>CM076573.1:667006006-667606006 GCA_034641835.2 Pinus albicaulis | reverse complement strand
GAATTATATATATGAATTATATGTGTCGAAAAGAGTTATAAATGTGAACCATATATATAAACCACATATGCCCAACATAAGATGTCGATACGAATCAAGTAGGTTAAAGTGGAATATATATAGGATCCCTACCGCTAATTGAACCAACGTACAGTCAAACTACACAATATGCGTGGCGGTAATTTAAAATACTATGCCGTTGGCATAGGTCAAACAAATCCTTATGGCTGTAACGAATTTTATAAACCATAGCACTTAAAAATCCTGTTAACGATTAAATGAAACTAACAGAGGAAAAAGATAAAACATAAATACGACGCGTGTAGATTATCATCGCTGCAACATAAACGCCGAGAGTTACACCATGGCTCGTTTTAATAGTGGTTGCTATACATGTAGATATGAGAAAAACAGGGAAATAAGATAAGTACCGAACACCATAATAATAACTCATTCGATTATCGATTGCAGCGAGAGGGTTAGACGAAAAGATTTGAAAACGAATCATATAGGGTTACAGTTAGTTACGGTCAAATCATAGTTATTATGAATACTCATACAGTGGATCAACCAAACATAATTCTCTGTCAAGCAAGTATAAACGAGGCCACGACATCTCCGAATGATTTTATACCGTAGTTGAAACAAAACCAAACTATAAAGTAATACATCCAAAGCAATGATGGACGACATAATGGCTTGCTGGGGTTGAGCTGCATGTAACCTATTTAAATCATTTTTATACGTCTGAGGTAGCGTGTTAAACCTCCCAAGCCAGCGTGGCATGATCCACGCTCGTAAGGTATGTTATCACCAGTAAAACAATAGAAATAAAGGCGTTGAGATGTCGTTCAGAGAGGTGGATTTCCGATATAACATATTCGGTACCCTTTCCTCGTATGAATCATTTATAATATCGCCAGTAAATCGAAATGGAAACAGTTCAACAGAAATATACAATTGTAAACCTAGAATGAGTTGACAGAGATCTGGTGAATTCGAATGATAACTTAATGAACCAAAACACTCACAAGGTACACGACTAGGGTTTACCTCCGAATGGAATTGCAAAACTGCGGCAAGAAGAAAACAGAGATTTAGAATGCGCCCAAGAGGACAGGCTCGCTCTCTGTCTCCAGTAGAT
The DNA here is from genome assembly GCA_034641835.2 of Pinus albicaulis. Taxonomy (NCBI): domain Eukaryota; kingdom Viridiplantae; phylum Streptophyta; class Pinopsida; order Pinales; family Pinaceae; genus Pinus; species Pinus albicaulis. Next base: position 667,604,862 of record CM076573.1, on the reverse strand, counting down.
AGACTGAGACACCGAACTCTTACCCTCTCTGCGCCAACATACCTGCAACTCTCCAGCAAACGGGAAATCTGCAACTCTCCAGCACTACCGAACCTAAAACCCGCATGCATATGAATCACATCGAAACTTAGATAAGGGAGACGGGAGGAGTCCAGCATAAACGAGATAGGAAGGAGCTGGTAAATAGATCGATAAAATAGCCTCCGATTAAATGAACATCTGAAACCCTAATTCCTCTGCTCGATAACTTCAAAGAATCCCGATGTCGATTGAGCAGACGCAACACGTAAAGAGAAGGGTACAAGTGATATCAATGGGCGCAGGGGAGGTAGGGCGTCGTAGGTACTGAGATATTGAGTTAACCCTAGACCAGAGCTGGAGCTCAGTGCTCTCAGTACTTGAAACCGCCAGAACACTCAAGGAAATGTTACAAACCGACTTCATACGCCAACACCCGTCGAACAGAGCATGGGCTAGGCGGCTCATAAGAACCATGACAGTACGAATATTATGTACTGACGCATAAAAACCCGACGCGTAGACGCTGGTTTCAAACCCAAAAGAATAGTAGTAGACCATCGCCAGGTAACGTCGAGTGGAGGGTATACGCCGACTGCAGATTGCCGCAACTAAAATCTGTATGATCTGTCAAAACCGCGACAAGTCAGATGAATAATGAAATGAGAATAATGAAAAAATTTGATTAGGGTTAGTCTCGGGTGAACAGAAAAATTCAATAATGCAACGACGAAATCGTATGGCGGTCAATCCACACGGGTATATAACTCTGTTTTCATCTATGGCGTCAATGGACTATATGGTAGGTATGATATGCTTCCGCCATTATTCAATATAGTCTCCACATTAATTATGTATGTCAAAGGTCTGGACGGAAGGAGTCGTTCTTATGAAATATAACTATATATATTTATATTTATAAATATAAATATAAATATAAATATGAATCGTTCTTATAAATATAAATATATCTTTCATGTAACAGTTTGTGTACGTGCACCTCAAAGAAGTGTTACCAAAGCGGATATATATATATAAATATATATATATATGGGTTATGCATAGGTGGATGCATGGGTTATACATATGTGTGTTCTATGTTTTTATATAGGTAATATATAAGTAGCCTAGGTGTGATCGAAAAATGTGAACAAACATAGTGCTATAAGAGGAGTTATAGAATTTTATGTACATGGGGGTAATGTAAACCTAGGTAGCATGGAATGTTATTAAAAGGGAATAGTGGACAATGGATTTTATTTTAAGTTAAAATAGATACTAAAGAAGCAAAGGAAAATACAAAAGTAGAAAGAAATAAGACTCCAATTTCTGAACTTAGTATTGAGACAATAAATAAATAAATAATTTGTTCTTAAACTGGAGGTTTTACACAATTCAATTTCTTCCCGCTCCAATATTTGAAGCGGTTCTGGCAGAAACTCCCCTTCTGGTTCCACCTGTACAACATTCCAATCAACTATGTGAGAATCATCATGCACATATCTTTTTAATAACGAAACATGAAACACATCATGAACTCTAACATGGGGTGGTAAGGCCAACTTGTAAGCCACTAGTCCCACCCTTTCTAATACTTCAAAAAGACCACAATATCTAGGAGCCAGTTTCACACAACTTCCATCATAAAGTGTGCTCTTTTTGGGTTTAATACGCAAATACACATGGTCTCCCACTTTGAATTCTCGGTGCACTCATTTCTTATCAGCATAGTTTTTCTGGCAATCTTGTGCTGTCTTGATGTTACTTTGTATCTGTTTAACAATTCTTTCCATCTCTTGTAATGCATCTGGTCCCAACATTAGTTTATCCTCTGGTTGGCTCCAGCTCAAAGGAGTAGGACACTTTCCTCCATACAGTGCCTCAAACGGACTCATTTTGATAGAGGATTGGTAGCTGTTATTATAGGGAAATTCAGCTAAATGAAAATACTCTTCCCACGTTGATGGCCTATCCATCACATACATTCTCAACATATCCTCCAAAATTTGATTAGTTCTCTCTGTTTGCCTGTCAGTTTGAGGGTGATAAGCAGTACTAAAACTCAGCTTAGTACCCATACCTCCAAATAATCCTTTCCAAAAAGCTGTTGTGAACTTAGCATCTCGGTCTGAAACAATTACCTTGGGAACCCCATGAAGCCTTACTATCTCCTTCAGGAACACATTCGCTACTTGAGCTGTTCCAAAGGTAGATTTCACTGGTATAAAGTGGGCAGCTTTGGTTAGAGTGTCTACTACTACCATTACAGAATCATGCTAATATTTGGTTTTGGGTAATCCTTTTATAAAGTCCATGGAAACTGTGTCCTATTTCCATTCTGCAATTGGCAAAGGGTTTAAAAGACCTACTGGATGTTGATGCTCAACTTTGACTAGTTGACATTCCATGCACCTACTTAAATATTCTGCTACATCTCTCTTCATTCCTGGCCAGAACAACTTCTTTTTCAGTGCTATTAACATTTTCTGATATTCTGGATGTCCTGCATATGGATGTTTGTGATATTCATCCAGAATTTCTCTTTTTAAAGACTCTACAGTGGGAATATACAACCTGTTTTTATAGCAGATCAACCCTTTTTGGTTTTGAGCGAAATCAGTTTTCTCTTTTTTCTGTAATTTCACTAAGAGTGTTTCATATTTTAGATCTTGATTTGCTACTTTTCTCACCAACTCTTCTACTCCGATCTGGGCACTACTTCCAATGCTGTTTATATTCTGACAAGCATTCCGACTTAATGCATCAACAACTTTATTTTCTTTTCCCTTAATATGTCTTATGTCCATATCAAATTCACTTAAAAAGGATATCCATCTGGCTTGTCTTGCGTTCAGATCAGTTTGGGAAAATAAATATTTGAGACTAATATGATCAGTCATCAATATAAACTTTTCCCCCAGAAGATAGTGCCGCCACATTTTCAAAGCATGGATAACAGCTGCTAATTCCAAATCATAGACACTATAATTCTGTTCATGTATTTTCAGTTTCCTAGATTCATAGGAAATAACTGAATTTTCCTGCAACAGGACTCCTCCCAACCCCTCTCTACAAGCATCTGTGCATACTACAAATTCCTTATCAGGATCTGCAATTTTCAGTATAGGAGCTGTAGTGAGTTTTAGCTTTAATTGATCAAAATTGTTTTGGCATTTTTCGGTCCACACAAATTTAACACCCTTCCTTTGTAATGAAGTTATGGGATGTGCTATAGCAGAAAATATTTCCACAAATCTGCGATAATAGCCTGCAATCCCCATAAATGATCTTACTACTGAAACATCCATTGGTACTGGCCATTCTTTTATAGACTTTATCTTTTCAGGGTCAACCGCAAGACCTTGTTCAGAAATAATATGGCCCAAGTATTGAATCTTATCCTTATAAAATTCACATTTACTGAACTTGGCATATAGCTGGTTTTCTTTCAGAGTTTGCAATACTATCCGCAAATGTTCTCTATGTTCCTCCTCATTTTTGAAGTATACCAAAATATCATCTATGAACACAAGAACAAATTTATCAAAATACTTATTTAACACACTGTTCATCAGGCACATAAATGTGGCAGGGGCATTTGTCAAACCAAAAGGTGGGACTACAAATTCGTAATGCCCATATCTGGTTCAAAAGGCTATTTTGCTGCTGTCTTCTTCCTTAATTCTGCGCTGGTGATAACCAGTCCTTAGGTCAATCTAGGAAAATACTGAAGCTCCTCTCACTTGATCAAAAAGATCATCAATTCTAGGCAAATGGTATCTATTCTTAATGGTCAACTTCTTCAGTTGACGATAGTCAATGCACATCCTAAAAGTTCCATCTTTCTTTTTCACAAATAGGAACGGGGCTCCCCAAGGAGACACACTTGGTCTTATATACCCTTTATCTAACAATTCCTGCAATTGCATTTTTAGTTTCACGAGTTCAGGAGGACTCATTCGATAAGGCACTCGGGAAACAGGTGTTGCTCCCGGTACCAGATCGATTGAAAAATCAATCTCTCTTTTGGGGGGAGATGAGGGATTTCCCTTGGAAAGACTTTCTTAAATTCTCTTATTACTGGTACAGCATCCAGTAATTCTTCCTCAGTTTTCTATTCTATTTCTTCCACATGCACTGCATAAACTTGGTATCCTTTCCTAGCTGTTCTTTTTAATTGTAATGCTGAAATTTGTCTTACAGAAATTGGTTTTTCTTTTCCTTTGAGAATAAAAGGTTTCCCTTCCTCATCTACACAGTGCAGAGTCTTATCCCAGCAATTCATCAAGGCTTTCTTCTTTTCCAGCCAGTCCATTCCTATCAACAAGTCATATGAACCTAAGGGCAGAATATTCAAATTTAGCTCTGTTTGAAAATCATTTAACTTAATTTCTGTGTGAGGCAGTTTATGTGTTACCTTTCTCTTAGTTCCAGTGGCTAGCTATACCAACCATGACTGCTGAAATTTTTCAGATTTAAGATTACATTTTTCTACAATTTTTGGACTAATGTAACTCAAAGAAGCACCTGGATCAATCAGGACAGTAACAGATAAGTCAAAAATCTTACCCTCTATCTCCACCATGGTTGCTTGATGTTCTGCTTGTCGATTTTCCAGGGCTGCACTTATAGTTGGTATATTTATAGCTACATCATTTACTGTTGTCGCCTCTCGATCTCTCATGAGCATATGAATGTTTCTATGAGGGAAGTCCCTCAAAAGATGGGGTTCTCCACAACCCCAACATTTCAAGGGTTCCTTCATTCTGGCTGTCCCTTCCTTTTTACTGTCTCCCTCTATTTGTTTTGAAGCCACTTGGGATTCAGCAGTTTGACTTTCTCTGGGTTTATTAAACTTTTTCCGCTGATGATCCCTACCAAAATTCTTCAAATAGGCTGGTTTCTATTTCCTCCCTTTGAATTCATTTTTCTGTACCCAGTTTTTCCCTTGTTCAGTTTTTCCTTTGAACTGTTGGTAACATAATTCAAGTTTTTCTAACAAATTTTCATTCATTGTTTTTGAAGACAATCATTTTCCTTGTATGTAGTAGGCAAACAATTCAAAAATCTTTGAACTTTTGCCTTCTCTTCGCTTATGTAGGTTACATATCTCAGTAGATTTGTAAACTTAGTAACAAACTCATCAATAGTGAGCTGTCGCAGTCTAAGTTCATGAAATTCTTTTGCTTTTTCATCATAGTAACACTCATTCAAGTAGCGATTTTTGAACTTAACCTGGAAATCTTCCCAAGTAACTGTCTTTTCATCAATGGCATGGACCATTTTCATCTCCTCCCACCACAATGTAGCTTTTCCTTGTAACTGGTAAACAACTAATCTTGCCTTCAGATTACTTTGATATTCATAGACCTGGAAATACTTGATCATGTTCAATAACCAAGCTTCTGCATCTTCCTCCTTCTCCCCATCACAGGAGGGAGGTTTGATCTTCCAGAATTCTCCCTGTAATTCCTTTTTCTGTTTATACTGCAGCCTAGTAGCCTCCTCATCATCAGACTCATCAATCTTTCTCTTCCCGGAACCTTCGCCTTCTTGGCTGTTCTGGAAAGTTAGTTCTTTGATGAGCTTTTCCTGCTCCTTACTGGCTGATGACAACCTGTCATTCTGGCTTCTTAGTTCAGCCAATTCTCGTTGCAACCTGTGCAACATGGCCATCATCGTAGCATTGGGATCTGGTGTAGAAAAATTATCCCACAGATCCACATAAATTCCTTCACCTTCAGCCATTTCAACTGTACACACTCATAACACAGATCAGCCAGATATTTTTTTTTATATAAAATTTTCCTCCATACTCATAAAAAAAACACGCAGCAACAGTGAGCACAATAACAACAGCCTAGTTTTTTTGAAACTTGGGCTCCGATACCATTTGTCACACCTCCCATTTTTTTTTCTTTTTTCTTTCAAGTATTCAGGGATTTATAATTTCTGGACGTGCATAGCAGGCTTGCGTTCCACGGCTGACCGGCTGGTAACCATCTTACCTAGCCGCTCCTCTTCCGCATTCATTTATTTGTGGATTTCCTTGTAACGTAGAGTTGATCTTTCTTTTATATTTTGTCCAGAGACTGTGGGTTTTATGTAAGCTGTTCTCATTATGCATTCCATCGTTTGTTGCACAACTACGTTGCATATATCAGGTTTTTAAGTAGGGTATTACGGTTTCCGCCATATGATGAATAAAGGGTTTGCTAACTAAGTGGGAAGATGTTTTTTTTCTCTTCTACAGGACGAACGATCGTTTTCTTGCAGGTCGATTTCATCCATGGAGAGTAATCCCATTCTCGTTCGATATTTCCCTTCTTCCTTGGTTACTAATAATGATAAATTTATTTACAGTTTTCTCCTATTTATGGCACGTCTGTTTCTTTTTCCAGGTACTACCTAAATGACTCTCGGCGTTTACATCTACGCCTTGCTAACTCAAATTCCGGCTATCCCGGTGTACAGGTTTCCCCCTTTATCAATCCTTCAAAGGTGCGATTGAGACGCAGCTACGGTTGTCGAGTGTTTTTTTTCATTTGTTCCAATATGGGCGTTGGGGATCCGGAATTCATGTCTGTATTAAAATGTTAAGGGTTGGAGTTATTTCATTGCCGTGCTCCCATAGTTCAGTTGTTTTAACGTTTCATTACTCATACACTATTATATCCTTATTAACTAGAGGAGACTCTGTTTAATAACATTTCTACAGTAAGATGTTTTTCATTCGAGTTCGCTCCTCTGTCGGTAGCATGTCGATGGCAGAGTTCAGGGTAAAAATATTTGTGCAGAAGTAATCGGCAATTGCTCCAACCTATTCACACACATACGTCCTTCTTTCCCTGTTTATGTTTTTGTTCTTTCCATAATGACGTGTAATATTATTTCCTCTTTCACATATAAACCCTAGGTATTAAGCTAATAGGATATTATGAGTTTAAAAGCTCCATTTCAATAATAAGAGTAAACAACATGTTCATAATTTCAGGACCACTGTTTACGTTAACGTTACGGGAAATTCTATATGCCGCAGGGGGTGAATAGTTTGGTACTTCTGTGTAACATATTACCTTTAAATTATAAACGCAAAATTTACGGCATTCATTCTAACTCTGGAATTTTTTGCCGCTATCGAATCCTGGTTAATATCTATGTTTTACCTACTTTTTCTGTATATACTCTGACTTCTCGTTTAAGTTTGGAAATTTAGCTGATAAAACATATTGTAAATCTGGTAGTTACTCTTTGCTGTCTGTACACATATACGCTCTGCTTCACCTTTAAATAAAGGATCATCCTGGATGGTATTATCCTGTAACCAATTTGTCAATACTGAAAGTATAAGCCGTAACTTACTCGTATTATGCAATGTATTAATGTTTTGATTCAGCGTTCCAATCGATTTTATGGTAGTGATACAATCAATAAGAGTTTAATACTAGCAGATGTAACTATCGATCGTTCTCACCTTTGTATATAACTCATGCAAAATACTCTCACTTGTAATGGACCTAATTTATTTATTTATATATTTTTTTTATAGCAAGATTTCGGGTAAATTCTTTTTAAGGAAGATCCGTATATATTCAACCTTACGGTGAATGTAGCAAGCAACTATGATATGTAAAATATGTGTAAAAGAAAACATAGAAAACTAGGTTAAATAAATTACAGGGGCTATTGTAATTATTAATACAATGGTTTTATTTTTGTTCGAAAAAAAATATAAATACTGTTTGAAGAGATCAAGCCTGGAAAACCAAAATCTGTAACAAAATGAAAACTATTTGGAGTGAACTATCGGTTCTAGACTCGAGGAATAATCCTCAAAATCCGGAACACATCGTTCCTCCCACTTAAACTATACATGGAAAAAGTAATGAGTGGTCCGGTCACCAAACTAAAAAGTAGAAGAAAACCCTGTAATGATGTTTCTTTCTTAACAATAATAAATTTTCATAAATAAAGTACTGCTTATTCGGAAAAAATAAGATATGCCTAATAAACAATTATTGTGCTTACAAATTCTATTTTACTATAGACCCTTTTTTAAAAATATGCATCCAAGAATTTGGTAACTACTTGAACCGGCTAGAATCTCGGTGAAATACCATAAACATGCATATAATAGGAAAATCATTATATTTTTGTACAAAACTCAAACAAGAATGCGTAGAGAATTATACACCATATTAAACATGGAAACTGGTAAAACTGAGCAATGAACAGTCATAAAATAATCTGAGTTCTTATACATCAAATGTCCATATAAGAAGTTGGAAAAACTTCAACTGAGACCCAAGAAAATGGTTCGGGAGAACCCATTTGGAATCAGAACCAAAGTTAGAGTTAAATAACAACTGGGTATATTTGCAAAAATTACAAGGAAAACACCAGTTCTAACTTTTTCAAGTTAATCGAGAACCACCAAGATTGTGGTACAGTTCTGGAGCTTTGTAGTCTAATTAATTGTAACTAAACCAAACTTTTTGGCAAATTTTATCGCCCATCAAATTAGATGGAGGTGTACCTGGAGGAGATAGAATGGATTTGTTAGATAAATACTACAATCGAATGAACAGACAATCCAAGTTCATGATGATGAGAGGGTACATGCGTTTCAAAAGAGATATGATTCGTAAGCGAGGGAAACAGAGTAAATCAAAATAGAATTTAACTTAAGCAAAACCAAGATAGGAAAAATCGTAAAGCACATTTACCTAGAGATAACGGAACACTCCACCGAATGTTGCCGACCATCGAAATGTTGGGAACCCATCACAGAAGATGAGGGTTAGCGTTCATAAACCATAATTGCATAAATTATACAAAATAATGTCGAAAATAGAGTGAACGGATAGGATAAACCCAAGATGTGGCTAAATGAGAGTTTTTACCTACGTTTGAGGTCTAGAATTAGGCTAGAACATCTAAACGAGCACTACGTTTAGGGAAACTAGCCAGGCTTCCGTGCTGGCACAAAGAAAAACTCCATAACCAAACATAAATACCGCGCAGAGGGTTTTTCCCAAACTCATTTAATACAAATGGCACCGGTATAATATTCCAAGCACAAGACTTCTATGAGGATGAGATGAACGTGAAAAGAAACCCATGAATTCTAACTTCTATGACCGTAAAGGAGGCGACGAAGTCCAGTTTTCTACCTCGGAGGTTCTAGAGCAGTTCATCATGCGGTCGGAGGATAATAATGGGGGAAACGATTAGGGTTATGGGTTATGCCTAGACCCTTTCCCACCCAAAATATCCACCATCGATCACAAAGGGATCAGACAGAGAGAAGTGTGGCAAGTGGCGATCAAAAAATTACAACACGGATCTCATAAAAATCTGAACTCCGATCCCGAGAAGCTAATTGGCAGTACTTAACAAGGTTTTTATAGTACACAAAGTTAAATTCGACAATGAATATTCATGTGATGACAACTATGGGATTAGTACCATGGTTAAAGCATTCCGACTATATATAAACGACAACATATTTACATATTTGAGTGTCAAGTGTTTTAAAAATTATAAGTAAATGCAAAAACAAAAACTGAAGTGCGAATAAGGTATCAGTTGTAGTGTAAGGTTGTATACGTTCGATATAATAGATAATTAAATGTTCATACTTATCCTAAACATATAGTAGAAAGTTATTTTTTTTTGTGGTAATTTTTTAAGATGTTATGATAAGTGTTACATAGTTGCACCACATTTCCTAGCAACAAAGCATGGTCATGGGAAACCTTGCCCTCAAGAATTGCATCCTCCTCTACATGCTCCTCCTCCCACTCGGATGGGTCCCTAGGGTGGCCGCGGTGGCCAACTCCTCTCCTAACCCTCCTTATATGATGCATCATAATGACAATGTGTGTCGAGTTCATAACTATTGTCCATCTCGCCCAGTAGTTCATCCCAGGGGAGTGACTACCCTCGCCCCACTACACACGATATGCACACAGGTTGGACCAATCACCTGTTGGACTTGTAACCCCTACTATCTGAGAGGAAGTCCTCCACTGAACACACACAGATTAGAAACAGCCCTACACTCCAACCTCGATGCTTCAACGTAATACCTACATCACAAGGGAAGATGGTTGAGGAGGGCCTAAAAATCAACCTATCTAGAAACTACAAACACGAACAAAGAGTGAAATGACACCACAAACCAAAATTCTATCACCCAAATCAAAAATACCTCTTGAGAAAAGAATAATTATATGTAAGAAAACTTTAGTGGAAAATGTTATCACCCAAACCCCAAATAACTTTTGAGAAAAGAAGAATTATCTCTAAGAAAACTTTAGTGGAAACATGTGCTTGGGCATGGTTATGATTCTTGTCCCCTGGATCCCACACAATTCAATATTTCACAAAGATCACGTGCAAAAGAGCCCCATTCTGCCCTTCACGACCTCCTCCAGACCTAATTTTGTCGAGACCAACGTGCATGGATAGGTGAAGGGCCTTTGAACACTCAGTTATCTTCTAGCCTATAAACCTCAATCCCATACCCAACATCCCAATGCAACATATAACTAATAAATCATGTTTTTTATAACACTTGATTACTTTCCACTTCAATAATTATTTAAATCTTTATATTAAAATTATCATTATCTAAATTATTTATTTAAATCAAAATACTATTTAATTAAGAAATATTAAAATAAAAAAACAAAATATTATTTAATATTAATTTACTTAAATTTAAATATAAATAATAATAGTAATAACCATAAATTAAAATAATTATAACTTTAAAAAATTATAAATTTTTATTTTAGAAACATTAAAAAAATTCGAATTCGTCATAGAATACCAGCATACATAGACCCCCAAATCTTAGCAATAGAAACCTTAAAAATGATGAATAATGAAGCCAGCGAATAGAAGTACATAAAAGATGAGCCACTCTTTTCTTAGGAGGCATCTGTCCACTTGATCAGATTGTGGGTTCAAATATGACCGTTAGACTTGTGACTAGCCTTGTGTGTTTATATGAGTATTGTTTTGGTAAATTTCATACTATTTTAGAGATCGTTAATGTGAGTATCTTTTTGATTGCGGGTTCAGATATGACCGTTAGACTTGTGACTTGTTGATAGCCATGTGCGTTTATATGAGCATGTTTTTGGTTAATTTGATATTTATTTTAGAGATCGTTTATATGATTATCGATTAGATAAAATATCATTTTAGAGATGTGTAAATTAAATATTAAATTTTTATAGTTAGGGAATATTTTATATTATTTTATAAATAAATATATTTAATTTGTATATGAGTTTTTTATAGTTATTATTAATAATAATAAGTCTTTTGTTTGTCAAGTTGTTTGTATTTTTTTAAGTTAGATTTGTGACTCACATTTAAGTTATCAAAATTATTTTAAAATCACATCATTAAAATCACATTTATCTATAGTATGTCACTTCTTTCATCACTCGAGTAATAAGCTAGACTTAATTAGAGATTGTCTTGTTGAAAAGGTCCATCCTAAACAGATTGTGCTAAGAGCAACTTATCTCTTATAATAATAATTTAAAATAAAAATATAATTTATTTATTTTTATTTTTAAATATTAAAAATATAAAATAAATATTTTAATGTTGATGTGAATAACTTTATCAATAATGAATTTGTATTACTAAATTAATTTTAAAGTATTTATAATGTGAGATATATGCTTTATTATATTGATATTTACAAATAATTCGATTTATTTTAAATAGTTACATTAATTTTAAATTAATTAATTCAAATAATTATTTATTGAATAAATATTTTAAATAGACGATAAGATTTTCATGAATTATAAAAATATTTATTGACGGAAAACAACAAACCATGCAGGAAGAGAAGCTTTGGAAATGTTGGAAATATATATTTGTTTATTATAAATACTGTGCATCTTTTCATTTTTCATAAGGAAAAAAACAATCTCCCTGTATAAAAACAAAAGAAAACACATAAACTCCAACTCAGAAGATATATGTCAAACAATACACACGCAAAAATTCCATAACGTATTATAGAAAAAATGGTTTCATGGAACACTATGCTAAGGAGGAAAGCGCACACGAAAAAAAAAAATTCAACCAAAAAAATATAAGTTAAACAACAAAAAAAGATATATGTCAACCCTAATCTCCAACAAAAAATATATTTCAAACTACGCACACAAAAACTCCCTAACCTGTTACATAAGTGATGGTTTCATGGAACACTAAGCAAAGAGGAGAGCGCAGAGAAAAAAACCTAATATTCAACCAAATAAAAAGAGAAATGTACTCAGAATAATTTAAAATTTCTATGTTCTCCTCATGAAAAAAAATCTAGGATTCTTATAATTTAAATTCACCGTTTGCTCAAATTTATCCAATTCAAAGGAACAACGGTCATATCTGTTATATTTGTATTTAAATATGCCAATTTTCTTTTATTTCAAATTCAAATCCAAATTCAGTTACACATTAAATTTAATAACGTATAAATTTATTTTAAAATTTAAATTTACATTATGAATTATATTTATTTAATAATTCAAATAATTTGAATTTTCTTCACTCATTGAATTTAATTTTGTTGGAAAACCACACCAAGTTGAATTAACTTTTACCTTTTTCCAAAAACATTACTTCAACGGTGAAATATGTTAAATTTTGTATTTAAATTTGCCAAATTTTCCATTTTGAATTCAAATCCAGACTCACTTGCACTAAATTCACTGTTTAAATTTATTTTAAAAACTAAATTGACTTCGTAAATTATATCTGTTTAATTATATTTTAAAAAATGGTTTTGCAGTGTTTATGAATAAATTATTTTAACTGAATTACGAAAAGGTTGACTTAGGAGGCTCATACAAAAATCTGCGATGGATAGGGTTTTAGTATGCAGGATTTTGGCCATAGCCGTCGAGCAGAGCCTGTTTTTGTTTCTCTTGGTAACCACAATGGTGTTGATCTGCGCTAAGGTTCTTTGTAGGCAAAAATAACCGCAACGACGGCGGCGAATTTCAGCCAGACTATCTGAAAATAATCCTGGAGAGCATTATTCCTGTAACGAACATTTGGTGGCTGATCATTGAAGTCAGATATTTCAAGGACTATTTTTCCTTTAGGAACATTGCGGAAAAGGGAGATCCACGATTATATATTGATTGTAGTTTGTCTTAATTTATCTATAGATAGTTGGTAGTTGTTTATAATATTTATACCAAACCCAGAGATAATCAAAATTTACAATAACTTTTAGAGATCTTATTTAAATTTATTTCGAAAAACTTGCAATGTAAAATTTTCTTGATTTTACACATCTACAAAAGATTTTAAAAAAATAAAATAAACATATTATCGAGAAAATGGGCCATCGGGGTTATAAAATGACATAAAGAAGATTTATTTTGCAACTATTATTTATAAAGTTTAAAAGAGAGTGTGTTTTTAATAGAATGGTCTATATAAGAACTTAAACGAACGGTTAAAAGTGATCTCTTTTTATTTCAGATACTTCTATAAAAAATTTATCGTCTAATATATTTACTTATTCTTCCATAATAAGTAGAATACTAATGTTATAAGTAAAATTGTTTAAATTAATTTTTTATATAATGATTTGAAATTTAATTTGCGAGTTTTTTTATGGGCAGTATGTGATAAAAGTTTAGAACTTCAAATTGACATTACAATTACATTACCGAGAGGATTCATTGACTAATTATTGTTAAAATATTTAAAATAAGTTTTTTTCAAGTTTTATTTTGTATTTAATGGTGATTTTCAGACCCTTCTATAAGGTCAAAAACCGGGCATAGTTGTTAGTTGAAATTCCAATAACCAAATGAACCCAGACACCATTTTACCATAAAAACTAATTAAAATCCAACCCCCTCCAACCTCTCCATCTTCATGGGTAGACAAAACGACCAACATTATATAATGATGAATAACGAAACGAACACTGAAACTAACCGTCCGCAAATATAGCATAGAAATTTCATGATTGATCATATAGTAAAACAAAAGTTGACAAAATTAAAAAATAAAGATAAAAACAAAATAATTATTATAACAAAAACTTAAGAGCGCAGAGAGTTAAAATTTAAATTCCAAGAAATGAAAAGAAAAATGCACTCATAATAACTTAAGAAAAAACAAAATAACATTTAAACAAAAACAAAAACTTAGAAAAAAAAACAAAATAATTATTATAACAAAAACTTAAGAGCGCAGAGAGTTAAAATTTAAATTCCAAGAAATGAAAAGAAAAATGCACTCATAATAACTTTAAAGCGGAAAACTTAGAAAAAAACATAAACTAAATAATTATTATAACAAAAACTTAAGAGCGCAGAGAGTTAAAATTTAAATTCCAAGAAATGAAACGAAAAATGCGCTCATAATAACTTTAAAGCTCAACGTTCTCCTCTCGCAACGGTAAAAATGTATTATGTTTCTCAATTAATTTTACCTTTGCTTTCATGTATCACAGTTCGTTCAATTTTATTTGATTAAGTCAAACAACTGTCAAATTTGAATTTGGGTAGTGTATACAATGTTAAACTTATATTTCAATTTGCAAAACCTTTACATTGGATTGTTAAAGTCAAATTCAATTACACATCAAATTTAAATTTAAATTTTATGTTAAAAATGTAAATTCATTTTATATATTAAAAATTTATTTCATAATTCAAATATACAAAATAACTCGATTATATAAAATTTCTCAAAATATACTTACCCATAAAATATAAAATTTTGATGGCGGACTTTGTATAAGCATTAAAACGAGTTTTTAGTATAAACTATTTTTAAAACTATATATTATAATAATTTAATTTTTTGTGTTACAATAATTTATTGTTTTATTGAATTAAGCTATTTATCTTCAACAAGTTTTTTTATTAATTTTTAAAGATGAATAATTATGAAGAGGTGGTCTAAAGACATTAAATTCAATATCGGTGTCAAACAAGGATGTCCCCTATCCTTTACTCTTTTTGACATATACATTGATAAGATAGAAGAGTGTGTGGAAACTACGGGTTGCAAGGGCACCGACGTTGCTGGTGTCCTCATTACTCTTCTCCTTTATCTTGATGATATCATGCTTCTTGCAAAAATCCATGATGAGCTTGACAAGAAACTTGAGACTCTTCAAACCTACTTCTCAAAGGTGGGTATGATGGTTCATACCGACAAGACTAAAGTCTTGATTATTAAATCCAAAGAGATTACCCAGGGTCTTTTCATGTATAATAACCACTGCTTAGAGTAGGTTTCTTCTTATAAATATTTGGGCATTGACATCTCTCATCAACTCAACTAGAATTATAGCATCGAGAAAATGATTATTGGTGGTTTGAAAGCTTACTATCTGATGCAGGAGCATCCGACTAGGGAGGCAAACAGTCAGTAGGTTTTCCTGTCTTTTGGTGATGTGTTGTTTTAACAGGTCTTTGAACCTGTCCATGTTTAATTTGTCTGTTCTTGAATTAGGGGATTAGTTATCAGTAGGGGTTTGTTTTAGTATAACCGGCTTTTTATTTTTAATTTTATTAAGAAAATGTAGTAGGGTTACTAGGTTGCTTTAAATTTTGTTAGTGATAAAACGAAAATAGAAATAATATGTAAAGTGTAACTGTGTAATTGAAAGTGGGGCAGTTACCAACTAGTAACGAATTTGCCCTCCACTGGGCTACAAAAAGAAGAGGAGGGTCACTTTACAGGGGTTCTGCAAACCTATCATAGGAAGAAGAGAAATAAAACAAGTAGCAAATTGTTGAGCAAATCATCTGTGTTTGTTGTTGAGTAACAATTTTGTTGTTTACAGACTATCGTGCATAGCATTGACAATTTCTTAAAACAGAACTACAGTAACCAGCCATTAAATTCTTTCATTTCTTTTCCCTCATACAAAGTGTACAGTTTCGGTAGTGCAGGAAGACAACACTACGAGTTATTTACACAATACAGAGATTGAGGAAGGAATCGGCCAAACAACGCCAACGAGAAGACGTGCAAATAGAAATGTAAATAGGAATTAAACACAGGCAGTTAATTCAACCTACAAGTAACAGTTATTACGCCATTATATTTCTTGAGCAAATTGAAAACGAAAATTGAAGTTTTCTTTCCAAATATATTAATTAGTCACATTAAGAGTCTGGAACTTACAGTTCCACTGATTACATCACAAAAAAGAAATTCTCCGGAACAAGAAATTACAGTTAGGGTTTGACCAAAAACCCTTAGGGTTACAGAAACTGAGTTTGTAACAGCCATAAGTTATAGGCGGGGTTCCTCGAAACCCAGAAGAGTAAACCTGTACAAAATTTGACTAGGTTGAAATAAGGGGAAACATAGCCGGATAATACATAGCAAACCTACAGGTTGCTACAGCCAAGACACTCAGAAAACATTGGAACGAGACTGCCTGTAAGACCTAAATAAATTACACTATAAAAAGGAGGGTTGAAACGTAGTTGGATGCTACCCGTGGGAAAAGGAGAAACGAGAGTAACCAAGACCGAGAACTGGATCACGAGACAACTGCATTACCTACACAGAACCAAGAAATGGCGTTAACCCAGATTGCCATTGTGACCCATTCAGAATAATCGAAGGATTGAGGAAGGATTCGACATCCTTACCTTGCGGAAAAGAAAGAATGTGGTGATTCCTGGCTGAACGAATAAGTACTACCAGAAAGACGACGAGACCTGCTCACGAGGAGCCCAAAGGTCAGATTACGAAGGAGGAGAATGTGAAAATAAAACATGGAGGGCCGACTTACCAGTTTGAGCACCTGACGAAGCCGAGTGAATTCGTGAGACATCACAGCTGAAACCACCTATAGACAGATGAAGAGTGAAATCAATAGTTGCAGAAGTTAAGCACAGAAAAACGAAGTAACGGTAATAGTGGGAATAAACAGTTACAGTGGAAGAGACTGGTCGTGTCGAGAAAACTGAACAGTTTACCATTGTTTACACAAATTCCAGTTCGTTGTTGAACATCAGTTACAGGGAGGGCCGAGGTTCACATACCAAAAGAGCACAGTAAACCCAAAGGCGGAACCCTCACGCAGAGACACGGGATAGAATACAAGTGACCGCCAAAATGGAATGATCCCGAACAATAGGTGAGGAAACCAAGTGGCACGATGACCGAACCGAGAACATTTACTGCAGAATTAAATGCGAATCACCATGGAAATAGCATAAATCTCACAGAGGTCGAGAACCCGAGGTTTAACATTGTTTATTTATCCATAGTATGATGTGTACCAACTCACGGTTTTATTAGAATGCCACGTAATAACACGTTGGCATTTGTACAAATACATTTTATATGTTATAATAGTGAATTTGGGGTGTGGGCTAGCGTTTACCCATCACTATAAATTTGAAAATAATTGTAAGTTGGTTTATCTTTACATTTGAAGTAAAAATAGGTTCACTTTGAGACTCTCGTCACCTTTGTTGGGAAGAAAATATAGTGTCAAAAATACTATTACCTCCAAATTTAAGGACAAGTTGTGGGAAGAGTAGGAGATGGAGGGTAAAAGGAAGCTAAGATACTATAACAAGGTGATCAACCTCACCCTTGACCATAAGAAATATATCTCTATGTTGACCAGCACTAAGAAAAAAATGAACATCACTAGGATAGGAACAAACTCTCATGAGCTTCAAAGTGAGACCATGCGGTGGTCTATTCCCAAGACTCACTGGAATGATAAAATATGTCATATTTTCAATACTAAGCAGGTGGAAGAAGAAAAATAGTTTATTTTAGACTACGCAGCTCTTCCTCGCATCCGCTCTTAGTTCCCTAACATATGCCACACTTCCAATCTTCTTCACCTATTAACCCAACCCACCTATAGTGATATTGGAGTGCTTCTTTCCCTACTCTTTGATCATAGGAACAAGATTTTGAAAATTTTAACTTAGATTTTTTTCCTGTTCTTAAGGTCTTATAGGCCACCTTCTCTTTCATCATAGGAACAAGATTTTGAAAAATAAAACTTAGACATTTTTTATTTTCTTAAGGTCAAATATGGCACATTGATCTTAATGAACATTAATCATCATCATCATTATCAATTCTAATTTTCAAAACATAAATTAATTATATAATATCTACTTGAGATATAAAATTATTATAATGTTAAAAATATTTTATTATAACTAATTAAATTTTATATTCACAATAAAAAGAAAGCACACAAACGAGCAATTAAAGTTCAACTAAGTGACAAAGGAAACACAATCATATTGTTCTCCTTTCTCTATGGTAAAATGAAAGATTGGTTAACTTTAATTTTTCTCTAGCCTTTAAGTTTATTTTTTCTTTGAAGTAGAGCAGCTAGGTAGGTATGCTTAATCTGATTCATAACTAGCCTAGATCCATCTTAACTAGAGAGATTAAATATCTCAAGGTGAAAACCTCTTTTTTGAGTGCAAAACTTGAGAAAATGTTTGCAACTCAAGATATTTGATCCCTCTCGGTGCTTGATAGATCCGCAGTTAAGATGGATCTAGGCTGGTTTCAATTGTGTGCGACCAAGGAAAATCTATCCATAATATGACGAACATATGATTAATTTTATCAATAATATGTAAATATGTCTAATATTAATATAACCATTCTAAATATGCTAAAATTGTTTGATATTTGTTGATTCATTTTAATTTTAAAGTTTCTTATTCACCACACTTTGTTGATATGATAAATATTGTAAAATAACTTGAATGCTGAAAAATGATGAAATGAATTTTTTGAGTGAAAAGTGACAATGTAAAAATATTGAATGATAGAAAATGTGAATGATAAGAATGTATTCAATTAGAAATATCCTTCATTGTGATCAATATCAAGCCATTTTCTTCTACTATTCTTATTTTCACCCTTGTTAGGTTTGTCATCTTTCCATATCGATTATATGAAAAAGATAGTAGAAATCATAAATCATAAATGATTTAAATATTTAGCTTGAGCTGTTGTAGTAAAAATGGGATTTGAAATCATTTATATTGAAATAAATGGATATAGTGTAAGAAATAAAATATAATTATAAATCAACATCTACATTTAAATGAATGCAACTGGTGCAAGAAATCAAATAGGATTAGAAATTTCCATCTGAATTGGAATCAATGCATTTAGTGCAACAAATCAGATAGAATTAGAAACGTTCTACATTGAAATCAATGCATCTAGTGCAAGTAATCAAATATAATTAGAAATCAAAATCTACACTAAAATTAATGCATGTAGTGCAAGCAATCAAATAGGATTAGAAATCACTATTTACACTTAAATAAATGAATCTATTGTAAGAAATATTATTCCCTCTCCCTCCCCCCATATATATCTATATGTCCCTCCATCTCTCTCTCTCTCTCTCTCTGCCCTCAAATCCTCTCTCTTCCCCCATCACTCTATCTCTCTCTCCAACTATGTTATTATATCACTCCTTTCTTCTTATCTCTCCTTCTCTTCCCCCTTGTCTCCATCACTCTGTCTATGTCTCTTTACCTCACCCCTAAATATACACACTCTCTCTTCATCTCTCCCTTGTCACTCCCTCTCTCTTCATTTCTCACAATATATTTCTTTCTTCTTCTCTCCTGCTCCAACTCCATCTTTCTATCCCTCCCTCTCTCCTCCTCGCATCTTTCCTCGCTCTCCCTCTCTCTCTTTCTCTCTCTACCCTCCAATGCTTTCTCCTTCTCCCTCTCTCTCTCCTTCTCTCTCTCTCCCAACTACATCTTTATTTTTCCCTCTAGCTCTCTTACACTTCTCTACCTCTCCTTATCCTCTCGCTTTCTCTCTCTTCATTCCTCCTCTCCCCTCGTCTCTCCCTTTTCAATCCATCTATTTCTCCACCTCTATCATATGTCTTTGTTCTTCCATCCCATATATATCTAGAGTCAATATATATATATATATATATATATATATATATATATTAAATTTAATAATTTAATATTAGAATATATTAATATCAATATTATATTTAGTAATAATAATTTGAAAATAATAATAATCTTAATATTAGTATTTTAATGTTAATGTTAGGGTTAATAATTTTTTTTTTCATGGTATTATTATCAATTTGATCCATGGCATTTGGTTCATAGGCATCAAATAAAATTAGATCTTGATTTCTACTCCTATTTGATATATTTTTATTTATTTATGTTACATTTCTATACCTCTTTTATAAATATGGTATTTCGCCCATGGTATTAATAATAATGTTCCTATTGGTATTTGGCCCATAAAATTCACCTAAATAAAACTTATTTTTGAGTTTTTGTAAGTATAAAGAGGTTTATGGAGTAAATATAAAAATATTCTTTATTTATTTACCATACCTCTACTTTATTTATATTTTTATTTATTTACCATAAGTATAAAAAGAGGTTTTATTTATATCATACCTCTAGTTTATTTATATTTTTATCTATTTACTATATCTCTTTTTTGACTATATGTAAAACTCTTCATATTTAAAATTTATATTGTTTAAATTTATTTTTATATGCTTATGTAAGTTATTTTTAAAGTCAACATTATTTCTATTGACTTCCAACATACTTACACATCGGGGTTATACTGGGCTGTAGAATGTGCTTCTCTGCGCAAAAATAACGGATAACAATCAAATTTACATATAGTTATTGTGTATAATGCTAAATTTATATTTAAAGATCCTAAACACCTCACATTCAAATTTATCTACGTATTAAATTTATTTATTTTTTAAACATTAAATTTATATTTATTAATTATATTTAATAATTTGAATTCATTTCATACATTCAATTTAATTATTTTTAAATTATTTACTAAATTTAATTAACTCTATTTTTATATAAGAAAACTAAATTTTCTTTGGTTTAGAATAACTCCATATTTAGCTATTTAGTTACAGAAAACCTCTCACAAAATACTTTACCTATAAAACACGATAATATAA
This sequence comes from Pinus albicaulis, assembly GCA_034641835.2. Classification (NCBI taxonomy): domain Eukaryota; kingdom Viridiplantae; phylum Streptophyta; class Pinopsida; order Pinales; family Pinaceae; genus Pinus; species Pinus albicaulis. Next base: position 667,583,828 of record CM076573.1, on the reverse strand, counting down.
GGTTTAACGTGTAGGGAATTTTAGTTGGAATGACATTCTTTTTAATTCATTAAAAAGGAAAACTATTTTATTTTTTTTAAATTATGTTATAAAAAGAATGTGGAAAGTAAATTAATTGGTCATGCTTATCAAAAAGAAATATTACATTAGATTTAAATTTTCATATATGAGCATTTAAAAATTGCAATTGTGAAAGTTGAAATCAATTCCATATTGATCCCATCTTTAATCAACTCAATCTTCAATTTTTTAAAAGAAAAAAATATATATATTTGTAAAAGTTGAAATCAATTCCATATTTAGCCCATTCTTAACCAACCCAATTCTCAATTTTTTAAAGAAAAAAATATTATATTAATTTAAAATTTTACTAAATTTAAATAAACGAACATAATGTTTTCTTGATAATCATTTTATTAAATTAGTTACCTTTAATTTATTTTATCAATTTATAAAAGAGAGAATTATAATTTTTATTTTTAAAGATTTATTATACTTTCTTACTCCACCAATATTTTTGAGCTAATTGAGAGTCATCGCATTTTCAGATCTTGAATGGAGTGTTGGAAGAAAGTTCCCAAAACAAGGACAAAACGAATTATGGATTCAGATCTTGAAAAGAGAGTCAAGAGCAAAGTCCCCAAAACGAACAAACAAAATTAAGATTTAATGTAATATTTAAATTTAAATTTTCTTGGTCAGATAAGTTCATTGAACAAAATTCAAACTTAAATAAACTCAATTCAAAACAACGCTTGTTTTAACAATGTAAATTTAGTGAGTACAATATATTTTTTAATTTAAATTAAAATTGCATAAAGAAAACCAACTTAAATTTAAAAATTATTTTTCAAAACATCCGTTTATTTTCACCTAACTGCAATACATGAATTTAGGGAACCAAAATTAAATTTTAGATGTAAAAATTTTGGATTTTGCCATTGGAGATTCGATTTTTTGTTTTTACCGTTGGCGATCAAACAATAGAATGCTTTAGAAGCATATTTTTCTCATGTAATTTATGTGTGTTCTATGTTTATGAGTACGTATGATACCCCATCAGGATATGCATTGGGCTCTCTATTCACTAAGCTATTTTATTTATTTATTTCAGTTTTCTTAATTATTTGGAAGAATTTTAATTCCTTTTATGACCGCTCTCCTCCCAGACCATCTTTTCCGCATTTCCATAAGTATATATATTGGCCTCTCTCATAGGTAAGGCAAAGATATTTTTATTTCCTTCTCTGTTCATTTTTTCCATAAAAATCAATTGTACATAGATAGCTAGCTAAAAACACAGCATAAAAGAAACACTATAAAATTTGGAATGTTTTTTCTTATCATTTTTGTCTTATAAATTTTCCGTTAAATGAGGGTTTGATTCTATCACAATTTTACCTTTTTTTAGAGCTTTTGGTTGTTTCTATTATATAATTATCCTTTCCTAAAGCGTTTAGTTGTTTCTATTATATTTTGTAATATTTTGTTAGGTAGGTATGTTGTAGGTTGTATTAATTAAGCTCAAGGAATAGACAGTTTAAAGGAGTTTTCACTTCATCCATAATCAATACATTTCTCAACATTTCATCATTAAGGCATTTCAATTTAAAGAATAAATAAATCAATACATATTGTTATTATTTTATTTCATTCATTTAACCTCGTCGTTGCACTTTTCCACTATTGTCTTGCAGTGTCTTATATGTTGAAATTAATTATGTCTGTCAATTCACCAACTCACTGACAAACTGCCTCACCACTCACCATCACCCCCATGACTTGCTCATACTCGAAGAGGTGCCACTGCCATGTCTTGTTCATTTTGGAAGGGCCATCACCGCCATAACCATTTCAAATTGAAAGGACATATAACCGACTGAAGTTTTTTAATAATAGAGTTGAGTTAGGATAGAAAAATAGATATAGTTCAGACGCATAGTCCGAGTGGGTGTAATGTAGTTGTAGCTTCTTTGCTATTCTATGGTTTTTAAATGAGTTTGTCATTTTTCTGTTATGTGTCAATGCATGTTGTTATTGTGTTTTCCATTGTTTACTCTATAACCTTCAATTGGTATCAGAGCGCAACACTTTGTTTCTTTCATTTGGTATAAGAGCTTGCTTAGAGATGTTGTTGGGTTTAGAGATTGGAGATATGAGGGAAGCTATTTGTAGACTCACTAAGGGAAACACTTTCAACTGTAATCTTGTGTATTGTTCGTGGGTCTAATGGATTAACAAGCAAGATTATATGTTCAGTGCATATGGCTCTTTGTTGTGGCATGGAGCATGTGCAAAGACAATCGGTTTGTCACACAACTTGTGGAAGCTCATAAATTTTTTGTTATGATTTTATAAAGCCAATATATCGACATATTTTGTTTCTTGCCATGTTTTTAATGGTTTCTGAGGCATAGTCATACGTATTGCCTCCATTTTATGGGTTTCCTCGAAAAATTTGTGTGGTTTTTTGGAGACGAAGGACTCTTGAAAATAGTCAAGTGTGGATTATATTATTTCCACAAGTTTCTGCTTAGATGTTGAAGGAGTTTTGAAATATTCCCATATGAATATATTCCCTTTTAGTATTGGATGTCTTCTACGTGTTCTTAGAAATTCACTTTATATTAAGAAGAAGAAGAGCCAGAAGAGTGAGAAAGGAATCTTGTGAGGAAGGAGTCACCTAGCTTGTGAAAATTTTTAAAATTCCCTAATCCTTTTTGTTTTGATGTCAAAAAAGTTTGACTGTAGAACTCAAGTTGTTGAAGCACTTGATGTTGTTGAGTAGTCACAAGACAGAGAAGAGAAGCACAGTAGTTGAGAGCTTTGACTAATTATCATAGGGGTAAGTGTGCCAAAGAAAAAGATTCCCTAGAAGAAACAACTATAAGCGACATCCTGCCACTATCACAGTTGTGAGTAGCCCTTTATGATTTTTTTTATGAGACTTGATGATGGTGAGCAAGTTTTGAAAACATTTTTTTTATTGGAAAGTATTTTTAAAAGGTGGAAAATTCAAAGTGTTTTGAAAAAGAACAACTACTTATAAAGGTTTTTTATTGCCCCTCATGCATATGGTGAAAAGAGTTAAGCTGTGATATGTTTTTTATTAAAAGATTATTTTTCTTAAAATTCATGTGTGGGCAAGATATTAAATTATTATCAAATATTTAAAGGTTGCGTGGATATTGGAAGTGCTTCTTTCCAAAAGGAGTTTGTTAAGTTGGAAAAGTATGGCGATAATTTTTTTTAGATGGGATTCCTTCAAAAAGGAGTTTATTAAGTGGGAAACGTTTGCAGATAATTTTTTTAGAAGTGTATGTTGCATGGTAGGTAGGTTTAAAAATAATTTCATTTGAAGATCTTTTAAAGGAAAAAAAAAATAGAGGTTTTTAATTGAGAAGTGTTTAGGGCTTTGCAAAGTTTTTGTTTACAAAAATGATTTGGTGTTCTGTCAAGCATGAAAGTGTTCTGGGTGAAGTTTGTTCTTGATGGTAGTAAATATTGAAAATGACATTTTTTTTTCGAGGCGATATGGAAGATAGTCACATGCGGTCGAGTTGCAAACATAAGAGAAAGGAAAGACAATAGTCATGAGTCGTAAAACATTATTGAAGTTGATTAAGAGAATGAATCGAAAAGAAATGGAAAATATCGTTTTGGTTCAGGTGAATGGTGTATGTTTGATCGGATACCACCACCTATGTTTACTAGTAAATTTTTTAATGTTTGGGTTACCAAATTGATAAATTTTCTTCGAGCTAAAGATTTAATTGAGTATCACTTTAATCTCTCATATCATGAGGTATGCAATGCTTTAGTATTGGATTTTGTGCAAGGTAGCAAAAGTTACAACTTCCAAGGAAGCATGGAAGATTCTGGAAGCAAAATTTGATGCAAGGGGGAGTAATCAAGTTGAAGATAATAACATTGTAGAACCTGTTGAAGAAGTGTTTGAAGAAAAAAATGAGAATGGATATGTAGTAGAAAATCTACAGAAAGAGGATGATTTTGGTGAATCTCACTTGAAAGTGGATATCAATATTGATGGTGTGTTACCATCACAAGTTGATTTTGGCATAGATAATGTTGTCAGTGGTGAAGAAATTGATTCAGTGGATCCAACAATTGAAATTGCTGATGTTAACTTTGATGAAGATGAATCCACTAGTGATGAGTGGTTGGAGATGATTATATCCTTTCTTTAATTTCTCTAATCTAATCTTTCCCTCTTCTTGCTATTTCTCAGCGTTGTTATCATATGCCAGGTAAGACGCATTGCATATTATCATTATCTTCTTTCGTTAATATTTCTCTAATATTTCTTTCTTCTTTTTTCACTAGACTAATTTTTTTCACTTCTCCCTTTTATTTTGCTAGAAAAAAAATTGAAATTTTTATTTGTGTTATTTAAGCTCATTTATTTGAATGTACATATAAATTCGACACCTTCAAAAAGCCCAAAAACACTTCCATTATGTAAAAGTTTTCAACATTTCTATTTTTATCATACCAATAATTTTTTTTTTCTCATTATTATACTCCTTTATCCCAAAAATTATGACTATAAAACTATTTTGTTAAGTTCATGATTCAACTTTATGAATTCACTAAGGTGTAAGGTTTAGTATCCAATTATTCTCCTAAACTATTTATGACTAAATAAATAATTAACTCAATTTTTAGTTTTAAAAGATATATATAATATTTAAATTATTATAATAAATGTTTTATGTAAAAATAATGAAATTATTAAAAAAATATCATACAATAAGTTAATATTTAATATTATATAAATTAATATTAATAAAAAAATATAACGATTATAAAAAAACTTTGAATTTAATCAAATGTAAGTTTAAATTTATATTTAACTAAATTGAATATATAAAACATTTTGAGGACAAAAATATATAACTGTTTATTATGAAAAACAGTGAAGAAAGAAGGAAAGAAAAAGATCTCTCACTCAATAAGTTTAAGAGGCCAATGGACATGGTAATGTCAATCCTCTGCCTTTGTTTGTCCGACGAAAAGTGTCCCTCCATTCACCCTCTCGGCTGTAATGCATAATCAACCGATGACACGTCCGATTAAAATACATTCAATTGATAAGGGTATTTGTCTCTCCTAACGGTAAAATCAAGGATTCGAACCGCTTAAATTAAAATTTCCTTATCAAGGATTCGAACTGTTTAAATTAAAATTTCCTTCCTGCCCTAAATTCAATCCAGAAACAACATCAAATTTAAATCTCGTTCGGTATACAATGTGAAATAAATTTTAAATTTGAATGTATGATATTTAAATTTACTTTATACTTTAAATTGAATTAAATATAATATTTTTTACATACTAGTAAGTGTGCATTAGTTGAACACGTCAAATTTGATTTCAAATATGAATTTGAACCGTAAATTAGATTTAATATATTGGACCGATACAATTTAATTTAATATATTGGGCCGATACAATTTAAATTTGCTTGAGCGGTTAAATTTAAAAGTTTAATTCACACAATAAATTTATTTACGCTGTAGATAAGGCAAATCCAAATTCGCTTTATCCTTAACCCTTCCATGAATTTGATTAAAATTTTCCAAAGAAATTATGAAATTGACGGGAATTTTCTAAAATATAAATATAAAAATAATTAATTATAAATATAAATTATTTATAGATATGAATATTTATACATTTGGAACTTGAGAAAATTTGCATCCGTTGAGAATGTCAATTTAATGTTGAATTTATATTACGCATTAAATTCAATTTAATTTACACAGTCTCTAAAATTCAAAATTCTCATATCATTAATTAATATGAATATTTATACACTTTGAATTTGAATAAATTTGTATTAGTTGAATAGGGCAATTTAATGTTGAATTAATTAATATGAATTTTTATACACTTTGAATTTGACTAGATTTGCATGAGTTCAATATGATAATTTAATGTTGAATTTATATTAAGCATTAAATTTAATTTACTCTAGGGTTTATAATATTTAAATTGAATGATAATTTCACTTGTTAAATTTGAATTTCGCCTAAACATTAGTTTTTCCTGTCATGAACACAATGCTAATTTAAGTTTTTCTCATCTCTAGCCTTTTGATTAATTTTATTTTACTTCCATAATGTTTTTCAAAAGATATCTTCCAATGATATATAAACTTCTGTGTTGGTAATTTTCTTTATAATTAAAACTAGATGATATTAGTGTTCTATATGCATTTAAAATGATGAATTTTGCATTATGTGTATAATATACTTTTGTATTTATTATAATGATCGAGTATCTAATTATATATTTTAGATATTTTACTTTATTTTACTTTGTTGAACCCTTAGTTAAACTGAGAGGGGGGGGTGAATCAGTTTAACACATACATGGACTTTTCAAACTTTTCTTTTAAATCTTATTTACACCTTCATTTCATGGTCAACTAAATATGTGAGCAACAAGTATTACTATCAAACAGATTTGTTAATGTAATAGCAGATTGAATATGGAAAGACGATATTAGCGATGAATAAATCAAATCAACACATAAACATCATGCAGAGGAAATTTTGAATACAGTGAAACCATAAGGAGAAAACACATCTTATTATTGTTGCTTGATGCATGAGCAAGCTCGACTCCCTCTCCTGCTGTTTCTGCCAGGCACCAGCCTACGGAGGCTCTATCCTCAGCTCACCGACTGCAGCACGAGAGCTCCAACTCCCATCAATTTCCTATGAGGCACCAACCTGTGCAAAGCTCCAGCCTCGATCCCATTCCCCAACTTGATGTGAGCACCAACATCATCTATTTACCTTTTAACCTACGAGGCTCCTACCTGGAGTCGGCTACAAATGACATCTATCAAGCTACAACTGATAGGGGAAACTCAACTTCCTTATTTCTTTCAAAAAAGAAAAACACTTGCTGATTTACCTTGGATATCAGCTCTGTTATGTACTTTCTCTTCTGCTGTTCATCAACTCTTATATCAGACCTGCATCATATCTGCTCAGCCCTTCCTTCTTCTGTTCTTTTCTCCTCAATTCTTCATACTCAGCGTTCTCTATATTCACACTCTCTGACCTCTTGCAGCTTTCTTATTTTCTTCAACTATATTCAATTCTGCTGCACACTCTCTCCTCTTCTCATTCTGTTTTCATCAATTTCTCCTCTTGGATATTACCCCCTTTTATACAAGATAGCTTCATGAATATTTGTATTCTACTGGGAATTCGAAATGGACAGTCATGTCTCTTTTCCTTCTGCCTTCTCATCTCTTTTCAGCTTACTCAGAAAAATGTAACTGTAGGTGCTTATTTTAATATTATAGTGGGATATTTGCTCTCTTCCGGAGACTTGCCAATGCATCACAAACAATAAAAACAATTAAAACATTTACATTCGAATTACAATGTGAACTCCAGCTCACTCATTTTGTCTCTTGGCTTGCTGCGCATTTGTATTTTCTCTAACTGTCTCTTTGTCCCTTTCTCTTCTCTGTATTCCTTTCTGTTTATGGCTGCTGCGTAACTCCTGAATTTATGAACTGCATTTTTATTTTATTTTTATACCAACGCTTTATATATAAATGAATCTGCTGACTGTAATTCAATCCTTTACATGCAACAAGTGTCTTGTTGATGTGGCGAGTTCCGCAGGCCGGAACATACATATATTACAATTGTATTACATTAATAATCGCCCTCCCGTTAAGCTGAGGCCCGTGGGTCTACAGACCACGCGGCATGTTTTAATACAACCGCAACCATGTTTTATATATCTCACAACAATTATTTTATATAAACAATCTCCCTCCACCTTAAGCCTTTGGTCTTATATTACAATCCAATAAATCAAATCACAGCCTCTAATATATGAAGGGGTCCGGCCCCACATCTCCGTCGGCGGATCGGTGGTGTCAAACAAAACTTGCAATTGCGATTGATCAAATGGACGCGATGACCACATAAAACATGGCTCATAGCGCAATCGGGTCCGAACTTTGAACAAATGCAATCGGGGCACACAGTATAAAAGTTCCGATTGCGATCAGAACACGGATGCGATTTGCACATATTAACTCCCGCATATAACAGGATCGGGTCCGCCACTTCAATCGCAACATATTACACAAGTCGTGCGATCAATCAGAAAGTTCCGATTGCGATTAAAACTCTGGATGCGATTGAACCTATTAAATCCATTGTATAATGCCATTGGGTCCGCCACTTCAATCGCAACATATTACACAAGTCGTGCGATCAATCGGAAAGTTTCGATTGCGATTAAGACCCTGGATGCGATTGAACCTATTAAATCCATTGTATAATGCCATCGGGCCCGCCACTTCAATCGCAATCGCAAGTCTTTTAATATGTGTTGCGATTGGGCACTGTTCATTGTATTTTGCCGATGTGATTGGGAAAGGACTTCAAACAAGTTTGAATTACAATTCACACCTCCATCGGGTCCGGACTTCCAATCGCAATCGCAACTCATATGTTCTCCGATGCAATTGACCAATGCCGATGCGATTTGACCGTAACTCAAATATGTATTATCCCCCGTTTATACACCCATCGGGTCCGGGCTTCAATCATGATAGCTCTCGGTTGATTGCAGCCATTCCGCTGCCCTTGCGATCTCTCATTGCGATTGAGGAGGGTCCCACCTTATCGAACTTTTTTGTTTTATAAATATATTATAAATGCCGGACCTTGTTTGTATTTTTATATATTTATATATATTTTTTCCATTAGGGGTAAGACGATTCCGGAATAAGTTTATTATTATATTATATATATAACGCCGGGTTCGATATGAATTCCGGAATATAAGTTATACATATTATATGCATTGTATTGTAGTAGGAGTTAGCGATTCCGTATCCGGTTGTGTTATATTATATGTATAAGCGGTTGGAGTGTACGATTACCGGAATTTTATGAATGTGTCTGTAACAGGCGATTCTCGAATTATAACGACTCTGCCCCTCCCCGCCTCTCTCGCTCTGTCTGTCTGCCCTCACCCTCTTCTTCTTTCGCCGCCTTCCTTTCATTCTTCCTTTATTTTCTTTCATTTATTCAACACTGCCTCCTTTCCTGCCTTTGTTACTTCTTTGTCTCTTCCTTTCTGCTATATCTGTTGTCTTAGTTTCTTTGTGCTCCTTTCTCTATTGCGTATATAGAATCCACTCCACCTGTTATACTTGTAGCACATTTTATGAGGCTCCGATCTTCTACGCCTTCAATTCAATAGTTCGTTTCCTCAACTTCGAACTCCGCTACGTTACGAGAGTTCTGTTCCTCATCTTGATTTAATTCTGCAGAATGAATTGATGTATTCTCCCCAACAGTGCTTCACAGTCTTCCCGCTAGAATAACTGTTCCTCATCACTTTGTCTCATTCCTCAGCTACTTGTCTCATGCTCTCTTTGTTTCATCTGCTCCTTGACTGATGCTACTCCTTAATTCTCCTTTTTCTGCCTCAGGTGTTCTTCCTTTTCTATCTCTTTTGCCTTGTTGCTGCCTCAGGTGTTCTTCCTTTGCCATCTCCTTTGCCATCAATGACAACATTTCCAACAGTCTCCCCCTTTGGCATTGATGGCAACACATCCACCAATAATCCAATGCTTCCTCCAAGTCTTCCTCTGTCTAGCTTCTTTTAGAAGACCCTTTCTTCTATTACCTACTTATCCTCCCCCTTTGACATCAATGGCAAAGGGTTGCACATTTCTTAGTGTAGATTCTATCTTTTCATTTTCTCTCTCTGAGATGTGTTTAGGCATTCTTCTTCTGACTTTGTACCATGCTGCTCTATACTCATGTACAATATTTGTTGAGAGAACACTTTTGAGAATATTTTAACTTGTATATACACATTAAGTCAATATCATTCCAAAGTAATGACAGCTATAATTCGACTTCTATAATAAGAGATGCATCATTGGATCAAGACTTAAAGATTGTGAATGCTCCGAGTGACATATCAGGCTTGCTTCAACTATACTTTGGTCTATATCTGATGTAGTGTGCCAATATATTTCTGTTGAGGAAGATTGCAGATGGAATATGTCTTCTTCTGCAATAGACATCTGTAGTCAAAATCTATTCCGTTGTGATGATGCCAATATATCTTCTATTGTTGTGGTTCACCTGTATTGCCTATTGTTGGTAATCTGTGCTAAACTGCTGATAGGGATAATACACTTAAAGACTGAAAGGTCCTTGTTGTTATTGTAAATAAATGAATCACACCAGAGCTTACAGCTTATTGTGAGGATAGGCAATATCTTTCAATATAAGAGACTAATGACTTTCACTGCTTACACACTCTTCCAAAACAACCCCTGAAAATCCTTTGTGCTTGAGGTTCTTTTGCCATAGTTCTTTGATCTTGAGGACCTGTATCATATTGCTGTTCCATGATAACTCTTGATATTCTATTGATAGATATGCGACCTGTACGTAGTACCAATTGATATTACCTTGATAAACCATGCAGAGATTTCATTTTAGCTTGCACATGAACCCATAGTTTCCACTATTGATCTTCCCACTGTTCACACCAACAATCATCAATATACTAAATCTGATCTTGGCATCATTAACCTGCTACTTATTTTGTGATCCTGATTTGAAAGAATGTCACTGCATTTTATTTTCTATGACAGTTCCAGAATCACTGCTGCTTTATACACTGCTTTATATACCAATTCAACTGTTACCATGGCTTCTTGATGCCTTTTTAATAATCGCAACCAGACTTCATAACAAACCTTTGAAGATTTGAATATACCACTCGCTTTATAGTTCGCCGCCCGACCTTGTATTAATACTCCATGCTTTGAAAAACAAACTTTATAATAAGACTTTCGGACTGGCCCACCTATGCACCGTACCTCCTCTATCTTCCGCGCACTTTTATTAAACTTCGCGTATCTTCATCGAATAGTCACCGCCGGATGTCCCCTTTTCAAATCAACGGTCCTTAGAAATTCCGCTCGGTGTCCCGGTACTGACGTCAACTTGCGAAATCGCAGGTTAAACGGTGGCGTCCAATACCACCTATGCCATGTGTCAACAATCTTATGGAATCGCTAGCCCTCTAGATAATACTGCCTTCGTACCAAAAGTGGTGCGAAATAATCCGGAAACCATAAGTGGTTTTTCTACAGTGTTTCACCAAGGTTCCGGTCTTCTTTATTAAATAGTCGTTTTTCAGTATATTAAAATGATTCGAACCCACTCACGAAGGTTTCGCTCCACCATTCACATTGCGCATTTGACTATGGTTCCACTTCACCATTCACAACCCTTGCACCATACATAACCTTTGCCGATTTCCACCATACATAACACGGTTTCGATTATTCTTATGCAGAGGTTTCTTATGCATTTCTTATAAATATTCTGCTACAGAGTCTCATTCATACGAAATTCTCGTCACAGGATTTAACTAGTCAAATGCCTTTGCTACCTCTGTTCTCCTTCTAACAATTTTGCTGGCTATTGTGAGTTTCAGATGGTCTTCTTCTTCCATAGATCTCTGTTAGAGAAACTTCCTTTCTCTTATTGATCTCATGGCTGTTATCATTCCAAGGAGATCTTCTTAGACTACTTTCATGGGGTAAATATATGAACTGCTCTCCCCCTGGGATGTTGCTTCATATTTGTCACTGGATGGATTTTTGCTTTGCTTCCTAGAGCAGCTCCCCCTGAGACTATGGAGGATTTATTATGTTATTGAGATGATAGGCTCCCCTTTTCTCTTTTCTTTCCATACTCTATTGGGGTTCATCATAATGTCTGCACTCCTTTCCGATTCATAGTTTTTTTTGATTGGATTGGATTTCATCATCTGTCTGGAGTTCTTTAATATATATGGCAGTTTACAGTCTTTAGCTTTGTGACCACGCTTGAGGCATACATAACATCTTATTTGACCAAGGTGCATTTGAGCTGATGTATAATATTTCATTCCCCTTTTTGAACATAATTTACAATCAACATATTTATGTCCAAATTCATTGCATGCATAACAGTAGCCATGGAAATGATTTGTATACCTGGTGGAAGATTGTGTTTTCCCTTTGCTTGCTTGAGGGGTTCTTCTCTTTTGCTGCATCTTTTGCTGGTTGGAGTTGATAGACCTTCTCTTACATTGTGCTGCATTATGTCCTCGTTATGACAAGAGAAACATGTGTTGTTTTTCATAGGAGGAAAGAACCTCCTTTGACAACTTCCAAATTTATTCACTTCATCCTTAGGAGCATGTGAGCCTTTAGTAGTTGATTGTTTCATCCCTTCATTCTTTGTCTTCTCATGTTGTTGCTTGGTTATGTTTGTTTCTTTACAAATCTTGTTCTTGCTGGCTTCTTCTTCAGTGGGAATCTTTTGAGCTGCTTCATCTTCCTTTGCTGCCTCTACAAAAATGACATTCCTTTTATCTTCAATCTTGGACTTGCTGGTTTCCCCTTCATATCCTATCCCAGCCTTTATGTGAGGTGGTCTTTGAGCATTGAGAATTTGGTCCAACTGTCTAGAGCTTTCTATTAGAGGTGTATTCATTAGTAGTTCTCTTTGGGCTTTTTCTAAGTTATTTCTTAGGCTCATCACTTCTTCTTCCAATCTTTCACATTCCTGACTTTTCTTTCTCATTTGTTGCAGCAGAGTGTCTTCTATCTTCCTTGCTTCTTCAAGGCGTGTCTTCAGGCCAACAATTTATTTCTTATCTTCAAATTCTCTCTCATCACATATTTGCATCACTGTCTTAAGGTCTTTGTTTTCATTCTTCAATCTTTCTATTTTAGTCAAAGCAGTGTCAAGTTTGGCCCTTTCTTCAGCTGCAATTTCTTCATGGTTCTTACTACCATTCACACTAGCAGGTACTTCATTTGATTGAGAATCTTCTTTTTGACATGAATTTCTCTTTTTCTTAATTCTCTTATCCTTCTTGTCAGTGCGGTCCTTAGTGTCTACTCCATGTATGAAGTGCAGTCTATCCCAGATTTCTTTTGCAGAGGTTAAATCCATTATCAACTCAAGGTCCTTGTTATGAAGATTGTCATATATCACACATTTTGCCTTAGCATTCCTCTGTTGTTCTTTCACTGTGGGTGAGTCTGTGCAGTAACCATCACAAACAAGCTTCCATACCTCTGGATCATCAACCATAAATCCTATCTTAACCTTATCTCTCCATTCAGGAAAGTTAGTTGTATTTAGCACAGGTACATTTTGATAGTCCATGACTCAACCAGATCTCCTTCAAGCTATTAAGCTTACACCAAAGGAACTAGCTCTGATACCAATTGTTGAACCCTTAGTTAAACTGAGAGGGGGGGGTGAATCAGTTTAACACATACATGGACTTTTAAAACTTTTCTTTTAAATCTTATTTACACCTTCATTTCTTTACACCTTCATTTCATGGTCAACTTAATATGTGAGCAACAAGTATTCTTGTAATGATGTGTTAATGCCAAATAATGGATTGAATATGAAGACGAAGCAGTAAACAGATGGATAGATACATCAACATAAACATCATGCAGAGGACACGGATATAAAGTGGAAGCCCATAAAGGAAAACACATCTTATGGTTCATGCTGTGATTCAAGGCAAGATGTCGTTCATACTCTCAGCACTGGCACTTTTCTGCGAGGCACCAGCCTACGGGAGATATCACTCGTTACAGCGCTAGCTTTTAAAAGGCTCCAACTGTCTCGTTTCTGGGCACCAACCTATAGGAAGCTACAACCTCAGTCATCTACAACTGACATTTATCAAGCTACAACTTGATGTGGAAGCACCAACTCCCATCTATTTTCTGCAGGCTACAACCTACAGGAGGCTCCTACCTCAGTCAGCTACAACTGACATCTATCAAGCTACAACTTGATAGGGAAGCTCCAACTTCCTTATTCTTTCAAAAGAAAAACACTTGCTGATTTACCTTGGATATCAGCTTTGTTCTGTACTTTCTCTTCTGTTGTTCATCAACTCTTATATCAGACCTGCATCATATCTGCTCAGCCCTTCCTTCTTCTCTTCTTTTCTCCTCAATTCTTCATACTCAGTATTCTCTATATTCACACTCTCTGCCCTCTTGCAAATTTCTTATTTTCTTCAACTATCTTCAATTTTACTGCACACTCTCTCCTCTTCTCATTCTGTTTTCATCAATTTCTCCTCTTGGATATTACCCCTTTTTATACAAGATAGCTTCATGACTATCTGTATTCTACTTGGAATTCGAAATGGACAGTCATGTCTCTTTGCCTTCTCCCTTCTCATCTCTTTTCAGCTTACTCAGAAAAATGTAACTGTAGGTGCTTATTTTAATATTACAGTGGGATATTTGCTCTCTTCCGGAGACTTGCCAATGCATCACAAACAATAAAAACAATTAAAACATTTACATTCGAATTACAATGTGAACTCCAGCTCACTCATTTTGTCTCTTGGCTTGCTGCACATTTGTCTTTTCTATAACTGTCTCTTTGTCCCTTTCTCTTCTCTGTATGCCTTTCTGTTTATGGTTGTTGCGTAACTCCTAAATTTATGAACTGCATTTTTATTTTATTTTTATACCAGCGCTTTATATATAAATGAATCTGCTGACTGTAATTCAATCCTTTACACACAGCAAGTGTCTTGTTGATGTGGCGAGTTCCGCATGCCGAAACATACATATATTAAAATTGTATTACATTAATAATCGCCCTCCCGTTAAGCTGAGGCCCGTGAGTCTACAGACCACGCGGCATGTTTTAATACAACCGCAACCATGTTTTATATAACTCACAACAATTATTTTATATAAACAATCGCCCTCCACCTTAAGCCTTTGGTCTTATATTACAATCCATTAAATCAAATCACAGCCTCTAATATATGAAGGGGTCTAGCCCCACATCTCCGTCGGCGGATCGGTGGTGTCAAACAAAACTTGTGATTGCGATTGATTAAATGGACGCGATGACCACATAAAACATGGCTCATAGCGCAATCGGGTCCGAACTTTGAACAAATGCAATCGGGGCACACAGTATAAGAGTTCTGATTGCAATCAGAACACGGATGCGATTTGCACATATTAACTCCCGCATATAACAGGATCGGGTCCGCCACTTCAATCGCAACATATTACACAAGTCGTGCGATCAATCGGAAAGTTCTGATTGCGATTAAGACCCCGCATGCGATTCAACCTATTAAATCCATTGTATAATGCCATCGGGTCCGCCACTTCAATCGCAACATATTACACAAGTCGTGCGATCAATCGGAAATTTCTGATTACGATTAAGACCCCAGATGCGATTGAACCTATTAAATCCATTGTATAATGCTATCGGGTCCGCCACTTCAATCGCAATCGCAAGTATTTTAATATGTGTTGTGATTGGGCACTGTTCATTGTATTTTGCCGATGCGATTGGGAAAGGACTTCAAATAATTTTGAATTACAATTCATACCTCCATTGGGTCCGGACTTCGAATCGCAATCACAACTCGTATGTTATCCAATGCAATTGACCAATGCCGATGCGATTTTACCGTAACTCAAATATGTATTATCCCCCGTTTATACACCCATCGGGTCCGAGCTTCAATCGCAATCGCAACTCTCAGTTGATTGCATGTTCCGCTGCCCTTGCGATCTCTGATTGCGATTGGGGAGGGGTCCCACCTTATCAAACTTTGTTTTATGCGCCCCATAATATAAATGCCTTGGACCTTTGTTTATGTGATGCACTGCACATATATGTTTATATATATTTTTTCCGCTGGAGTGAAGCGATTCCCGGAATAAGTTTGTGTTATATTATATGTATAACGCCGGTTGGAGTGTGCGATTCCTGGAATATGGTTCTGTATTATATGCATTGTATTGCCGCTAGAGTTAAGCGATTCCCGGAATAAGTTTGTGTTATATTATCTGTATAATGCCGGTTGGAGTGTGCGATTCCTGGAATTATGCATATGAATGTATCTTCCAGCTTGGGCAATTCTCGGAATTTTATAACGGCTTTGCCTCTGCCTCTGCTGCTCCTGTCGCTCTGCCTCTGTCTCTACTTCTTTTTGCTGCCCTGCCTCTGTTCTTTGCTGTGCCTCTGCCTGTTTATGCTTCAACACTGCCTGCTTTGCTGCCTTTGTTACTTCTTTGTCTCTTCCTTTCTGCTATATCTGTTGTCTTAGTTTTTTTGTGCTCCTTCCTCTATTGCGTATATAGAATCCACTCCACCTGTTATACTTGTAGCACATCCTATGAGGCTCCGATCTTCTACGCCTTCAATTCAACAGTTCTTTTCCTCAACTTCGAACTCCGCTACGTTACCAGAGTTCTGTTCCTCAACTTGATTTAATTCTGCAGAATGAATTGATGTATTCTCCCCAACAGTGCTTCACAGTCTTCCCACTAGAATAATTGTTCCTCATCACTCTGTCTCATTCCTCAGCTACTTGTCTTATGCTCTCTTTGTTTCATCTGCTCCTTGACTGATGCTACTCCTTAATTCTCCTTTTGCTGCCTCAGGTGTTCTTCCTTTGCCATCTCCTTTGCCTTGTTGCTGCCTCAGGTGTTCTTCCTTTGCCATCTCCTTTGCCATCAATGACAACATTTCCAACATACTTTAGGTTTGAATGATATTTTTTTTAAGCAATAGTATTATTATTTAAAAAAAAAAAATTATTAAGATCAAATTCATCATTTAAAATTATACTCTACTCTACTCCCCATGAAATTGATTTAAAGATGATGTTAAAAAAATTAAAGAAAAGAAAAAAAATTAAGTGTAACTAGAAATCAAAAACTATTTTCAACTAAGGATAAAAAAATAACTATAATATGATCTTTACATACTCAATGTTCTCTTTTTGAAGTGACAGGGATTTCCAAAATGAAAAACTACTCTTTTATGTGATCTCCAAAAAAAATTATATTTTTTTTTCTACTTGAAATGTGGATGTATGAATATTTTGAGTGAACATGTAAAAATTTCGATGGTGGTTTTTTTGAATAAATAAATCCTATTTTGGAGGGATTTCGGGTTATTGGACAGGTGAAATCACATAACAAAATTGAGAAACTAATATGTTATTTTGGAGTATTTATATATATATATATATATATATATATATATATGGATGACTTATATTAATTTAAAAAAAAATTATTATAGTTGATTATATTAATTTTTATTTCACTTTTTTTTCAGTATATTTTTTTTGGCCAAAAGATTAGAGAAAACTCGAGAAAAAAAAGAATTTTTTTACATGATTTCCATAAACATAGTAGCCCTATTGCCCAAAATACCAACAATACAAATAAAAATATAGGAGTAACGATACTGAGTTGGAGGGTTCATCCCTTGAGTATTGGCATGGATGATGGAAGGACCTCACCCCTCATGCACATGGTAAAAAATATGACTGAGTCTCACTTCAATTTCATCCAGCCTATCATTAGATCTTCATTGAATTGGAAGAATTAAATTTCGGCACTCCAAAAAATTTCCCTACAAAAATTACAAATCATTTATGTAAGCAACTAGCTCATTTCTATCATCATACCTATGCTCCCGGAGAATGTCCAAATTAACATGTACACATCACAACTAATTAGCAATAGAGACCAATAATGCCAGTTGTATCCCATTTCCTAGCAACAAAGCATGGTCCTGGGAAACCTTGCCCTCAAGAATTGCATTGTCCTCTACATGCTCCTCCTCCCGCTCAGATGCGTCCCTAGGTTGGCCGCAGTGGTCAACTCCTTTCCTAACCCTCCCTATATGATGCATCATAACAAAATTCTGTGTTTATTTCACAACAATTGTCCATCTCACCTAGTAGCTTGTCCCATGAGAGGGACTACCCTCACCTGACTACACACAATATGAAGACAGGTTGGATCGACCACCTCCTGGACTTGGAACCCATACTATCTAAGAGGAAGTCCTCCACTGAACACACAAAGATAAGAAACAACCCTACACTCCAACCTTGATGCTTCAACATAAAACCTATATCACAAGGGAAGATGGTTAAGAAGGGCCTGAAAATCAACCTATCTAGAAACTACAAACACGAACAAAGAGTGAAATGACACTGCAAACAAAAATTCTATCACCCAAACCCCAAATACTTCTTGAGAAAAGCATAATTATCTATAAGAAAACTTTAATGGAAAATTTTATCACTCGAACCCCAAATACCTCTTGAGCAAAGAAGAATTATCTATAAGAAAACTTTAGTGCCAATTCGTGCTTTGGCGTGGTCATGATCCTTGTCCCCTGGATCCCACATAGTTCAAAATTTCACCAATATCACACACAAAAGAGCCCCATTCTGCCCCTCACTACTTCCTCCAAACCTAATTCTGCCCAAACCAATGTGGATGTAGAGGTGAAGGGCATCCGAACACTCAGTTGTCTTCAAGCCTATAAACCTCAATCCCATACCCTACATCCAAATGTAGCATATAAGTAATAAATCAATTTTTCTTTAACACTTAACCACTTTATCGACATTTTATCTCCCTCCGCAGAATTTGAGATGGCCTTATCCATGTCAACTACACCCATCATGTCAGTTAGGTGGAGCCGCTTGCACTTTCGTCCCATTCATCAATATTGATCGCCACACGTGTTTATCATAATACACACCTTAATCGAGAATATCAATTATATATTTTAGAAGAAATAATAGTTTTAATATAAGTATTTATATAATAATTTAAATTAAAATATTTATAATGTGATAATTATGAATAATATCATTTTATTAAGAAATATAAAAGAAAAAACTTCAGCTATCTAAATTTTTCACATCAATTATTATTAAAATCTTTATATTAAAAGCATCATTATCTAAATTATTTATTTAAATAAATACAATATTTAATTAACAAATATTAAATAAAAGTTAAATAAAATATTGCTTGATACTTAAATATAAATATAAATAATAATGACCATAAATTTAAAAAAATTGAATATAAATACAAATAATAACCACTATAAATTAAAAAAATTATATTTTTTTTTCAGAAATATTAAAAAAAATTTGATTCGTCATAGAATACAGCAGACATACACCCCAAATCCTAGCAATAGAAACCTTAAAAAGGATGAATAATGAAACAAGCGAATGGAAGTACCTAAAATAAGAGCCACTCTTTTCTTAGGAGGCATCTGTTGGCTTGATCAGATTGTGGGTTCAGATATGACCATTAGACTTGTGACCTGGTGATAGCCGTGTGCATTTATTTGAGTATCGTTTTGGTAAATTTCATACTATTTTAGAGATCGTTTATGTGAGTATTGTTTTGATTGTGGGTTCAGATATTACCATTAGACTTATGACTTGGTGATATCCATGTGCATTTATATGAGCATGTTTTTGGTAAATTTGATACTATTTTAGAGTCGTTTTTATGAGTATTGGTTTTCTAAAATATTATCTTAGAGATGTGTAAATTAAATATTAAATTTTTATAGTTTTTTTTTCCACAGAAAAAAATTGAACTTTCTATTAAATAGATAGTTTCAGAACATATGCATAGCATTTCGAAAATAGAGCCATTCCCTTTTGCAAAAGGAGATGGAGACATAGCTATTGATACACCTGTGCAGATGCATAGCAGCCCTAAGAAACCAAAAAATAGCTAG
This sequence comes from Pinus albicaulis, assembly GCA_034641835.2. Lineage (NCBI taxonomy): Eukaryota > Viridiplantae > Streptophyta > Pinopsida > Pinales > Pinaceae > Pinus > Pinus albicaulis. The sequence goes on along the minus strand of CM076573.1, from coordinate 667,564,140 downwards.
AGCAGGCATCGGCGCATCTCTTTTAGCTCATCATCGCCCGGTAAAACCAAAATAGAGATGAGAGCAGAAAGAGAAAAAAGAACTGAAAAAACCAGAGCTTCACTATCACCAAGATAGAGCTGGCAGTAGAAAGTATCCGTGCCCCTGAAAGTATATCAGAAAGAAACCAAAAATGGAGCCCAGAACCTCCTTACATAAGGAAAATAGTTCTGGACTCAATATAGTAGTTTTTTTTTAAAGTTTTTTTGAAGAAAATATATACAGATCAGAAGTAAAATGGCAAAAATTAAACAAAAGAAGGTTGTTCCCGAGCATGAACAGCCCCATTCACCATCTCAGTTACTGTCTAGGACCCCAGATGAAGCTGAGCACCTTCTTTAGATAATCGATCTGCTTCCTGGTTCCTTTCCCTGTAAATGTGAACAACAAAGATCTTAGAGAAAAAAAATTTAAGACGACGAATCTCCTTAAGCAAAGGTAACAAAATGAATTTCCTGCACTGCTGAGTCCCATTGAACCAATTCACTACATTTCTAGAATCACCAAAAATCTAAATCTGTCTCATATGTTTGGATATCAACCAGCAGAGAAGCAAATGGAGAGCTTTGAGTTCGGCAAAGTTATTAGACCCTTGCCCAAGGCCAACTGAGGCACGGAGAGAGTTTTCATGAGAGAGATGAATGACAAGACCAGCACCACAAATATCATTAACACCAGAAGCCCCATCAAAATAAGCCCACGGAACTGACTCATTAATATCCTCAGGCTGAATATTGCGAGCTGAGCCTGTACCAGAAGGAGTAGGAATACTATCAAAAATAGTAGCTCCCTCTGCTGCTACCCTGGATAAAGGAAAAAGAAGCTCATTGAAGATCACCTTCTTGCATGCACTCCATGTTCCCCAAGCTATAAGAAGAGGGAAAGCCCTGACTTTGTCATTTCGAGCCTCCTGCCACCAATAATTCCAAGCCTGAGAAAAGTCCTCACCATGCCACCTCAACGGAATATTGGTCAATCTCAAGGTTTCTGCCCAAAGGCTAGAATTAAAGGGGCAGAAAAGGAAGAGGTGTTGTAAATTTTCTTCAGCAGAATTGCACAGGGTACACCAACTCGGCCCCTGTTTCCCTCTCTTTTGAAGAAAGTCCCAGGTTGGCACCTTATTGTGAAGAATGCACCAGAAAAAAAGTCTAGTCTTGGCTGGGCTTTTTAATTTCCAAAGAGATCTAGAAAACCAGCTTGGGGCCCCCCAGCCTTCTTGCGTCATAAGCCATTTATAGCCAAACTTGGGGGAGTAGGTGCCTGACTGCACATTTACCCAACGCAGTTCATCAGAAGAATCCGAGATTCGAACATAATAATGCAATAGGTCTGCAACATATCGATTCCATTCATCCATCCACCTGTCTTCTAAATGCAGATCTGTACCGGAGAGCTAGCCCTGTCTTACAAGGGAAGTAGTTCTAGGATCATCCACCTGATTCAAAGTGTAAATTCCTTCTGCGTTAATATAATTAACCAAGGCTGGAGAAAGAGAAAATTTAACAGAGCAACCAACCCAGGGATCAAAACCCACCCGAACTTGCGAGCTATTGCCAACCTGCCAGGCCAAACCTCTTTCAATTGTTTGAATGAAAGCCACAATAGCTTTCCAAACAATAGAGGCATTTTTAGAAGATTTTGCTGGAGAGCGAATCTAATTCAAGACAGAGCCTTGACTGATATATTTGCATTTAATGACCGAAACCCAGAGGGAATCAGTAGATATCAAACGCCACACCAATTTGGCAGCCAAAGATTTGCAAAAGAAGACAGATTTTCTATTCCCCAGCCTCCCCATTCCTTTGGTTTAGAAATTTTATCCCAAGCCACCCAGGGGCTGACAATGTCCTATTTTGACCCTGACCAAAGGAAAGTTCTGCATAATTTATCAATAGAGGACAGAATGCCTTTAGGAACCCATGCCAGGCTGGCCCAATAAACTCGAATAGCCATCAGAACAGACTTAATTAAAACCAGGCGACCTGCCCTCGAAAGCCACCTGAAACTCCAATGATTTACCCTTTTCTCAATCTTAGGTAAAATCCATTTCCAGTCCTGGATTCTACAGGTATCAGGTTTGAGAAAAAAACCCAAGTATTTGAAGTTTTCCTGTAAAGAACGGACTTCAAAATTCAGAAATCTTCTTACTCTGCTTATCTCATCAACAGAGAGGCCTGAGGGAGTGATAGTCGACTTTTGAATATTTATTTGGAGCCCGGTTGCTTTAAGAAAAAGATCCATCAGTAACTTTAAGGCACGGAAATCATCTATACTCATGTTAAGGAATAACAAGATATCATCTAGAAAAATTAGATGCGTGATCCAGAGGTTCGGGGCCACTTCTATACCTTTTATTTTGCCCAATCTTTTGTCCTTTTGGATCATAAGGCTTAAGCCTTCAGCTGCCAGCAGGAAAAGCGGGGGCGAAAGAGGGCAGCCTTGCCAGAGGCCACATTCTGGGTTAAAAAAAGAGGTAGAAGCACCATTTATTAGAAGAAAAATAGCTGAAGAAGAAACACAGCTCATGATCCATCTGACAAAGTCAAATCTAAAACCAAGATGAGTAATTAAAAGCCTCAAATAGAACCAACTGAATCTATCATATGCTTTAGACAAATCCAATTTTACAATAACCCCTTTCCTACCACTTCTCTTTAGGCTGTGAAGGGATTCTTGAGCAACACCTACAGCTTCATGAATTTGCCTGCCACTAAGAAACCCAAATTGTTCTGGAGAAATATGGGTGGAGAGAAAAGGTTTAAGTCTGGAAGCTATAACTTTCGCTATGATTTTATAAACATAAGTGCATAGAGGGATAGGCTGGAAGTCAGAAAAGGAAGAAGGTTGATCATATTTGGGAATCAAGGAGGGAAAAGTGGAGTTGAAAGGGGGGAAGACTTGAACCGTAACTCTAGATTCCTCTACAACAGCAACAAGTTCATCACCAAGCGCATCAAAAAAATGTAGAAAGAATTCGACAGTCCAACCATCCGGGCCAGGACTTTTGTCCCTTTGCATTCCCTTAAGGATATCCTCGGTCTCCTGTTTGGAAACAGGTGCCATAATTGCATCATTTTCTTCCTCCTCGATGAACCTAGGAAACAACTGGGCCACTCTTATAACTTCTTCAATGGACACTATAGTCAGAGCTTTAAAGAGATCTTTGAAATAATTGATACCCAAAGAAGCTAGATCCTCAAAGGAAGAAGCCAATTCATCATTTCCTTTAGGCATTTCCCAAATAGAATTTTCCATCTTCCGACCTTTGGCAAAGTTTTGGAAAAACTTTGTGTTTTCATCGCTCGCTTGGAGCCATACCGCTCTGCTTTTCAACCACCAACTTTCTTCCCTGAGCTGGAGAATGTTTCTCCTCGAGGCCTCCAATTCCTTGATTTTATTTCTTGAATCAATGGAGGCGTAGCCTCCTCCTTTTGGATCTTCCAACTGAGCAAGTACAGAGTTAACCCTTTTAAGCTCCTCCTCCTCCTTCTCCTTCTTTTTTGCCGCCCAATTTTTTGAGGCTGCTTTCATTTTCTTCAGATTCTTCCAAAAAAAGGCACTCCTAGTAGAATCAGGCCTGACAGGATCTTTCTCCCAAGTTGAAGCAAACAGTTCTTGATACAAATCATCCTTGAGCCAGGCAGGATTAAAGAAAAAGGGCAGCCTAGGTTTACTTCCTGCACCTTTAACTTCGAGAAGGATAGGAAAATTGTAACACCCCCAATTTATGTGTTTGAATTTCAAAGCTATACATTTGAACTTTAATCCTAAGGGGAGTGGACCCCAAAGGATAAGTATTTTGTGAATGTAATTAAATATTTAATTGGAGGAAATGAATAAAATGATTGTGTGCAGATTGACCAAAATGAGAATTATGAGATCACTTGCTAAATCCATGAGGATGGATAAGGCAACTAATCCCCAGAATCTTTCAAAAAAAATCCTTGAAGAAATTATTCTAATTTAGATTTTTGAGGAAGAATCTAAATTTCCCCAATTATGAGGAAAGTAGTTGGGAAGAGGTGAAAAAGCTGGAAAAGCTGAGGAAAAGCATAAAACAACTTTAAAGTGTCCCTAAATTGGGAAGCCTAGGAAAACAGGAAGAAAAGCATCCTGAGATTCTGGACGCAGCATTAGAAACATGCTTTGGGGAACAATAGCTTAAATAAGCTGCTCTTGCACAGATTAGAGGTTGATCTGTGGGAAGGAGATAATCTCAGCTCGGGGGTGTGTTCTGGGAGACAGAAGAACTCTAAGGTTGGGAGGTTGGTCAATTGCATGAGTGGTATGTCTTTAAAATTATTGGTGTGTTTACTTTATACAACATGAATTGGCTACATATAAAAGTTAATTTTATATTAGATTTAAGTTCTACATTTAACATAATCCATCATAAGGAATACACCCTTGAAATTCTGCATAGTTGTAGAACTAAAGGCAGTGGAAGAGAATCCAACAGAATCTTTAAACGAGTGTTGGTTTAAATCTGTGGATACCTATTCCTTCATAGAAGAATTATATGAATTGGTTTTAATTTGCTTCTGTTTCATAGCATGATTTAACATGTATACATATAAGATAGAAATAAATGTGAGTTGACAGTAACAAACTTGGAAATAGCGGAAGGGGAATTGTAAATTTGCAATGTGTATTGAGAAATGAAAGTAGGTACTGTATCCACTGATCCTATTGTCAGTCTATACTTAATATATAATCAGAGGCTCAATGGTAAATTTGTAATACATGCAAGTAGCCCACACTTTAGCAAATGAAAACAATTACTGGATAGCAATAAACTATGCATTGATAGTATATTTTGGAATAATCCTAGCATTAGAACCCAGAAAGTGAAAAGACAAAAGGATAGTTATGCAAATGAACAACATGTATATGTACCACAACATAGTATAGTGAAGTGCATATATACAGCAGAGTCTATTGCAATATAGGTACAGTATAGCATCTTGAAGTATATGTACCCTAGTCCATTATATACACCCAAGTCAAGGAGGTAAAACAACAGATCATACATACATATGTCTGTTAAATATGAAAAGAGAAATACATACCTATACACTGCCTGTATATTAATTTGAAAAATATCAGTTGCACATTTATAAGAAGGGTATAAAATAGAAATGACGATGTGTTGTACTATTTTCCAGAAGTATTAAAAGGGATTTAGCTACTGCAACTAGTAAAACTATACACTAGTATAGTATGAGAATGTTTTACACCAGGAAGAAAGCCTTCACAAATACCAGAAGGACAGACATAATAAACCGTATAGTACACCAAAATAAAACTGAGGAATAAGAATATATGTAACCGAGTTTCAACATGAAGAGAAAATAGTATATAAACTTTCTCGCGGATTCATAAACGAAAATATGAGCTGAACGAGGAAAATTGAAATAAATCTATGCGATTAGCATTCTGACCAAGGTATACATATTAATATACAAGAAAATTGAAACGAGGCTAAATCCCAGTGGCCCGAGGACTGTATCGAAATGCCACGGGAGTAGCCATAAATAAATTTTTCAAGTCGAGACTTAACAATGGAATTGTCCAAATTATACAACTCATAAATAAAAATTTTAAGCGGTTTAACGAGCACTACACACCTATAGGAATTCCCTTCAGCCATTGTTCAGTGAATACCGACATGCACATGGGGAAAACGAAGCCAACGTTAACGTCAAGGCTACCATTTCGCTCTGTGGCAATGTAAGAGACCAAGACGCAAGGCTTACGTTACATGTGCAAGTCAACTACCAAGTTGAATCCCCTACTAAACGAGCTTAGTAGGACGAAAGTGCGCTAAAGCAAAAAGGAGGTCTGAGAAGCATGATAGTACCTGGGGAAGTAGAGGTTGAAATCAATCCAAAGCCTGTACACGTATACAGGAGATAGAAGAACTGTTAGCAGTAAATAAATAACGAAAATAGATGCTCAAATCGAACAACGAACAATGCCTTACCCAATATGTAGGAACTCGACCTACACAGGTCAAGATGGGAATGAACCAGAGCGTCGTGCCATCTTCAGAGTGATAAACCCCGAGAAACCATTGATGCATTTCAGATGGAGGATAACTCCTGAACACCAGCACGTTCGGTTAGAACGAGCTCTGGAGACTTCGCATATGAAAATGCCAACGCATAAACTCAATACGCACTCTCTAATGCAGGAGAGGCAAACCAACAAATCCCTGCAACCTAACACAGAAATGTAGAAGACGAGATGAAATCGTATCAATTGTGTGGATGCAAATCACCTGTAACCAGTAACTACATATGATACAGCTAAAATCAACAATCGCTGTAAGGGCTCAACGAAGGAAGCGTACAATTAAATTCGCAGAAGAAAACCTTGACTTAACAGTAAGTTCATACCTGAATCGTTAGGATAGTCTGGAGCTACGCCCAGGAGGTAACTGAGCTCGATGTGGATCTAGAGCATCAAAAATATTGCTCTTTCATGAATAACACCGACACGCAGGAAGAAAACCAAAAGAACCCTGAACAAAGTCTCATGTGAGATTATATGCGGATTGATATTCAACAAACCCTAAAGTCACGATGAATCGACGTCGTCCAACTGGTGAGATCAGAGGAAAGGAGCCACGGATCGTGGTATTAAATAAGCCAGGTACAATCTGCATTAAAAATCGAACGCAACGAGTAATGCCAAATAAATTTTGATTGAGCTGGTGGGGTTATAGAAGGAGCGTAGTCGATCAGGTAAGGTGACGGGAAGAGCCTGGACTGTCGTGGAACGAATCCACGTGACCACAAATGGGAAGGGACTGGTTATTGCCTATGTGGTGAAACCAAAAACGAAACAAACATTATCTGTGAGCTTACGTGGGAGATTGATTCTCTGTCCCCATTCAACCATACGACGCATCAAACAACAATCTCATATTACGTGGCGGCCAAGTCAATGAACGTGGTGTGAAGTCGAATTAAAGACAGGGGAACAATTAAATCGACTTGATTAACATGTACACCCAAATATCACCATAAGTCAAGTCTGATCCCTCATGACTTATATGCTGTCCATTAGTGAAAGATTGGAATACGTGGAATTATAAAGGCAGAAGCCTACGAAAATTTCACATAGTATATGTATAATTAAAATCGTGGGAAATGTGTCAAACCAAATCGATTCCTCTACGTTCCTCCACGGTCTACGAATATGTCCAACAAGTACAACAACAGTGGGACTTATGAAATGGATAATTAGACATAATTATATAGCCATTCCTTATAATTGTTTATCATTGCTATAATTTTTATAAATCTATAACATATGTTTATAATTGTTATAAACATATATATATATCATTGTTATGGTAATTATAGAGTGATGAGGAGTTCAAGTGATTTAAATGTCATATGGGTTTCAGATCCATTTTATTATGTATAGTGGAACAATTTGATACGAGGGAAATAAATCGAAATATAAGGAATCGATCCTGAACAGACCACATTTGTAAAAGAATAAGCATAATCCCTTGCTAGGATTCACTGCAGTAATTAGAAGGGGAATTTTTTTTTTTTGAGGTAAAATGGGAGGTGTGACAAATGGTATCAGAGCCCAAGTTATAAAACTGGGATGGTGACATTGTGCTCACTGTTGCTGTGTATTCACTGAATAAATTTAATTCTGTGGAAACAAAAAAAAAAAAAAAAAAAAAATTATTTTTTTAATCTCACTGATCTGTGTTGAGTGTGTACAGTGGTGCTGAAATGGAAGAAGGTGGCGAAATTTATGTTGATCTGTGTGATGAGGATAATGCACCAGATCCAAATGCGCCCATGATGGCTATGTTGCGGGAATTTCAATAAGAGTTGGCTGAGAAAAAAAGCCAGAATGACAGATTGTCATTAGCCAGTGAGGAGCAGGAAAAGCTCATCAAGGAATTGACTTCGCGGAACAGCCAGGAAGGTGAAGGTTCTGGAAAGAGGAAAACTGACGAGTCTGAAGATGAGGATGCAGTAAGGCATCAATACAAACAGAAAAAGGAATTACAGGGGGAATTTCGAAAAATCAAGCCTCCCTCCTATGATGGGGAGAAGGAGGAAGATGCAGAAGCTTGGTTATTGAACATGATCAAGTGTTTCTAGGTTTATGAATATGATAGCAATCTGAAGGCCAGATTAGCTATTTACCAACTACTAGGAAAAGCTACCTTGTGGTGGGAGGAGACGAAAATGTTGCATGCCATTGATGAAAAGACAGTCACCTGGGAAGATTTCTAGGTTAAGTTCAAGAACCGCTACCTAAATGAATGTTACTATGATGACAAAGCAAAGGAATTCCATGAACTTAGACTGGGATAGCTCATTATTGATGAGTTTGTTACTAAGTTTACAAATTTGCTGAGATATGTACCCTACATAAGGGAGGAGAAGGCAAAAGTACAGAGGTTTCTGAATTGTTTGCTTACTGTTTACAAAGAAAAAATTGAATTTGACAACCCAAAAACAATGGACGAAGCTGTTAGAAAAGCCATATTATGTTACCAACAGTTCAAAGGAAAAACTGAACAAGGAAAAATCTGGGTAAACAAGAATGAGTTCAAAGGGAGGAAACAAAAACCAGCCTATTTGAAAAATTTTGGCAGGGATCACCAGCGGAAAAAGTTTAATAAACCTAAAGAAAGCCAAACTGCTCAGTCCCAAGTAGCTTCCAAAAAAATAGAGGGAGACAGTAAAAAGGAAGGGACAGTCAAAATGAGAGAACCTCTGAAATGTTGGGGCTGTGGAGAACCCCATCTTTTGAGGGACTGCCCTCATCGAAACATTCATATGCTCATGAGAGATCGGGAAGCGACAGCAGTAAATGATATAGCCAGAAATATACCAACTATCAGTGCAGCCCTAGAAAATCAACAAGCAGAACATCAAGCAACCATGGTGGAAATGGAGGTTAAGATTTCTGACCTATCTGTTACTGTTCTGATTGATCCAGGTGCTTCTTTGAGTTACATTAGTCAAAATATTGTAGAAAAATGTAACTTAAAAACTGAAAAATTTCAACAGTCATGGTTGGTACAGCTTGCCACTGGAACTAAGAGAAAGGTAACACATAAACTGCCCAGAATAGCAATCAAATTAAATGAGTTTCAAACAGAAGTAAACTTGAACATTCTGCCCTTAGGGTCTTATGATCTACTGATCGGAATGGACTGGCTGGAAAAGAAGAAAGCCTTGATGAACTGCTGGGATAAAACTTTGCATTGTGTAGATGAGGAAGGGAAACCTTTTATTCTAAAAGGGAAATAAAAACCTATTTATATAAGACAAATTTCAGCATTGCAATTAAAAAGAACAGCTAGAAAAGGATACCAGGTTTATGCAGTGCATGTGGAAGAAACAGAACAGAAAACTGAAGAGGAATTATTGGATGCTGTACCGGTAATAAGAGAATTCAAGGAAGTTTTTCCAAAGGAAATTCCTTATCTTCCCCCCAACAGAGAGATTGATTTCTCAATCGATCTGGTGCCGGGAGCAACACCTGTCTCCCGAGCGCCTTATCGAATGTGTCCTTCTGAACTTATGGAACTGAAAATGAAATTACAAGAACTGCTAGATAAAGGGTACATCAGACCGAGTGCGTCTCCTTGGGGAGCACCGATGCTGTTCATGAAAAGGAAAGAAGGAACTTTCAGGATGTGCATTGATTATCATGAACTGAATAAGTTGACCATTAAAAATAGATATCCTTTGCCTAGAATTGATGATCTTTTTGATCAAGTGAGAGGAGCTTCAGTATTTTCGAAAATTGACTTAAGAACTGGTTATCACCAGCTTAGAATTAAAGAAAAAGACATCATCAAAACAACCTTTCGAACCAGGTATGGTCACTACGAATTTGTAGTCTTACCTTTTGGGTTGACAAATGCCCCTGGCACATTTATGTGTCTAATGAATAGTGTGTTAAAAAAGTACTCGGATAAATTTGTCCTTGTGTTCATAGATGATATCTTAATTTACTCAAAAAGTGAGAAGGAACATAAAGAACACTTGAGGATAGTATTGTAAACTCTAAAGGAAAATCAGCTATATGCCAAGTTTAGCAAATGTGAGTTTTATAAAGATAAAATCCAATATTTGGGTCATATTATTTCTGAACAAGGTCTTGCTGTTGACCCTGAAAAGATAAAGGCTATAAAAGAATGGCCTGTACCAGCTGATGTTTCAGCAGTGAGATCATTCATGGGGATTGCAGGCTATTATCGCAGATTTGTAGAGAGGTTTTCTGCCATAGCACATCCCATCACATCATTAGAAAGGAAAGGTGTCAAGTTTGAATGGACTGAAAAATGTCAAAACAGTTTTGACCAATTAAAACTGAAACTTACTACAGCCCCTATACTGAAGATTGCAGATCCTGATAAAGAATTTGTGGTATGTACGGATGCCTGTAGAGAAGGATTGGGAGGAGTTCTTTTGCAGGAAAATTCAGTTATTGCCTATGAATCTAGGAAACTGAAGATACATGAACAGAATTATAGTGCCTATGATTTAGAATTAGCTATTGTTATTCATGCTTTGAAAATGTGGCGGCACTATCTTCTTGGAAAAAAATTTACCCTGATGACTGATCATATTAGTCTCAAATATTTCTTTTCCCAAACTGATTTGAATGCCAGACAAGCCAGATGGCTGTACTTTTTAAGTGAATTTGATATGGACATAAAACATATTAGAGGGAAAGAAAATAAAGTTGCTGATGCATTAAGTAGAAATGCTTGTCAGAATATCAACAGTATTGGAAGTAGTGCTCAGATCGATATAGAAGAATTGGTGAAGAAGGCAGCAAATCAAGACCCAAATTATGAAACACTTCTGATGAAATTGCAGAAAAAGGAGAAAACTGATTTCACTTGAAACAAAAAAGGGTTGATCTGTTATAAAAACAGATTGTATATTCCCAATGTAGAGTCCTTAAAAAGGGAATTTTTGGATGAGTACCACAAACAACCATATTCAGGACATCCAAGATATCAGAAAATGTTAACAGCCCTGAAAAAGAAGTTATTATGGCCAGGAATGAAGAGAGATGTAGCAGAATATCTAAGTAGATGCATGGAATGTCAACTAATCAAAGTTGAACATCAACATCCTGCTGGACTTTTAAACCCTTTACCAATTGCAGAATGGAAATGGGACACAGTTTCCATGGATTTTATAACAGGGTTACCCAAAACCAAATAACAACATGATTCTGTAATTGTAGTAGTAGATACTCTAATAAAATCTACTCACTTTATACCAGTGAAATCTACCTTTGGGACAGCTCAAGTAGCGAACGTGTTCCTGAAGGAGGTAGTAAGGCTCCATGGGGTTCCAAAGGTAATTGTTTCGGATAGAGATGCTAAATTTACAGCAGCCTTTTGGAAAGGGCTATTTGGGGGTATGGGCAGTAAATTGAATTTTAGTACTGCTTACCACTCTCAGACCGATGGTCAAACGGAAAGAACTAATCAAATTTTGGAGGACATGCTGACAATGTATGTGATGGATAGACCCTCAAAGTGGGAGGATTACTTACATTTAGCTGAATTTTCCTATAATAACAGCTACCAATCCTCCATCAAAATGATTCCGTTTGAAGCACTGTATGGAAGGAAGTGTCGTACTCCTTTGAGCTGGAGTCAGCCAGAAGATAAACTAATGTTGGGACCAGATGCTTTACAAGAGATGGAAAGAATTGTTAAACAGATACAAAGAAACATCAAGACAGCAGAAGATCGCCAAAAGAATTATGATGATAAGAAGAGAGTGCACCGAGAATTTAAAGTGGGGGAGCATGTGTATTTGCGAATTAAATCCAAAAAGAGCACACTTTATGCTGGAAGTTGTGCAAAACTGGCTCCTAGATATTGTGGTCCTTTTGCAATTTTAGAAAGGGTGGGACCAGTGGCTTACGAGCTGGCCTTACCACCCCATGTTAGAGTTCATGATGTATTTCATGTTTCATTGCTAAAAATATATGTGCATGATGCTTCTCACATAGTTGATTGGAATGTTGTACAGGTGGAACCAGAAGGGGAGTTTCTGCCAGAACCGCTTCAAATATTGGAGAGGGAAGAAATTGAATTGAGAAGCAGAACAGTGGCAAGAGTAAAGGTGCAGTGGAAGCACTTTACTGCTGAAGAAGCTACCTGGGAAAGAGAAGCTGAAATGATGGAAAGATATCCATTTTTATTTGCAAAATGAACTCTAGTAGTTGAAAAATAACACCGAGGAAGGTGTTTATTTTCAGAGGGGGAATATGTAACACCCCCAATTGATGTGTTTGAATTTCAAAGCTAGACATTTGAACTTTAATCCTAAGGGGATTGGACCCCAAAGGATAAGTATTTTGTGAATGTAATTAAATATTTAATTGGAGGAAATGAATAAAATTATTGTGTGCAGATTGACCAAAATGAGAATTATGAGATCACTTGCTAAATCCATGAGGATGGATAACGCAACTAATCCCCAGAATCTTTCAAAAAAATCCTTGAAAGAAATTATTCTAATTTAGATTTTTGAGGAAGAATCTAAATTTCTCCAATGATGAGGAAAGTAGTTGGGAAGAGGTGAAAAAGTTGGAAAAGCTGAGGAAAAGCATAAAATAGCTTTAAAGTGTCCCTAAATTGGGAAAAATAAGAAAACAGGAAGAAAAGCATCCTAAGATTCTGGACGCAGAATTAGAAACATGCTTTGGGGAACAATAACTTAAATAAGCTACTCTTGCACAGATTAGAGGTTGATCTGTGGCAAGGAGATGATCTCATCTCGCGGGTGAGTTCTGGGAGACAGAAGAACTCTAAGGTTGGAAGGTTGGTCAATTGCATGAGTGGTATGTCTTTAAAATTATTGATGTGTTTACTTTATATAGTATGAATTGGCTACATATAAATTTAATTTTATATTAGATTTAAGTCACAGAAGAATTCTATGAATTGGTTTTAATATGCTTCTGTTTCATAGCATTATTTAACATGTATACATATAACATAGAAAGAAATGTGAGTTGACAGTAACAAACTTGGAAATAGTGGAAGGGGAATTGTAAATTTTCAATGTGTATTAAGAAATGAAAGTAGGTATTGTATCCACTGATCCTATTGTCATTATATACTTCGTATATAATCAGAGGCTCAATGGTAAATTTGTAATACATGCAAGCAACCCACACTTTAGCAAAAGAAAAAAATTACTAGATAGCAATAAACTATGCATTGATAGTATATTTTAGAATCATCCTAGCATTAGAACCCAGAAAGTGAAAAGACAAAAGGATAGTTATGCAAATGAACAACATGTATATGTACCACAACATAGTATAGTGAAGTGCATATATACATCATAGTATATTACAATATAGGTATAGTATAGCATCTTGAAGTATATGTACGCTAGTCCATTATATACACCCAAGTCAAGGAGGTAAAACAACAGATCATACATACATATGTCTGTTAAATATGAAAAGAGAAATACATACTTATACACTACTTGTATATTAATTTGACAAATATCAGTTGCACATTTATAAGAAGGGTATAAAATAGAAATGAGGATGTGTTGTACTATTTTCCAGAAGTATTAAAAGATATTTAGCTACTGCAACTAGTAAAACTATACACTAGTACAGTATGAGAATGTTTTACACCAGGCAGAAAGCCTTCACAAATACCAGAAGGAAAGACAGAATAAACCAGTATAGTACACCAAAATAAAACTAAGGAATAAGAATATATGTAACTGAGTTTCAACATGAAGAGAAAATAGTATATAAACTTTCGCGCGGATTCATAAACGAAAATATGAGCTGAACGACGCAAATTGATATAAATCTATGCGATTAGCATTCTGACCAAGGTATACATATTAATATACAATAAAATTGAAACGAGGGTAAATCCCAGTGGCTCGAGGACTGTATCGAAATACCACGGGAGTAGCCATAAATAAATTTTTCAAGTCGAGACATAACAATGGAATTGTCCAGATTATACAACTCATAAATAAAAATTTTAAGCGGTTTAACGAGCACTACACAGCTATAGGGATTCCCTTCAGCCAGTGTTCGGTGAATACCGACCTGCACATGCGGAAAACGAAGCCAACGTTAACGTCAAGGCCGCCATTTCGCTCTGTGACAATGTAAGAGACCAAGACACAAGGCTTACGTTACCCACGCAAGTTAACTACCAAGTTAAATCCCCTACTAAACGAGCTCAGTAGGACGAAAGTGCGCTAAAGCAAAAAGGAGGTCTGAGAAACACGATAGTACCTGGGGAAGTAGAGTTCGAAATCAATCCAGAGCCTGTCCACGTATACAGGAGATAGAAGAACTGTTAGTAGTAAATAAATAACGAAAATAGATGCTCAAATCGAACAATGAACAATGCCTTACCCAATATGTAGGAACTCAACCTACACAGCTCAAGATGGGAATGAACCAGAGCATCATGCCATCTTCAGAGTGATAAACCCTGAGAAACCATTGATGCATTTTAGATGGAGGATAACTCCTGAACACCAGCACGTTCGGTTAGAACGAGCTCTGGAGACTTCGCATATGAAAATGCCAACGCATAAACTCAATAAGCACTCTCTAACGCAGGAGCGGCAAACCAACAAATCCCTGCAACCTAACACAGAAATGTAGAAGATGCGATGAAATCGTATCAATTGTGTGGATGCAAATCACCTGTAACCAATAACTACATATGATACAGCTAAAATCAACAATCGCTGTAAGGGCTCAACGAAGGAAGCGTACAATTAAATTCACAGAAGAAAACCTTGACTTAACGGTAAGTTCATACCTGAATCGTTAGGATAGTCTGGAGCTACGCCCAGGAGGTAACTGAGCTCGATGTGGAGCTAGAGCATCAAAAATATTGCTCTGTCATGAATAACACCGACGCGCAGGAAGAAAACCAAAAGAACCCTGAACAAAGTCTCATGTGAGATTATATGCGGATTGATATTCAACAAACCCTAAAGTCACGATGAATCGACGTCATCCAACTGGTGAGATCGAAGGAAAGGAGCCACGGATCGTGGTATTAAATAAGCCAGGTACAATATGCATTAAAAATCCAACGCAACGAGTAATGCGAAATAAATGTCGATTGAGCTGGTGGGGTTATAGAAGGAGCGTAGTCGATTAGGTAAGGTGACGGGAAGAGCCTGGACTATCGTGGAACGAATCCACATGACCAAAAATGGGCAGAGACTAGTTACTGCCTATGTGGCGAAACCAAAAATGAAACAAACATTATCTGTGAGCTTACGTGGGAGATTTATTCTCAGTCGCCATTCAACCATACGACGCATCAAACAACAATCTCATATTACGTGGCGGCCAAGTCAATGAACGTTTTGTGAAGTCGAATTAAAGACGGGGGAAAAATTAAATCGACTTGATTAACATGTACGCCCAAATATCACCATAAGTCAAGTCCAATCCCTCATGACTTATATGTTGTCCATTAGTGAAAGATTGGAATACGTGGAATTATAAAGGCAGAAGCCTACGAAAATTTCACATAGTATATGTATAATTAAAATCGTGGCAAATGTGTCAAACCCAATTGATTCTTCTACGTTCCTCCATGGTCTACGAATATGTCCAACAAGTACAACAAGAGTGGGACTTATGAAATGGATAATTAGACATAATTATATAGCCATTCCTTATAATTGTTTATCATTGCTATAATTTTTATAAATCTATAACATATTTTTATAATTGTTATAAACATATATATATCATTTTTATGGTAATTATAGAGTGATGAAGAGTTCAAGTGATTTAAATGTCATATGGGTTTCAGATCCATTTTATTATGTATAGTGGAACAAGTTGATACGAGGGAAATAAATCGAAATATAGGGAATCAATCCTAGACAGACCACATTTGTAAAAGAATAAGCATAATCCCTTGCTAGGATTCACTGCAGTAATTAGATGGGAATTTTTTTTTTTTTTGAGGTAAAATGGGAGGTGTGACAAAAATGGTCTGAAATACCACCCTTGCCAACCCAATGGTGATAGTCCATGAGAATTTCTAGTAAAGGCTCACTTAAAAGAAAACAATCCAACTTCTTCCCCACCCAGTCCTGACCAACCCTTCTGTTCCTCCAGGTGGGTTTCAACTTCAGAAGGGGCATGTCCACCAGATGAGCAAGAGCAAGGTGGTTATTGAAAAAATTAGTTAGAGGGTCAAATCTGGCCGAGTCACCCCAAGACTCCGCTTCCCCCAGAGAGAAATTCAGGTCTCCTCCAATAATTAAATTTGGGTGGCCTATCCAGGAGGAGCGAAAAATAGAAGACCAAAAATGCTCCCTTTCCACACAAGGGCCGTAAATGTTTAAGGAGAGCAAGGAAAGGTTGAGCTCACTGGAGAAAAGTTCCAAGGCTAACAAACTCGAAGACCCCCAAGAAGAAACATACTTCAACTTTTTAGGGTTGAAATGAGAAACCACACCCCCTGATCTCCCAACAGCGTCAAGAGCATAAAAGGACCAGCCAGGCAGCAATTTAGAGATAATACTAACAACCTCCTCCCCTTTTCCCAGAGTTTCTTGAAGCAAAATGATGTCAGGATTGTGAGAACGCACAAGCTCTTTGAAGGCTAGCTTTTTAGGCTGGCTAGCCAAGCCTTTGAAATTAAAGGAAAGAACAATCATGGCACATCTTCTGGGGGTGGCCGCTCTGCTCTAACCACCCCAGTGAGAGACATCTGTTTACCATCAGCTATATCTACGACAGCTTTCGATTGGGCTAAGGAGAGGTTATATTTTCGACCTCTCGTCTTTCTAGCCCCAATTATAATAGGATTTGTGGCAAGGCCTCCCACGACTAGGCCAGACCCTCTCCTATCAGCCCGAGGTCTAAGGTTATAATGGAGAGATTCAGAAACAGAAGGCCGAGGGCAAGGGGGCAAAGGGTCAATCGAACCAGAAGAGGAAGGAGGTTTAGAGACAACAGGGACGGATAAAATAACACTATCCAGAGGAGGCAAGGAAAGTTTTAAGGGAGAAAGATCAGTCAAGAGCTGCCTGGAGGGACCATGCTCAGAACAAACAACGAAAGGAAGACAAGCAGAGGACTGAAACAAGAGACGAGAGGAGGAGGACATACCCGCCTAAGTCGCCCTGATGAGTACAGCATCTGAAATGGGAACCAAGGAGTCTTCCAAATCCTCGATAGGAAGGGAGGAAGGGCCAACAACATCCGCAGAGCCCCGAACCACATCCGCCACAGGGGGAGAGGGAAACTCCTGAGCCGAAGGGCCTGTATCGGATTCCATAAGATCCACTTCCTGAATAGAAACTGTAGCTTTCTTCATCCTGTTCTGCCTTCTTTTTCTGCGTTTATGCTGGTGGTCAAGAGGGCAGTCACGTGCCAAGTGACCAGTCTTATGACACCTATTGCACCGGAAGGGGAGGTGCTCATAGTCTAACATCTACAGAAACTCCATATCCTTATAGTGTAGCATCATTGCATCAACAAGACCTTCTCGAGGATTTAAGCTCACCAGAATATGGGCCACACTCTTATCCTTTGTTTGCAAGTAGGATTTATCAGCTTCAAGAAAAGTTCCCAGGGTATTACCAATAGAGACAAAGACAGAATTAGTCCAGAATTACAAAGGAAGGCTGGGCAAATTAACCCATACCGGTGATTCAGCCATTTTTTCCTTCTGTGCATCAAAGAGGGGAGTCCATCTTCTAAAGAGAATGGGTCTCTTACCAAAGAACCAGTTCCCCTCAAGGACTCGGTCCACTTGGTCTTTTCTATCAAAGGTAATGCTAAACCAACCACGCGTCAGAATGGTGATATCAACAGGCATACCTGGGGATTCTTTCCACATTGTGTGAGCCCATTCTGCTATGTAGTCTGCCGAATATTTCCGGCCCCTGACTCTGCCAACAATCATGATCTCAGATAGATCCATAACATTCTCAATGCTAATATCCACTCCTAGCAAACATTTCAGCCGATCTTCTTTGGATTTAATGAATTTAGCTTTCTTCCTCTTCATTCCCACAGCTTTCTTGACACACTCCTCCTCTGATACCGACTTGACTTGAGGAATCTCAGCTCTTAAAGTCTCAAGAAGAAATTGCCTCAATGCATCGATGGATCTTAAAGGCGCAAGACCATTACTTGAGTTCTGCAGGGAACCAACCCGTGAAACAACTTCATGTCCCAGCACAACACCTTGATTTTCAGAGGCAACAGATTTTGGGAGAAGTTCAACTGCCTCGCTAGAAGAAACCCTTGACTGGATATCACGACCTGGAACCCCATCCTTTACTAGTTCGGCCAGCCCTCCTTCATTTTTCTTTGAAGGTACTTGATCCTCCGCCACCCCTTTAGAAACTATCTTTGTAGGACCATTCTCTCCCCCAGGCAAGAAAAGCCCTCTCGAAATCTCCTGAGAAGGTCTCCCCAATGAGGCAGGACCTGCAGTAAAATCGACCCTAGGCAAAGTAGAGCCCTACGGGAATTGAACCCCTCTACACCCTACCACATCTTCTAAACCACCTGAACCAGCGAGAGGAAAGAAAGTACCTTGAGGGGCCGAGCACGGCGGGATTGGATCAAAGTTAAGGGCTGCCTTGAAAAGATCTTCAGAATTCTGCGGACGGCTGCTGTAAGGGAGGTGCTGACTAAGGTAGCAGAAACCACTCTGGGGAGCAATAAGGTTATCACTCGCAGGGCCAGAACCTGGCGAAAAGCCTCCCAAAGATGCTTCAACAACCAAATCAATCGAGATGTGATTTCGAAAGTAAATATCAATATTATTCTTCGAGATTTCCAAACCCTAGCAGGTAAGGAGATCCTCCAGCGACGGTTCTAACTCAACAGAAATGCTTTCAAGGCCCATTGTAAACGACAAACAAACCTTTTAAGGAAAAATGCAACAGACCGCAAGCCCCGCTTACCCTCAAAAACCCTAGCCTCCAAACATCATTGAAAAGAGCCTGATCCGCATCCAAGGGTTAACCCCATTCTGAAAAACAGATTCATTGCAACACGTACGACTGGCAAGAGGCCTCGAAACCAGAGGAAACGCCACGGAGCAGCTCTAGAGACTTCTGTGAAATCCTCAGGCGTACCCTAGTCACCTCCATCGTTCATCATAAGCTCACCCCAGATATCGATAATCCTTAAGATGTTGCCATTAAATTTTTATAGTTAAGATTTTTTTTATATGTTTT
Source organism: Pinus albicaulis (assembly GCA_034641835.2). Lineage (NCBI taxonomy): Eukaryota > Viridiplantae > Streptophyta > Pinopsida > Pinales > Pinaceae > Pinus > Pinus albicaulis. The sequence continues at coordinate 667,544,845 of CM076573.1, read as the reverse complement.
TATAAATTAATATATCTAATTTATATATATTGTTTTTATAATAATTATTAATAATAATATTTATTTGTTTTTTAAGTTGTTTTTTTATTTTTTAGGTTAAATTTGTGGCTCGTATTTAAGTCATCAAAATCATTTTGATATTATATCATAAAAATTATCTAGGGATCACACTTGTAGTGGAATACATCAATTCTAAGCTGACTTGATTTTAGCATTGTTAAAATTTTGAGACTTTTGTGAGACCAAATACTAATGACATGATTAATCTGAAAGGACATTTATCTAATAGCCCTAGCTAGATTTGATTCCTGATTGTCTTGCTAAAAAGGTTTATTCTTAGTAAGTTGTGCTAGGAGCACTTAACCTTTTATAATAATATTTTAAAATAAACTTATATATATATATATATATTAAATATTAAAAATATAGTTTTTTTATAAAATAAATATTTTTATGTTGATGTGAATAAATTTATTAATAATTAGTTTGTATGACTAAACTAATTTTAAATATTTGTAATGTGAGATATATGATTTATTATATTTATAAATAATTCGATTTATATTAAATTATTACATTAATTTTAAATTAATTAATTTAAATAATTTAAATTAATTATTTATTAAGAAAACATCTGTAATAGAAGATAGGATTTTCCTGAGTTCCGAGGTCATAAAATCATTTATACGAGAGAAAACAACCAACCACGTGGAAGGGAAGCTTTGAAAATGTTCGAAATATATATTTGTTTATTATAAAAATGGTGAAAAAAGAAAGAAAGGAAAAATTCTCACACTCCCGGACCCGAAAGGCCAATGGGAATCATGAAAAATGTCAATCTTATGTCACTTTTCACCAATGGGAATCATAAAAAAAAAATTCCAATCCTATGCCTCTTTTCATTTTCATGTGAGAGAAGATAATATCCATGTATAAAAACAACAAAAACACATAAACTCCAATAGAGAAGTTATATGTCAAACAACACATCTAAAAAATCCATAACAAATTACAAGAAAAATGGTTTTATGGAACACTAAATAAAGAAAGAAAGCGCACAGAAAAAAAATTAAAATTCAAAAAGAAAGAAAACGTCAAACAACAAAAAAGATATATCTTAAACCCTAAACGCTAATCTCTAACCAAAGAGATAAATGTCAAACAACACACGTGAAGACTCCCTAACATGTTACATAAATTATTGTTTCATGGAACACTCAGAAAAGAGGAGAGCGCAAAAAAAAGAAGCTAATATTCAACCAAATAAAAAGACTTCACGTCAGACGATGGAAAAATCCACGATCTTATCGTTTAAATTTATTTTAAAATCTAAATTGACTCTATAAATTATATTTGTTTAACAATTCAAATAATTTGAATTTGCTTCGCGCGTTCAATTTAATTTTCTTGGGAAAACCCACCAAATTTATTTAACTTTTATGTTTTTCTAGAAACATTAGTTGTGCTTAGAATGTTTAAAAATAAATTCATATCTAGCGACTTATTAATAGTAAAGTTTTCAAAGGATATCTAGGGTTTGGAGCTGGTAAGGTTTAAGTTATTTATATTTAATGAAAAAAATGGTTTTGCATAATTTATGAATAAATTATTTTAATTGAATTAGGAAAAGTTTGAGTTATGAAGCTTATACGAGGATCAACGATGGATATGGTTTTAGAATGCAAGATTTTGGCCACCGCCGATAAGCCCTGCTTGTTTTTGTCTTTCTTGGTAACCGTAGTGTTTTTGATCTGCGCTTAGGTCCTTTGTAGGCAAGAATAACTGCAACGAAGTTAGATGTTTCAAGGAATATCTTTTCTTTGGGATCATTGGGTGGTTTCGATTGTATCTAGACCGCAAAATGGTGATCAATGCCCCAAACTCACAAGGGTTTTTTTTGCATTCCCTCGAATCCTTTGTCGCTCATGGCATATGGTAAAAGGATTGATCTGGGTCTAGAGTTAAGGAGCGAAAGGAATTCCACAATAAACTTTCTAGTTCGTGAGGCTTTTCATCGAGATCTAGTAGGCGTGTCTTTTACCAAAATTTTCCCAAATCCCCAAAGGGCAGATTGATCCTTGAGTTGTGGATTTGGTACTTGAGTTGGGGCAGAAAATCCAAAAGAGAATGGGTATCCCAAGGAGTTTCAAAATATGATTTATTAGGATAGATCTCTGCAAGATTGAATTTATGTTGCGGGACTACTAGATCAAATGAAAATTCTCCATCATCGGTAATTTAGGGCTAATAGGAGGTTTTCCTGCTCCCAACACCACTAAAAGGAACTGCAAAAAGATAAGTCCCAAAACAAATCCGATACAAATATCAACATTCTTGTACCTTACATTGTGGAGCTCCTGTGGATGGAGGGGATTATCATAAGGGATCAGCACACAAGAAGAAACTTCCATAGTTCCAGGACAGCCTACTGAAGTGCCTGTTTCCAAAAGAGAGATGTGAGAAATTAAGAGACCCGACGCATTAAAGAGGTCTCTCAAAGGAAGTAGAGAATTAAATAGAGACTATGCACGAGAATCAAATGGCAATTTCAAATTCCATTCTTTCAAATGCCACTCCCAATAAGGAGTCTGGTAAAAAGAAGAGGAAAAAAAAGATTATAAAATGATAATTAAGTGTCCTTACACTTCACTCTAAAATATAATTTTTGTATAGTTGTATTTTTGGGTTTCTTTCTTGCTTTATATATTTTCATAAAGACCTTTATTGTATTGGAAATTTGTTTATTGGTGCTTTGGGATCAATTTGTCTTAAGCTTTTGGATAACATGTTTCAATGCTCTTTTGCAAAATATAATTTTATTCTAGTGTTTTCCAATTAAATAAATTTATCATTTTTTTTTTTAAATTACATTATAATAATTTAAAATTTTATTAAATTTAAATTAAAAATCACCACATTTACTTCAGAATCATTTCATTAAACCACTATAATCAAATCATAATTATTCACAAAATATTTTATTATTTCAAAACTGGTACTTTTATATTTAATTTTATTTTTAATATTATTATAATACTAAAATTATTTATTATAACTAATTATATTTTATATTGAGAGACCAGGGAACTAAAGAGTATCGCACAAGTAAGGAATTAAAATTCAAGTAAATGACAAGGGAAATGCAGTGAGAATATTCTCCTCTGTATAGTAAATCAAAGATTCCTAGCATTTGACTTTATCTTTGTTTTTAAATATAGCCGTTCAAAGTCAAAGTTACATACACGTAGTGTATACAACGCTAAATTTTAAATTTATTTGCGCATTAAATATAAATTTATTTGCGCATTAAATTTGCATTCATCATACATCAAACAAACATTGGAACATCGCCATATTACATAAAAAATCTCAAACGGTACTTTTCGTATAAGCTATTAGCTTATAAGTTTCTAATATGCGGGGCATTTTCAGGTTGCATAATATCATCTTTAATTCATTATACAGCAGAGAACCTGGTTTCCAATGTAAGTTTGATTTTTAAGATGTATTATTATTTAATATGTTATTTTATATGATGTTTTTTATATTTAATTATAATTACATTTTATTATTTTTAGAGTTTTTAGTTAATTTTTTTAATTTTCTTTTAAGTTTTATAATTTAACGTGGATAAGATTTTGTGGTATAATATTACATTTAAAAATAATAAAACAATATTTATATTAAAATAAATATTAGTAATAAAAAAATTTAAGACGATATAAATAGGGTCCTCAACATATTGCTATTAGGGTCTTATGATGTTTTCTTGAGTATGGATTGGCTAGAAAAACATTGGACCTTGGTGGGTTGTAAAGAAAATATCATTTATTAAAGAATGCAAGATGGAACACGCAAAGAGATTTAGGGAATCAAGAAACCCCTATAGCTACGTCCTATTACAGCATCCCAAATGAATAAGTGCATGAGGAAGGGATGTCAATGTTATCCTATCCAGGTCGGATATGCCAATTCCAAGGATAAATCTCCTATCATGGAAAACATATCAGTGGTACAAGATTTCATGGATTAATTTCCAGAAGGTGTACCCAGATTACCACCAGGAAGAGATATTGATTTTACCATTGAATTAATGTGAGGAACATCACCTGTGTCAAGAGATCCTTATAGAATGATTGTTCCAGAATTAACTGTATTAAAAATTCAATTACAAGAACTATTGGAAAAAGGATACATTCATTTGAGTGTGTCCCCTTGGGGAAGCACCAGTGTTGTTCGTAAAGAAGAAGGACGGAACCATGCGAATGTGCATGTACTATTGACAGCTCAATGAGTTAACAATAAAAAATAATATCCTTTACCAAGGATTGATGATATGTTCGATCAGGTAAAGGGGGCCACAATGTTCTCAAAAATAGATTTAAGGTCTGGACATCACCAGCTTCAGATTAAGGATGAAGATATTTATAAGACTACTTTAAGTACCAGGTACGAGCATTATGAGTTTGTGGTATTGCACTTTGGGTTAACAAATGCGCCAACAACATTTATGAGTTTAATGCATGGTATATTTCACCCTTTTCTAGATAACTTTGTACTCATATTTATTGATGATATTTTAATCTATTTTAAGAATGAGGAAGAACATGGAGAACATCTAAGGATAGTGCTCAAAATTTTAATAAAACATCAGTTGTACGCTAAGTTCAACAAATGTGATTTCTTCAAAACAAAAATCTAGTACATAGGCCATGTTATTTGAGCAGAAGGGATCACTGTTTATGCAGAGAAAATCAAGACAATCATGGAATGGAGAGTTCTCCAAAATGTAGCAGATATCCAATCCTTTATGGGATTGGTTAGGTACTATCGATGATTCATTAAAGGATTCTCCAGAATTTATTTTCCAATCACCTCTTTTCAAAGGAAACGAAAAGTCTTTAGGTGGACTAGTGAGTTCTAGAATAGTTTCAAGAGGTTGAGCAAAGATATTCATCCTACGATCTCGAGTTAACAACGGTAATACATGCACTCTAGGTATGGAAACAGTATTTTCTGGGAAGAAGTTTGTACTAAATACTGATCATAGTAACCTAACCAGTTACTTCAAAAAAGATGATTTAAACACCCGACAAGCAAGGTGGAATATCTTCCTAAGTGAGTTTGATATGGACATTCAACATGTGAAGGGTAAGGAAAACTGGGTAGTGGATTCCTTACGTAGGAAGTTGCATTGTGTTTATGAGCTTTACTACAATCAACTTGAATGCAAATTCTTTGATCAAGTGAAAGAGGAATTGCAGAAGGATCCTGAATACTAGTTCTTATGGTAGAAAATGGAAGAGGTCAAAAAGAAAGGAAACACTTCTGAATATGGAGTCAACAAAGGAAAAATGCTAACCTTTAGAGGAAATATTTATATACCAAAACTTGTGGATCTAAAGGAGCTAATCATGAATGAGTATCATTAAGGTAATTACGCAAGTCACCGAAGATACCATAAAATGTTACTACAATTAGAAAAATATATTTCTAACCTGGTATGTGAAGAAACATTGCTGAATACTTAAACAAATGTTTGGAGTGTCAACAGGTCAAGGTGGAACATCATCATCTAGCAGGATTGTTACAACCCATACTAGTACCTGAATGGAAGTGGGAGGTCATATCCCTAGACTTCATTACAGGTTTACCATGATCAAAGAGGCACAATGACTCTATTATTGTGGTGATCGATAGGTTGAGTAAGTTCGCACATTTTATACCAATACAATCAACTTACAATACTATACAGATATCAGATATTTTTATGAGAAAAATTTTCAAACTACACAACATTCCAAAGATTGTTATTTTGGACAGAGATGTGAATTTTACTTCAAAATTATGGAAAACCTTGTTTACAGGTTCGAGGACCCAAATAAACTTCAGCACTTCTTATCATCCCCAAATGGATGGACAAATAGAATGGGTAAATCAAGTTTTGGAAGACATATTACGCATGTATGTGATGCAACAACCAACTAAATGGGAGGATTACTTGCACCTATTTAAGTTTTCTTACAACAACAGTTATCAGGAGTCCCTTAAGATGAGTCCTTTCGAAGCTCTATATGGGAGGAAATGTCGCGCTCCCATAAATTGGAGCAGCCCCGAAATGAAACTAACGCATGGACTAGAAATGTTGGCTTTAATGGAATCAGAGGTAAAGAAAATTAGGAAAAACCTGAAAGCTGCACAAGATCGGCAGAAGATATACGGAAATAAGAAAAGGACTTATCGAGAGTTTGAGGTGGGTAACCATGTGTATGTGAGGATCAAACCAAAGAAGAATACTTTGAGATGTGCCTCTTGTGCTAAGTTAGTCTCTAGGTTCTCTGGAAACTTTCATATATTGGAAAGGGTGGGACCTGTGGCATATCGGTTGGATTCAACTAGCCACATTCAGTTACACAATGTGTTTCATGTGACCCTGCTAAAGCAATATGTACATGATTCGAAACATGTAATCCATCGGCAGAATATTCAGGTCGGATAGAGTTAAAAATCCTAAATTGAAGCATGAATATTTATATGTGAAATTGACAAAAATCTTTGTTGTTTGCAGGTAGAGCCAGACAGTGAGTTTCTGGTCGAGCCTCAACATATCCTCGAGAGGAGAGAGATCATGCTTTAGAAGCGAGCCATCACCCAGGTTAAAGTGCATTGGAAGCACTTCAGCCCAGAGGAGAAAGACGAGGGATTTTTATGTGAGGCTTACCCAAAGCTATTCCTTGATATGGAGTGAAACACCAAGGACAATGTTACTTCCACGGGGGGAAGTTGTAACAGCTGAAGTTCGCATTAACTAGTTGTTAACTAGTTATCTGACATTTTAGTTATTATTTTTTTTTAAGGAAGACTAAGACAATTATCATTTCTGGAAAAGTTATTTTATTTTTATTTTTTTGGAAATAAAATTTTTTATGGAAAGTGGTTCCATAAGAAAAAAAGAGTAAAAGATAATGTAACACTCCACCGAATGTTGTCGACCATTGAACTGTTGGGAACCCATCACAGAAGATAAATCATGTTTTCTATAACACTTGATTACTTTCTCGATGTTTTAGCTCCCTCCGTGGAATTTGAGATGGCCTTATCCACGCCATCTACAAATTTCATGTCAGTTAAGTGAAGTCACTTGTACCTTGGTATTTAAGAAAAAATAATATTTTTAATATAATTATTTATATAATAATTTAGATTAATATATTTAGAATGTGAAAATTATGAGTAATATCATTTTATTAATAAATCTAAAAGAAAAAACTTTGACTATTTAAACTGTCCACTTCAATAATTATTTAAATCTTTATATTAAAATTATCATTATCTAAATTATTTATTTAAATCAAAATATTATTTAATTAAGAAATATTAAAATAAAAAAACAAAACATTATTTAATATTAATTTTCTTAAATTTAAATATAAATAATAATAATAATAACCATAAATTAAAATAATTATAACTTTAAAAGATTATAATTTTTTTTTTTCAGAAACATTAAAAAAAATCGAATTCGTCATAGAATACCAGCATACATAGACCCCCAAATCTTAGCAATAGAAACCTTAAAAATGATGAATAATGAAGCCAGCCAATAGAAGTACATAAAAGATGAGCCACTCTTTTCTCGGGAGGCATCTATCCACTTGATCAGATTGTGGGTTCAAATATGACCGTTAGACTTGTGACTAGCCGTGTGTGTTTATATGAGTATCGTTTTGGTAAATTTCATACTATTTTAGAGATCGTTAATGTGAGTATCTTTTTTTATTGTGGGTTCAGATATGACCGTTAGACTTGTGACTTGTCGATAGCCATGTGCTTTTATATGAGCATGTTTTTGGTTAATTTGATATTATTTTAGAGATCGTTTATATGAGTATCGATTAGATCAAATATCTCTAATTTTAGAGATGTGTAAATTAAATATTAAATTTCTATAGTTAGGGAATATTTTATATTATTTTATAAATAAATATATTTAATTTGTATATGAGTTTTTTATAGTTATAAGTTGTTTGTATTTTTTTAAGTTAGATTGGTGGCTCACATTTAAGTTATCAAAATTATTTTAAAATCACATCATTAAAATCACATTTATCTATGGTATGTCACTTCTTTTATCACTCGAGTAATAAGCTAGATTTAATTCAAGATTGTCTTGTTGAAAAGGTCCATCCTAAAAAGATTGTGCTAAGAGCACTTGATCTCTTATAATAATAATTTAAAATAAAACTATAATTTATTTATTTTTATTTTTAAATATTAAAAATATAAAATAAATATTTTAATGTTGATGTGACTAACTTTATCAATAATTAATTTGTATTACTGAATTAATTTTAAAGTATTTATAATGTGAGATATATACTTTATTATATTGATATTTACGAATAATTCGATTTATTTTAAATAGTTACATTAATTTTAAATTAATTAATTCAAATAATTATTTATTGAATAAATATTTTAAATAGAAGATAAGATTTTCATGAATTCTGAAATTATAAAAATATTTATTGACAGAAAACAACCAACTATGCAGGAAGAGAAGCTTTGGAAATGTTGGAAATATATATTTGTTTATTATAAATACTGTGCATCTTTTCATTTTAATAAGGAAAAAAACAATCTCCCTGTATAAAAACAAAAGAAAACACATAAACTCCAGCTCAGAAGATATATGTCAAACAATATGCACGCAAAAATTCCATAACATATTATAGAAAAAATGGTTTCATGGAAAACTATGCAAAGGAGAAAAGCGCACAGGAAAAAAAATAAAATTCAACCAAAGAAAATATAAGTTAAACAACAAAAAAAGATATATGTCAACCCTAATCTCCAACAAAACAAATATTTCAAACTACGCACGCAAAAACTCCCTAACTGTTACATAAGTGATGGTTTCATGGAACACTAAGCAAAGAGGAGAGCAGAGAGAAAAAAACCTAATATTCAACCAAATAAAAAGAGAAATGCACTCAGAATAATTTAAAATTTCTATGTTCTCCTCATGAAAAAAATCTAAGATTCTTATAATTTAAAACCGTTTGCTCAAATTTATCCAATTCAAAGGAACAACGGTCAAATCTGTTATATTTGTATTTAAATATGCCAAGTTTTTTTATTTCAAATTCAAATCCAAATTCAGTTGCACATTAAATTTAATAACGTATAAATTTATTTTAAAATTTAAATTCACATTATGAATTATATTTGTTTAATAATCCAAATAATTTGAATTTTCTTCACTCATTGAATTTAATTTTGTTGGGAAACCACACCAAGTTGAATTAACTTTTACCTTTTTCCAAAAACATTACTTCAACGGTGAAATATGTTAAATTTTGTATTTAAATTTGCCAAATTTTCCATTTTGAATTCAAATCCAGACTCACTTGCACATTAAATTTCATAAAGTTTAAATTTATTTTAAAAACTAAATTGACTTCGTAAATTATATCTGTTTAATTATATTTTAAAAAATGCTTTTGCAGTATTTATGAATAAATTATTTTAACTGAATTACGAAAGGGTTGACTTAGGAGGCTCGTACAAAAATCTGCGATGGATAGGGTTTTAGTATGCAGGATTTTGGCCATAGCCGTCGAGCAGAGCCTGTTTTTGTTTCTCTTGGTAACCACAATGGTGTTGATTTACGGTTAGGTTCTTTGTAGGCAAAAATAACCGCAACGACGGTGGCGAATTTCAGCCAGACCTTGACAGCAAGGACTATCTGAAAATAATCCTCGAGAGCATTATTCCTGTAACGAAAATTTGGTGGCTGATCATTGAAGTCAGATATTTCAAGGACTATTTTTCCTTTAGGAACATTGCGGAAAAGGGAGATCCACGATTATATATTGATTGTAGTTTGTCTTAGTTTATCTATAGATAGTTGGTAGTTGTTGATAATACTTATACCAAACCCTAGAGATAATCAAAATTTACAAGAACTTTTGGAGATCTTATTTAAATTTATTTTGAAAAACTTGCAATGTAAAATTTTCTTGATTTTACACATCTACAAAAGATTTAAAAAAACTAAAATAAATATATTATCGAGAAAATGGGCCATCGGGGTTATAAAATGACATAAAGAAATTTATTTTGCAACTATTATTTATAAAGTTTAAAAGAGAGCGTGTTTTTAATAGAATGGTCTATATAAGAACTTAAACGAACGGTTAAAAGTGATCTCTTTTTATTTCAGATACTTCTATAAAAAAATTTAACGTCTACTTATTCTTCCATAATAAGTAGAATACTAATGTTATAAGTAAAATTGTTTAAATTAATTTTTTATATAATGATTTGAAATTTAATTTGAGAGTTTTTTTATGGGCAGTATGTGATAAAAGTTTAGAACTTCAAAATGACATTACAATTACATTACGGAGAATATTCATTGACTAATTATTGTTAAAATATTTAAAATAACTTTTTTTAAGTTTTATTTTGTATTTAATGGTGATTTTCAGACCCTTCTATAAGGTCAAAAACCGGGCATAGTTGTTAGTTGAAATTCCAATAACCAAATGAACCGAGACACCATTTTACCATAAAAACTAATTAAAATCGGGTAGACAAAACTAATGAATAACGAAACGAACACTGAAACCAACCGTCCGCAAATATAGCATATAAATTTCGTGATTGATCATGTAGTAAAAGAAAAGTTGACAAAAATAAAAAATAAGAACAAAATAATTATTATAACAAAAACTTAAGAGAGCAGAGAGTTAAAATTTAAATTCCAAGAAATGAAAAGAAAAATGCACTGATAATAACTTTAAAGCTCAAAACTTGGAAAAAAAAAAACAAACTAATTATTATAACAAAACTTAAGAGCGCAGAGAGTTAAAATTTAAATTCCAAGAAATGAAAAGAAAAATGCACTCATAATAACTTTAAAACGGAAAACTTAAAAAAAATAAAAATAAATAAATAATTATTATAACAAAAACTTGAGAGCGCAGAGAGTTAAAATTTAAAATTTAAATTCCAAGAAATGAAACGAAAAATGCGCTCATAATAACTTTAAAGCTCAACGTTCTCCTCTCCCAACGGTAAAAATGTATTATGTTTCTCAATTAATTTTAGCTTTGCTTTCATGTATCACAGTTCGTTCAATTTTATTTGATTAATTCAAACAACTGTCAAATTTGAATTTCGGTAGTGTATACAATGTTAAACTTATATTTCAATTTGCAAAACCTTTACATTGGATTGTTAAATTCAAATTCAATTACACATCAAATTTCAATTTTATGTTAAAAATGTAAATTCATTTTATATATTAAAAATTTATTTCACAATTCAATTATACAAAATAACTCGATTATATAAAATTTCTCAAAATATACTTACTCATAAAATATAAAATTTTGATGGCGGATTTTGTATAAGCATTAAAACGAGTTTTTAGTATAAACTATTTTAAAAACTATATATTATAATAATTTAATTTTTTGTGTTACACTAATTTATTGTTTTATTGAATTAAGCTATTTATCTTCAACAAACTTTTTTTATTAATTTTTAAAGATGAATAGTTATGAAGAGGTGGTCTAAAGACATTAAATTCAATATTGGTGTCAAACAAGGGTGTCCCCTATCTTTTACTCTTTTTGACATATACATTGATAAGCTAGAAGAGTGTGTGGAAACTATGGGTTGCAAGGGCAGCAACGTTGCTGGTGTCCTTATTACTCTTCTCCTTTATCTTGATGATATCATGCTTCTTGCAAAAATCCATGATGAGCTTGACAAGCAACTTGAGGCTCTTCAGACCTACTACTCAAAGGTGGGTATGATGGTTAATACCGACAAGACTAAAGTCATGATTATTAAATCCAAAGAGATTACCCAGGGTCTTTTCATGTATAATAACCACTACTTAGAGTAGGTATCTTCTTATAAATATTTGGGCATTGACATCTCTCATCAACTCAACTAGAATTATAGCATCGAGAAAACGATTATTGGTGGTTTGAAAGCTTACTATGAATTTGAAAATAATTGTAAGTTGGTTTATCTTTACATTTGGAGTAAAAATAGGTTCACTTTGAGACTCTCGTCACCTTTGTTGGGAAGAAAATATAGTGTCAAAAATACTATTACCTCCAAATTTAAGGACAAGTTGTGGGAAGAGTAGGAGATGGAGGGTAAAAGGAAGCTAAGATACTATAACAAGGTGATCAACCTCACCCTTTATCATAAGAACTATCTCTCTATGTTGACCAACACTAAGAAAAAAATGAACATCACTAGGATAGGAACAAACTCTAATGAGCTTCGAAGTGAGACCATGTGGTGGTCTATTCCCAAGACTCACTGGAACGATTAAATATGTCAGATTTTCAATACTAAGAAGGTGGAAGAAGAAAAACACTTTATTTTAGACTACCGAGCTCTTGCTCGCATCTGCTCTTAGTTCCCTAACATATGCCACACTTCCAATCTTCTTGACCTATTAACCCAACCCACCTATAGCGATATTGGAGTGCTTCTTTCCCTACTCTTTGATCATAGGAACAAGATTTTGAAAATTTTAACTTAGATTTTTTTCTCGTTCTTAAGGTCTTATAGGCCACCTTCTCTTTCATCATAGGAACAAGATTTTGAAAAATAAAACTTAGAATTTTTTTATTTTCTTAAGGTCAAATATGCCACATTGATCTTAATGAACATTAATCATCATCATCATTATCAATTCTAATTTTCAAAACATAAATTAATTATATAATATCTATTTTAGATATAAAATTATTATAATGTTTAAAATATTTTATTATAACTAATTAAATTTTATATTCACAATAAAAAGAAAGCACACAAACGAGAAATTAAAGTTCAACTAAGTGACAAAGGAAACACAATCACATTGTTCTCCTTTCTCTATGGTAAAATGAAAGATTGGTTAACTTTAATTTTTCTCTAGCCTTTAAGTTTAATTTTTCTTTGAAGTAGAGCAGCTAGGTAGGTATGCTTAATCTGATTCATGACTAGCCTAGATCCATATTAACTACGGATCTATCAAACGTTGAGAGAGATCAAATATCTCGAGGTGAAAACCTCTTTTTTTAGTGAAAAACTTGAGAAAATGTTTGCAACTCAAGAGATTTGATCCCTCTCGGTGCTTGATAGATCCGCAGTTAAGATGGATCTAGGCTGGTTTCAATTATGTGCGACCAAGGAAAATATATCCATAATATGACGATCATATGATTAATTTTATCAATAATATGTAAATATGTCTAATATTAATATAACCATTTTAAATATGCTAAAATTGTTTGATATTTGTCGATTCATTTTAATTTTAAAGTTTCTTATTCACCTCACTTTGTTGATATGATCAATATTGTAAAATAACTTGAATGATGAAAAATGATTAAATGAATTTTTTGAGTGAAAAGTGACAATGTAAAAATATTGAATGATAGAAAATGTGAATGATAAGAATGTAGTCAATTAGAAATATCCTTCATTGTGATCAATATCAAGCCATTTTCTTCTACTATTCTTATTGTCACCCTTGTTAGGTTTGTCATCTTTCCATATCGATTATATGAAAAAGATAGTAGAAATCATAAATCATAAATGATTTAAATATTTAGCTTGAGCTGTTGTAGTAAAAATCACACCTTGTCTCTCTTGCTCTCCAATATTATTAGGTTAAATTACTATAACACAGAAATCATTCTACATTGTCAATGATTTTTTGTGCTTACACTGAAATCAATGGGCACTATTAATCCAATGACTTTAAAACTAATGTACCCTCATACATCCAATTACATCAAATCGGAAATCAACATATACATTGAAATCAATGCATATAATGGAAGAAATAAAATAAGATTAGGAAACAAAATATACACAGATATCAATGCATCTATTGCAAGTGATCAACTAGGATTAAGAATCAACATATACACACAAATCAATGCATCTAGTGCAAATAAGAAAATAGGATTAGAAACGAACATATACATGAAAATCAATGCATCTAGTGCAAGAAGTCAAATATGATTATAAATCACCATATACACTAAAATGAATGCATTTAGTGGAAGCAATCAAATGGGATTAGAAATCATTTATATTGAAATAAATGGATCTAGTGTAAGAAATAAAATATAATTATAAATCAACATCTACATTTAAATGAATGCAACTAGTGCAAGCAATCAAATAAGATTAGAAATCACCATCTGAACTGGAATCAATGCATTTTATGCAACAAATCAAATAGAATTAGAAACCATCTAAATTGAAATCAATGCATCTAGTGCAAGTAATCAAATATAATTAGAAATCAAAATCTACACTAAAATTAATGCATGTAGTGCAAGAAATCAAATAGGATTAGAAATCACTATCTACACTTAAATCAATGAATCTATTGTAAGAAATATTATTCCCTCTCCCACCCCCCATATATATCTATATGTCCCTCCATCTCTCCTTCTTTGTATTTTTATCTCATCCTCACAAACACAAACGCTCTCTCACTCCATGTTTATCAATCTCTTTGTCCCTCCCTCCCTGCCTCCATCTATCTCTTCTTTCTCTTTAGCTTCCATATATATCTCTATCTCCCTTTGTCTCTCTATATCAACTCCAAAACATACACTCTCTTTATCTGATCTATGTATCTATCACTCCCTCCTCTCACTCCCTCTATCTCTCTTCCCCTTACCTCCCTCTCCCCTACTTCTATCTCTCTTCCCCTTCCCTCCCTCTCCCCTACTTCTATCTCTCTTCCCTCCTTCAATCCTCTCTCGCTCTCGCTCCATCTTTCTTATCGCTCCTTAACTCTCTCTCTCTCTCTCTCCAACTTTTACTCTCTATCTCTTTCTTCTTACCTCCCTCTCTCTCCCCCTCCATATCCATCTCTCTTTCCCTACCTCTCTTGACTCTCTCTCTCTCTCTCTCTCTCTCTCTCTCTCAAACTTTCACTCTCTATGTCTTTATTCTTACCTCCCTCTCTCTCCCCCTCAATCTCCATATCTCTTTCCCTACCTCTCTCTCTCTCTCTCTCTCTCTCTCTCTCTCTCTCTCTCTCTTCACCTTCTAACTTTTTCACTATGTCCCTCTCTTTCTCCTTCTCTCCATCTATTCTTATTTGTCTCTTTATCTCAGCCCCAAAAATACACATGAGTCTCTCCATATCTCCCTTTTCATTCCATCTATCTCTCCACTTGTTACTCTTTAAGACTTTCTTCTTCCCTCCCTCTCTCTCCATCCAGTTCGATCTCTCCATCCATCTCCCTCTCACCCTCAAACTCCATGTCTCTCCCTATCCAACTCCATCTATCCCTCCCTCTCTCCCCCTCCAACTCCATCTCTCTATCCGTCCCTCTCTCCTCGTCTCTCTCAAGTCCCCTCTCTTTGCCTTCCTCTCTATCCATTTCTCTCCTACCTCCCCCTCTCTTCCCCCATATCTCTCTCTCTCCCCCCCCCACAATCATCTACATTCCCCCATGACTCCCTTTCTCTCTCTTTTCTTCCTTTCTCTGCCTTTATCACCTTCCTATCTCTATATTCATCCCCGCTCTCTCTCTCTCTCTCTCTCTCTCTCTCTCTGTGCCCTCAAATCCTCTCTCTTCCCCCATCACTCTATCTCTCTCTCCAACTATGTTATTATATCACTCCTTTCTTCTTCTCTCTCCTTCTCTTCCCCCTTGTCTCCATCACTCTGTCTATGTCTCTTTATCTCGCCCCTAAATATACACACTCTCTCTTCATCTCTCCCTTGTCACTCCCTCTCTCTTCATTTCTCACAATATATTTCTTTCTTCTTCTCTCCTGCTCCAACTCCATCTTTCTATCCCTCCCTCTCTCCTCCTCGCATCTTTCCTCGCTCTCCCTCTCTCTCTTTCTCTCTCTACCCTCCAATGCTTTCTCCTTCTCCCTCTCTCTCTCCTTCTCTCTCTCTCCCAACTACATCTTTATTTTTCCCTCTAGCTCTCTTACACTTCTCTACCTCTCCTTATCCTCTCGCTTTCTCTCTCTTCATTCCTCCTCTCCCCTCGTCTCTCCCTTTTCAATCCATCTATTTCTCCACCTCTATCATATGTCTTTGTTCTTCCATCCCATATATATCTAGAGTCAATATATATATATATATATATATATATATATATATATTAAATTTAATAATTTAATATTAGAATATATTAATATCAATATTATATTTAGTAATAATAATTTGAAAATAATAATAATCTTAATATTAGTATTTTAATGTTAATGTTAGGGTTAATAATTTTTTTTTTCATGGTATTATTATCAATTTGATCCATGGCATTTGGTTCATAGGCATCAAATAAAATTAGATCTTGATTTCTACTCCTATTTGATATATTTTTATTTATTTATGTTACATTTCTATACCTCTTTTATAAATATGGTATTTCGCCCATGGTATTAATAATAATGTTCCTATTGGTATTTGGCCCATAAAATTCACCTAAATAAAACTTATTTTTGAGTTTTTGTAAGTATAAAGAGGTTTATGGAGTAAATATAAAAATATTCTTTATTTATTTACCATACCTCTACTTTATTTATATTTTTATTTATTTACCATAAGTATAAAAAGAGGTTTTATTTATATCATACCTCTAGTTTATTTATATTTTTATCTATTTACTATATCTCTTTTTTGACTATATGTAAAACTCTTCATATTTAAAATTTATATTGTTTAAATTTATTTTTATATGCTTATGTAAGTTATTTTTAAAGTCAACATTATTTCTATTGACTTCCAACATACTTACACATCGGGGTTATACTGGGCTGTAGAATGTGCTTCTCTGCGCAAAAATAACGGATAACAATCAAATTTACATATAGTTATTGTGTATAATGCTAAATTTATATTTAAAGATCCTAAACACCTCACATTCAAATTTATCTACGTATTAAATTTATTTATTTTTTAAACATTAAATTTATATTTATTAATTATATTTAATAATTTGAATTCATTTCATACATTCAATTTAATTATTTTTAAATTATTTACTAAATTCAATTAACTCTATTTTTTTATAAGAAAACTAAATTTTCTTTGGTTTAGAATAACTCCATATTTAGCTATTTAGTTACAGAAAAACTTTCAAAAAATACTTTACCTATAAGACATGATAATATAAGGTTTAACATGTGGGGAATTTTAGTTGGAATGACATTCTTTCTAATTCATTAAAAAGGAAAACTTTTTTTTTTCTTTTTTAATTATGTTATAAAAAGAATGTGGAAAGTAAATTAATTGGTCATGCTTATCAAAAGGAAATATTATATTAGATTTAAATTTTCATATATAAGCATTTAAAAATTGCACTTGTGAAAGTTGAATTCAATTCCATATTGATCCCATCTTTAACCAACCCAATCTTCAATTTTTTAAAAGAAAAAAATATATATATTTGTAAAATTTGAAATCAATTCCATATTTAGCCCATTCTTAACCAACCCAATCTTCAAATTTTTAAAGAAAAAAAATATTATATTAATTTAAAATTTTACTAAATTTAAATAAACGAACATAATGTTTTCTTGATAATCATTTTATTAAATTACTTAACTCAATTAATAATTTATTTTATCAATTTATAAAAGAGAGAATTATAATTTTTATTTTTAAAGATTTATTATACTTTCTTACTCCACCAATATTTTTGAGCTAATTGAGAGTCATCGCATTTTCAGATCTTAAATGGAGTGTTGGAAGAAAGTTCCCAAAAAAAAGGACAAAACGAATTATGGATTCAGATCTTGAAAAGATACTCAAGAGCAAAGTCCCCAAAACGAACAAACGAAATTAAGATTTAATGTAATATTTAAATTTAAATTTGCTTGGTCAGACAAGTTCATTGAACAAAATTCAAACTTAAATAAACTCAATTCAGAACAACGCTTGTTTTAACAATGTAAATTTAGTGAGTACAATACATTTTTTAATTTAAATTAAAATTGCATAAAGAAAACCAACTTAAATTTAAAAATTATGTTTCAAAACAACTGTTTATTTTCACCTAACTGCAATACATGAATTTAGTGAACCAAAATTAATTTTTAGATGTAAAAATTTTGGATTTTGCCATTGGAGATTCGATTTTTTGTTTTTACCGTTGGCGATCAAACAATAAAATGCTTTAGAAGCATATTTTTCTCATGTAATTTATGTGTGTTCTTTGTTTATGAGTACGTATGATTCGCCATGGATATGCATTGGCCTCTCCATTCACTAAGCTATTTTAGTTATTTATTTCAGTTTTCTTAATTATTTGGAAGAATTTTAATTCCTTTTATGACCGCTCTCCTCCCAGACCATCTTTTCCGCATTTCCATAAGTATATATATTGGCCTCTCTCATAGGTGAGGCAAAGATATTTTTATATCCTTCTCTGTTCATTTTTTCCATAAAAATCAATTGTACATAGATAGCTAGCTAAAAGCACAGCATAGACACTATAAAATTTGGAATGTTTTTTCTTATCATTTTTTTCTTATAAATTTTCCATATAATGAGGGTTTGATTTTATCACAATTTTACTCTTTCCTAGAGCTTTCGGCTGTTTCTATTATATAATTATCTTTTCCTAGAGCTTTTAGTTGTTTCTATTATATTTTCTAATATTTTTTTTATGTAGGTATGTTGTAGGTTGTATTAATTAAGCTCAAGGAATAGACCATTTAAAGGAGTTGCTTTCACTTCATCCATAATCAATACATTTCTCAACATTTTATCATTAAGGCATTTCAATTTAAAAAATAAATAAATCAATACATATTGTTATTATTTTATTTCATTCATTTTTTTCTCAACCTCGTCATTGCACTTTTCCACTATTGTCCTGTAGTGTCTTATATGTTGAAATTAATTATGTCTTTCAATTCACCAACTCACTGACAAACTACCTCACTGCTCACCATCACCCCCATGACTTGCTCATACTTGAAGAGGTACCACTGCCATGTCTTGTTCATTTTGGGAGGGCCATCACCGCCATAACCATTCCAAATTGAAAGGACATATAACCGACTTCAGTTTTTTAATAATAGAGTTGAGTTAGGATAGAAAAATAGATATAGTTCGGGCGCATAGTCCGAGTGGGTGTAATGTAGTTGTATCTTCTTTGCTATTCTATGGTTTGTAAATGAGTTTGTCCTTTTTTTGTTATGTGTCAATGCGTGTTGTTATTGTGTTTTCCGTTGTTTACTCTACAACCTTCAATTGGTATCAGAGCACAACACTCTGTTTCTTTCATTTGGTATCAGAGCTTGCTTAAATATGTTGTTGGGTTTAGAGACTGGAGATATGAGGGAAACTATTTGTAGACTCACTAAGGGCAACACTTTCCACTGTAATCTTGTGTATTGTTTGTGGGTCTAATGGATTAAAAAGCAAGATTATATGTTTAGTGCATATGGCTCTTTGTTATGGCATGGAGCATGTGCGAGGACAATCAGTTTGTCACACAACTTGTGGAAGCTCATAAATTTTCTGTTATGATTTTATAAAGCCAATATATCAACATATTTAGTTTCTTGCCATGTTTATAATGGTTTCTGAGGCATAGTCATACGTACTACCTCCATTTGATGGATTTCCTCGAAAAAATAGTGTGGTGTTTCGGAGACGAAGGACTCTTCAACATAGTGTGTGGATTATATTATTTCCACAAGTTTCTGCTTAGATGTTGAAGGAGCTGTAAATTTTTTGAAATATTACCATATGAATATATTCCATTTTAGTATTGGATGTCTTCTACGTGTTCTTCAAAATTCACTTTAGATTAAGAAGAAGAAGAGCCACAAGAGCGAGAAAGGAATCTTCTGAGGAAGGAGTCACCTAGCTTGTGAAAATTTTTAAAATTCTCTAATCCTTTTTGTTTTGATGTCAAAAAAGTTCGACTGCAGAACTCAAGTTGTTGAAGCAGTTGATGTTGTTGAGTAGTCACAAGACAGAGAAGAGAAGCACAGTAGTTGAGAGCTTTGACTAATTATCATAGGGGTAAGTGTGCCAAAGAAAAGGATTCCCTAGAAGCAACTACTATAAGCCACATCGTGCCGCTATCATAGTTGTGAGTAGCCCTTTATGATTTTTTTGATGAGACTTGATGATGGTGAGCAAGTTTTGAAAACAAGTTTTTTATTGGAAAGTATTTTTAAAAGGTGGAAAATTCAAAGTGTTTTGAAAAAGAACAACTGCTTATAAAGGTTTTTTATTGCCCCTCATGCATATGGTGAAAAGAGTTAAGCTGTGATATGTTTTTTATTAAAAGATTATTTTTTCTTTAAATTCATGTGTGGGAAAGATATTAAATTATTATCAAATTTTTAAAGGTTGCGTTGATATTGGAAGTGCTTCTTTCCAAAAGGAGTTTTTTAATTTGGAAAAGTATGGCGATAATTTTTTTTAGATGGGTTTCCCTCAAAAAGGAGTTTATTAAGTGGGAAACGTTTGGAGATAATTTTTTTAGAAGTGTATGTTGCATGGTAGGTAGGTTTAAAAATAATTTCATCTGAAGACCTTTTAAAGGAAAAAAAAATAGAGTTTTTTAATTGACAAGTGTTTAGGGCTTTGCAAAGTTTTTGTTTACAAAAATGATTTCGTGTTCTGCCAAGCATGAAAGTGTTTTGGGTGAAGTTTGTTCTTGATGGTAGTACATATTGAAAATGACATTTTTTTTTTCGAGGCGATATGGAAGATAGTCACATGCGGTCGAGTTGCAACTATAAGAGAAAGGAAAG
The DNA here is from genome assembly GCA_034641835.2 of Pinus albicaulis. Taxonomy (NCBI): domain Eukaryota; kingdom Viridiplantae; phylum Streptophyta; class Pinopsida; order Pinales; family Pinaceae; genus Pinus; species Pinus albicaulis. Next base: position 667,524,058 of record CM076573.1, on the reverse strand, counting down.
ACAATAGTCATGAGTCGTAAAACATTATTGAAGTTGATTAAGAGAATGAATCGAAAAGAAATGGAAAAGATCGTTGTGGTTCAGGTTGGAGCCAATGAACTGAGAAGTATAGCAGAAGACGGAGAAGAGATCGAGGGTGAATGGTGTATATTTTATCTGATACCACCACCTACATTTACTAGTAAATTTTTTAATCTTTGGGTTATCAAAATGATAAATTTTCTTCGAGCTAAAGATTTAATTGAGTATCACTCTAATCTCTCATATCATGAGGTATGCAATGCTTTCGTATTGGATGTGATCAAACAGGGATTGGATGAGATGTTTTTGTGCAAGGTAGCAAAAGCTAAAACTTCCAAGGAATCATGGAAGATTCTAGAAGCAAAATTTGATGCAAGGGGGCGTAATCAAGTTGAAGATGATAGCATTGTAGAACCTGTTGAAGAAGTGTTTGAAGAAAAAAATGAGGATGGATATGTAGTAGAGTATCAATATTGATGGTGTGTTACCATCACGAGTTGATTTTGGCATAGATAATGTTGTCCGTGGTGAAGAAATTGATTCAGTGGATCCAACAATCGAAATTGCTGATGTTAACTTTGATGAAGATGAATCCACTAGTGATGAGTGGTTGGAGATGATTATATCCTTTGTTTAATTTGTCTAATCTAATCTTTCCCTCTTCTTGCTATTTCTCGGCTTTGTTATCATATGCCAGGTAAGACGCATTGCATATTATCATTATCTTCTTTCCTTAATATTTCTCTTCTTTTTTCACTCGACTAATTTTTTTCACTTCTCCGTTTTATTTTGCTAGAAAAAAAATTGAAATTTTGATTTGTGTTATTTAAATCATTTATTTGAATGTACATATAAATTCGACACCTTCAAAAACCCCAAAAACACTTCTATTATGTAAAAATTTTCAACATTTCTATTTTTATGATACGAATAAATTTTTTTTTCTCATTATTATACTCCTTTCTCCCAAAAATTATGACTATAAAACTATTTTGTTAAGTTCATGATTCAACTTTATGAATTCACTAAGGTGTAAGGTTTAGTATCCAATTATTCTTCTAAACTATTTATGACGAAATAAATAATTAACTCAATTTTTAGTTTTAAAAGATATATATAATATTTAAATTATTATAATAAATATTTTATATAAAAATAATAAAATTATTAAAAAAAATATCATACAATAAGTTAATATTTAATATTATATAAATTAATATTAATAAAAAAAATATAACTTTTATAAAAAACTTTGAATTTAATCAAATGTAAGTTTAAATTTATATTTGACTAAATTGAATATATAAAACATTTCGAGGACAAAAATATATAACCGCTTATTATGAAAAACAGATCTCTCACTCAATAAGTTTAAGAGGCCGATGGACATGGTAATGTCAATCCTCTGCCTTTGTTTGTCCGATGAAAAGTGTCCCTCCATTCACCCTCTCGGCTGTAATGCATAATCAACCGATCACACGTCCGATTAAAACACATCCAATTGATAAGGGTATTTGTCTCTGCTAACGGTAAAATCCAGGATTCGAACCGTTTAAATTAAAATTTCCTTCCTGCCCTAAATTCAATGCAGAAACAACATCAAATTTAAATCTCGTTCGGCATACAATGTGAAATAAATTTTAAATTTGAATGTATGATATTTAAATTTACTTTATACTTTAAATTGAATTAAATATAATATTTTTTACATACTAGTAAGTGTGCATTAGTTGAACAAGTCAAATTTGATTTCAAATATGAATTTGAACCGTAAATTAAATTTAATATATTCGACCGATACAATTTAAATTTGCTTGAGCGGTTAAATTTAATAGTTTAATTCACACAATAAATTTATTTACGCTGTAGATAAGGCAAATCCAAATTCGCTTTATGTTTAACCCTTCCATGAATTTGATTAAAATTTTCGAAAGAAATTATGAAATTGACGGGAATTTTCTAAAATATAAATATAAAAATAATTAATTATAAATATAAATTATTTATAGATGTGAATATTTATACATTTGGAATTTTTGACAAAATTTGCATCCGTTGAGAATGTCAATTTAATGTTAAATTTATATTACGCATTAAATTCAATTTAATTTACACAGTCTTTAAAATTCAAAATTCTCTAAAATATAAATATAAATATCATTAATTAATATGAATATTTATACACTTTGAATTTGAATAAATTTGTATTAGTTGAATAGGGCAATTTAATGTTGTATTAACTAATATGAATTTTTATACACTTTGAATTTGACTAGATTTGCATGAGTTGAATATGATAATTTAATGTTGAATTTATATTAAGCATTAAATTTAATTTACTCTAGGGTTTATAATATTTAAATTGAATGATAGTTTCACTTGTTAAATTTCAATTTCGCCTAAACATTAGTTTTTCATGTCATGAACACAATGCTAATTTAAGTTTTTCTCATCTCTAGCCTTTTGATTAATTTGATTTTGCTTCCAAAATGTTTTTCAAAAGATATCATCCAATGATATATAAACTCCTACGTTGGTAATTTTCTTTATAATAAAAACTGGATGATATTAGTGTTTTATATGCATTTAAAATGATGAATTTTGCATTATGTGTATAATATACTTTTGGATTTATTATAATGATCGAGTATCTAATTATATATTTTAGATATTTTACTTTATTTTACTTTAGGTTTGAATGATATTTTTTTTAAGCAATAGTATTATTATTTAAAAAAAAAAAAATTATTAAGATCAAAATCATCATTTTAAATTATACTCTACTCTACTCCCCATGAAATTGATTTAAAGATGATGTTAAAAAAATTAAAGAAAAGAAAAAAAATTAAGTGTAACTAGAAATCAAAAACTATTTTCAACTAAGGATAAAAAAAATAACTATAATATGATCTTTACATAGTCAATGTTCTCTTTTTGAAATGATAGGGATTTCCAAAATGAAAAACTACTCTTTTATGTGATCTCCAAAAAAAATTATATTTTTTTTTCTACTTGAAATGTGGATGTATGAATATTTTGAGTGAACATGTAAACATTTCGATGGTGGTTTTTTCGAATAAAGAAATCCTACTTTGGAGGGATTTCGGGTTATTGGACAGGTGAAATCACATAACAAAATTGAGAAACTAATATGTTATTTTGGAGTAATTATATATACATACATACATACATACATACATACATATACATATATATATATATATATATATATTAGTTAATGGATGACTTATATTAATTTAAAAAAAAATTATTATAGTTGATTATATTAATTTTTATTTCACTGTTTTTTCAGTATATTTTTTTTGGCCAAAAGATTAGAGAAAAATCGAGAAACAAAAGAAAATTTATACATTATTTCCATAAACATAGTAGCCCTATTGCCCAAAATACCAACAATACAAATAAAAATATAGGAGTAACGACACTGACTTAGAGGGTTCATCCCTTGAGTATTGGCAAGGATGATGGGAGGACCTCACCCCTCATGCACATGGTAAAAAATATGAGTGAGTCTCACTTCAATTTCATCCAGCCTATCATTAGATCTTCATTGACTTGGAAGAATTAAATTTCGGCACTCCAAAAAATTTCCCTACGAAAATTACAAATCATTTATGTAAGCAACTAGCTCATTTCTATCATCATACCTATGCTCCCGGAGAATGTCCAAATTAACATGTACACATCACAACTGATCAACAATAGAGGCCAATAATGCCAGTTGTATCACATTTCATAGCAACAAAGCATGGTCCTGGGAAACCTTTCCCTCAAGAATTGCATCCTCCTCTACATGCTCCTCCTCCCGCTCGGATGAGTCCCTAGGTTGGCCGCAGTGGCCAACTCCTTTCCTAACCCTCCCTATATGATGCATCATAACAAAATTTTGTGTTTATTTCACAACGATTATCCATCTCACCTAGTAGCTTGTCCCATGAGAGGGACTACCCTCACCTCACTACGCACAATATGCAGACAGGTTGGATCGACCACCTCTTGGACTTGGAACCCATACTATCTAAGAGGAAGTCCTCCACTGAACACACAAAGATTAGGAACAACCCTACACTCCAACCTCGATGCTTCAACATAAAACCTACATCACACGGGAAGATGGTTAAGAAGGGCCTGAAAATCAACCTATCTAGAAACTACAAACATGAACAAAGAGTGAAATGACACTGCAAACAAAAATTCTATCAGCCAAACCCCAAATACCTCTTGAGAAAAGCATAATTATCTATACGAAAACTTTAATCGAAAATGTTATCACCCGAACCCCAAATACCTCTTGAGCAAAGAAGAATTATCTATAAGAAAACTTTAGTGGCAATACGTGCTTTGGCGTGGTCATGATCCTTGTCCCCTGGATCCCACATAGTTCAAAATTTCACCAATATCACACACAAAAGAGCCCCATTCTGCCCCTCACTACTTCCTCCAAACCTAATTCTTCCCAAACCAATGTGGATGTAGGGCTACACCCATCATGTCAGTTAGGTGCAGCCGCTTGCACCTTCGTCCCATTCATCAATATCGATCGCCACACATGTTTATCATAATACACACCTTAATCGAAAATATCAATTATATATTTTAGAAGAAATAATAATTTTAATATAAGTATTTATATAATAATTTAAATTAAAATATTTATAATGTGATAATTATAAATAATATCATTTTATTAAGAAATATAAAAGAAAAAACTTCAGCTATCTAAGTTTTTTACTTCAATTATTATTAAAATCTTTATATTAAAAGCATCACTATCTAAATTATTTATTTAAATAAATACAATATTTAATTAAATAAAATATTACTTAATACTTAAATATAAATATAAATAATAATGACCATAAATTTAAAAAACTTGAATATAAATACAAATAATAATAACCACCATAAATTAAAAAAATTATAATTTTTTTTCAGAAATATTTAAAAAATTCTGATTCGTCATAGAATACAGCAGACATACACACCAAATCCTAGCAATAGAAACCTTAAAAAGGATGAATGATGAAACAAGCGAATGGAAGTACCTAAAATAAGAGCCACTCTTTTCTTAGGAGGCATCTGTCGGCTTGATCAGATTGTGGGTTCAGATATGACCGTTTGAGTTGTGACATGGTGATAGCCGTGTGCGTTTATATGAGTATCGTTTTGGTAAATTTCATACTATTTTAGAGATCGTTTATGTGAGTATTGTTTTGATTGTGGGTTCAGATATTACCATTAGACTTATGACTTGGTGATATCCATGTGCGTTTATATGAGCATGTTTTTCGTAAATTTGATACTATTTTAGAGTCGTTTATATGATTATTGGTTTTCTAAAATATTATCTTAGAGATGTGTAAATTAAATATTAAATTTTTATAGTTAAGAGTTTTTTTTTATATGTTTTTATAAATAAATATATCTAATTTATATATATATTTTCTATAATAATTATTAATAATAATATTTATTTGTTTGTTAAGTTGTTTTTTTATTTTTTAGGTTAAATTTGTTGCTCTTATTTAAGTCATCAAAATCATTTTGAGATTATATCATCAAAATTATCTAGTGATCACACTTGTAGTGGAATACATCAATTCTAAGTTGACTTGATTTTAGCATGGTTAAATTTTCCTGTAGTGGAGTACACCAACCCTAAGCTGACTTGATTTTAGCATTGTTAAAATTTGAGACTTTTGTGAGACCAAATACTAATGACGTGATTAATCTGAAAAGACATTTATCTAATAGCCCTAGCTAGATTTGATTCCTGATTGTCTTGCTAAAAAGGTTCATTCTTAGTAAGTTGTGGTAGGAGCACTTAACCGTTTATAATAATAATTTAAAATAAACTTTTATATATATATATATATATATTAAAAATATAAGTTTTTTATAAAATAAATATTTTAATGTTGATGTGAATAAATTTATTAATAATTAGTTTGTATGACTAAATTAATTTTAAATATTTGTAATGTGAGATATATGATTTATTATATTTATAAATAATTCGATATATATTAAATTATTACATTAATTTTAAATTAATTAATTAAAATAATTATTTATTAAGAAAACAGCTTTAATAGAAGAGAGGATTTTCGTGAGTTCCAAGGTCATAAAATCATTTATACCAGAGAAAACAACCAACCACGTGGAAGGGAAGCTTTGAAAATGTTTGAAATATATATTTGTTTATTATAAAAATGGTGAACAAAGAAAGAAAGGAAAAATTCTCACACTCTCGGACCCGAAAGGCCAATGGGAATCATGGAAAATGTCAATCTTATGTCACTTTTCACCAATGGGAATCATAAACAAAAATGTCAATCCTATGCCTCTTTTCATTTTCATGTGAGAAAAGATAATATCCATGTATAAAAACAACAAAAACACATAAACTCCAATAGAGAAGTTATATGTCAAACAACACATCTAAAAACTCTATAACAAATTACAAGAAAAATGGTTTTATGGAACACTAAATAAAGAAAGAAAGCGCACAGAAAAAAAATTAAAATTCAAAAAGAAAGAAAATGTTAAACAACAAAAAAGATATATCTCAAACCCTAAACACTAATCTCCAACCAAAGAGATAAATGTCAAACAACACAGGTGAAAACTCCCTAACATGTTACATAAATTATTGTTTCATGGAACACTCAGAAAAGAGGAGAGCGCAAAAAAAAAAAGCCAATATTCAACCAAATAAAAAGACTTCACGTCGGACAATGTGCTTAGAATGTTTAAAAATAAATTCATATCTAGCGACTTATTTATAGTAAACTTTTCAAAGGATATGTAGGGTTTGGAGCTGGTAAGGTTTAAGTTATTTATATTTAATGAAAAAAATGGTTTTGCATAATTTATGAATAAATTATTTTAATTGAATTAGGAAAAGTTTGAGTTACGAAGCTTATACGAGGATCAACGATGGATAGGGTTTTAGAATGCAGGATTTTGGCCACCGCCGATGAGCCCTGCTTGTTTTTGTCTTTCTTGGTAACTGCAGTGTTTTTGATCTGCACTTAGGTCCTTTGTATGCAAGAATAACCGCAACAAAGTTAGATGTTTCAAGGACTATCTTTCCTTTGGGATCATTGGGTGCTTTCGATTGTATCTAGACCGCATAATGGCGATCAATGCCCCAAAGTCACAAGGGTTTTTTTTGCATTCCCTCGAATCCTTTGCCACTCATGACATATGGTAAAAGGACTGATCTAGGTCTAGAGTTATGGAGTGAAAGGAATTCCACAATAAACTTTCTAGTTCATGAGGCTTTTCATCGAGATCTAGTAGGGGCGTCTTTTACCAAAATTTTGCCAAATCCCCAAAGGGCAGATTGATCCTTGAGTTGTGGATTTGGTACTTGAGCTGGGGCAGAAAATCCAAAAGAGAATGGGTATCCCAAGGAGTTTCAAAATCTGATTTATTAGGATAGATCTCTGCAAGATTGAATTTATGTTGTAGGACTACTAGATCAAATGAAAATTCTCCATCATCGATAATTTGGGGCTAATAGGAGGTTTTCTTTCTCCCAACACCACTAAAAGGCACTGCAAAAAGATGAGTCCCAAAACAAATCTGATACAAATATCAACATTCTTGTACCTTACATTGTGGAGCTCTTGTGGATGGAGGGGATTATCATAAGGGATCAGCACACAAGCAGAAACTTCTAGGACACAAGCAGAAACTTCCAGGACAGCCTACTGAAGTGCCTGTTTCCAAAAGAGAGATGTGAGAAATTAAGAGACCCCACGCATTAAAGAGGTCTCTCAAAGGACGTAGAGAATCAAATAGAGACTATGCACGAGAATCAAATGGCAATTTCAAATTCCATTCTTTCAAATGCCACTTCCAATAAGGAGTCTGGTAAAAAGAAGAGGAAAAAAAAGATTAGAAAATGATAATTAAGTGTCCTTACACTTCACTCTAAAATATAATTTTTGTATAGTTGTATTTTTGGGTTTCTTTCCTGGTTTATATCTTTTCATAAAGACTTTTATTGTATTGGAAATTTGTTTATTAGTGCTTTGGGATCAATTTGTCTTAAACTTTTAGATAACATGTTTCAATGCTCTTTTGCAAAATATAATTTTATTCTAGTGTTTTCCAATTAAATAAAATTATCATTTTTTTAAAATTACATTATAATAATTTAAAATTTTATTAAATTTAAATTAAAAAACACCACATTTACTTCAAAATCATTTCATTAAACCACTATAATCAAATCATAATTATTCATAAAATATTTTATTATTTCAAAACTGGTACTTTTATATTTAATTTTATTTTTAATATTATTATAATATTAAAATTATTTATTATAACTAATTAAATTTTATATTGAGAGACCAGGGAAATGAAGAGTATCGCACAAGTAAGGAATTAAAATTCAAGTAAATGACAAGGGAAATGCAGTGAGAATATTCTCCTCTGTATAGTAAATCAAAGATTCATAGCATTTGACTTTAACTTTGTTTTTAAATATAGCCGTTCAAAGTCAAAGTTACATACACGTAGTGTATACAACGCTAAATTTCAAATTTATTTGCGCATTAAATTTGCATTCATCATACATCAAACAAACATTGGAACATCGCCATATTACATAAAAATTCTCAAACGGTACTTTTCGTATAAGTTATTAGCTTATAAGTTTCTAATACGCGGGGCATTTTCAGGTTGCATAATATCATCTTTAATTCATTATAGAGGAGAGAACCTGGTTTCCAATATAAGTTTGATTTTTAAGATGTAATATTATTTAATATGTTATTCTATATGATGTTTTTTATATTTAATTATAATTACATTTTATTATTTTTAGAGTTTTTAGTTAATTTTTTTAATTTTTTTAAAGTTTTATAATTTAGTGTGGATAAGATGTTGTGGTATAATATTACATTTAAAAATAATAAAACAATATTTATATTAAAATAAATATTAGTAATAAAAAAATTTAAGACGATATAAATAGGGTTCTCAACATATTGTCATTAGGGTCCTATGATGTTTTCTTGGGTATGGATTGGCTAGAAAAACATTGGACCTTGGTGGGTTGTAAAGAAAATATCATTTATTAAAGAATGCAAGATGGAACACGCAAAGAGATTCAGGGAATCAAGAAACTTCTATAGCTACGTCCTATTACAACATCCCAAATGAATAAGTGCATAAGGAAGGGATGTCAATGTTATCCTATCCAGGTGGGATATGCCAATTCCAAGGATAAGTCACCTATGATGGAAAACATACCAGTGGTACAAGACTTCATGGATTAATTTCCAAAAGGTGTACACAGGTTACCACCAGGAAGAGATATTGATTTTACCATTGAATTAATGTGAGGAACATCACCTGTGTCAAGGGATCCTTATAGAATCACTGTTTTAGAATTAACTGTATTAAAAATTCAATTACAAGAACTATTGGAAAAATGATACATTCGTTCGAGTGTGTCCCCTTGGGGAAGCACCAGTGTTGTTCGTAAAGAAGAAGGACAGAACCATGTGAATGTTCATGAACTATTGACAACTCAATAAGTTAACAATAAAAAATAATATCCTTTACCAAGGATTGATGATATGTTCGATTAGGTAAAGGGCGCCACAATATTCTCAAAAATAGATTTAAGTTCCGGACATCACCAGATTCAGATTAAGGATGAAGATATTTACAAGACTACTTTAAGTACCAGGTACGAGCATTATGAGTTTTTGGTATTGCACTTTGGGTTAACAAATGCGCCAACAACATTTATGAGGTTAATGCATGGTATATTTCACCCTTTTCTAGATAACTTTGTACTCATATTTATTGATGATATTTTAATCTATTTTAAGAATGAGGAAGAACATGGAGAACATCTAAGGATAGTGCTCGAAATTTTAATAAAACTTCAATTGTACCCTAAGTTCAACAAATGTGATTTCTTCAAAACAAAAATCTAGTACTTAGGCCATGTTATTTGAGCAGAAGGGATTACTGTTTATCCAGAGAAAATCAAGACAATCATGGAATGGAGAGTTCTCCAAAATGTAGCAGATATCCAATCCTTTATGGGATTGGTTGGGTACTATCGATGATTCATTGAAGGATTCTCCAGAATTTCTTTTCCAATTACCTCTTTTCAAAGGAAACGAAAAGTCTTTAGGTGGACTAGTGAGTTCCAAAATAGTTTCGAGAGGTTGAGCAAAGATATTCATCCTACGATCTGGAGTTAACAGCAGTAATACATGCACTCTGGGTATGGAGACACTATTTTCTGGGAAAGAAGTTTGTACTAAAGACTGATCATAGTAACCTAACCAGTTACTTCAAAAAAGGTGATTTAAACACCTGACAAGCAAGGTGGAATATCTTCCTAAGTGAGTTTGATATGGACATTCAGCATATGAAGGGTAAGGAAAAATGGGTAGTGGATTCCTTAAGTAGGAATTTTCATTGTGTTTATGAGCTTTACTACAATCAACTTGAATGAAAATTCTTGGATCAAGTGAAAGAGGAATTGCAGAAGGATCCTGAATACTAGTTCGTATGGTAGAAAATGGAAGAGGTCAGAAAGAAAGGAAACACTTCTGAATATGGAGTGAACAAAGGACAAATGCTAACATTTAGAGGAAATATTTATATACCAAAACATGTGGATCTAAAAGAGCTAATCATGAATGAGTATCATCAAGGTAATTACACAAGTCACCCAAGATACCAGAAGATGTTACTGCAATTAGAAAAGTATATCTCTAACCTGGTATCTGAAGAAACATTGTTGAATACTTAAACAAATGTTTGGAGGGTCAACAGGTCAAGGTGGAACATCGTCATCTAGCAGGATTGTTACAACCCATACTAGTACCTGAATGGAAGTGGGAGGTCATATCCCTAGACTTCATTACCGAGTTTACCATGATCAAAGAGGCACAATGACTCTATTATTGTGGTGATCGATAGGTTGAGTAAGTTTGCACATTTTATACCGCATTATTATACGGATATGAGTATGAAAGACTGTCGGACTCCATCGATATTTCACGTAGATGTGAATTTTTACTTCAAAATTATGGAAAATAAACCTTGTTTATAGGTTTGAGGACCCAAATTAACTTCACCACTTCTTATCATCCCCAAATGGATGGACAAACGAATGGGTAAATCAAGTTTTGGAAGACATGTTGCGCATGTACGTGGTGGAACAGCTAACTAAATGGGAGGATTACTTGCACCTAGTTAAGTTTTCTTACAACAACAGCTTATCAGAGTCCCTTAAGATGAGTCCTTTCGAAGCTCTATATGGGAGGCAATGTCGCACTCCCATAAATTGGAGCAGACCCGAAATGAAACTAACGCATGGACTAGAAATTTTGGCTTTAATGGAATCGAGGTAAAGAAGATCGCAAAACCTGAAAGTCGCACAAGATCGGCGGAAGATATACGCAAATAAGAAAAGGACTTATCGAGAGTTCGAGGTGGGTAACCATGTGTATGTGAGGATCAAACCAAAGAAGAACACTTTCAGATGTGCCTCTTGTGATAAGTTAGTCTCTAGGTTCTTTTTCGGAAACTTTCATATATTTGGAAAGGGGGGGGACCCGTGGCATATCGGTCGGATTCACCCTAGCCACATTTAGTTACATAATGTGTTTCATGTGTCCCCGACTAAGCGATATGTACATCATTCAAAACATGTAATCCATTGGCAAAAATATTCGGGTAGGATAGAGTTAAAAATCCTAAATTGAAGCATGAATATTTATATGTGAAATTGGAAAAATATTTGTTGTTTGCAGTAGAGAGCCGTAACGGTGAGTTTACGAGTCGAGCTTCAACATATCCTAGAGAGGAGAGAAATCATGCTTTAGAAGCGATCCATCACCCGGGTTAAAGTGCGGTGGAAGCACTTCGCACCGGAGGAGGAAGACGAGGGATTTTTATGTGAGGCTTTACCCAAAGCTATTCCTTGATATGGAGTGAAACACCAAGGAAAGTGTTACTTCCACGAGGGGGAAGTTGTAACAGCTGAAGTTTGCATTAACTAGCTGTTAACTAGTTATCCGACATTTTAGTTATTATTATTTTTTTTAAAGAAGACTAAGACAATTATCATTTCGGAAAAGTTATTTATTTTTTATTTTTTTTGGAAATAAAATTTGTTATGGAAAGTGGTTCCATAAGAAAGAAAGAGTAAAAAGGCCGATGGTAAAATTATTCCAAAAACCGAAAAGGTGGTTTGATAGTTTCAACGGCTACTTGTTCCTTTGAGGATAAGAGACTGATCCCACCGAGGAATAGGGGTTTTGTTCAGAAAATTAGGAAGAGAGTGAGAAATTTTCTTGAGTTGGTAGTGGAACTTGATGAAAAGCACTCCAACATTCTTGGAAATTTTCTAGTACCGACCGGACTTGGGGTCTCTAGGGCATAGCAGAAAAATATTGTCAACCCGTACCTTTCAGGGGTGTTGAGCACGGGGAAAGAGAAGGACGTAATTTCCTCTCTTGAAGGTTGGGTGGACATCGACAGCGAAATGCATATCTAGATAAGTATCTGAGTATTCACAGAACTTAGACAAGAATCTATATTATTAAATCGTGATACATGAAAAGTACTTCATTAGAAGCAAGGACAATAAATTATTTTATAAGAGCATATGTTGAAGGAGATTGAGTTCTATGTACTTCTACTATTAAAACAAGTTATTTACAGATTTGGTGAATTATATGTGAAAATAGTTACTATATTTCTCAATTAGTTTATCATGGAAATAAAAGAAGAAATAAATGCTTTTTAAGGAAGATCTCAGTATATAGTCAACCTTACGGTAAATGCATCAAGCAACTATAATATGTAAAATATGTGTAAAAGAAAACATAGAAAACTAGGTTAAATAAATTGCTGGGGCTATCGCTTATTCGGAAAAATGAAAATATGCCTAATAAACAATTATTGTGCCTACAAATTCTATTTTACTATAGACCCTTTTTAAAAAGATGCATCCAAGAATTTGGTAACTACTGAACCGGCTAGAATCTCGTGTGAAATACCATAAACATGCATATAATGTAGAAAATCATGAGATTGTTATACAAAACTCAAACAAGAATGCGTACGAGAATTATACACCATATTAAACACGTAAAACTAGTAAAAACCGAGCAAAGAACGATGATAAAATAATCCGAGTTCTTATACATCAAATTTCCATATAACAAGTTGGAAAAATTCAACTGCGACCCAAGAAAATGGTTTGGGAGAACCCATTTGGAATCAGAACCAAAGTTAGAGTTAAATAACAACTCGGGTATATTTGCAAAAAATTACAAGGAAAACACCAGCTCTAACTTTTTTCAAGTTAACCGAGAACCACTAGATTGTGGTATGATTATGGAACTTTGAAGTCTAATTAATCGTAACTAAACCAAACTTTCTGGGTGAATTTTATTGCCCAACAAATTAGATGGAGGTGTACCGGGAGGAGTCGAATGGATTTGTTAGCTAAATACCGCAATCGAATGAACAGTACAATCCAAGTTCACGATGATGAGAGGGTATGTGCGTTTCCAAAGAGATATGATTCGTAAGCTTTAGGGAAACGGAGTAAATCAAAATAGAATTTAACTTAAGCAAAACCAAGATAGGAAAAAATCGTAAAGCACATTTACCTAGAGATAATGGAACACTCCACCAAATATTGCCGACCATCGAACCGTTGGGAACCCATCACAGTAAGATGAGGGTTAGCGTTCATAAACCATAATTGCATAAATTATACAAAATAATGTCGAAAATAGAGTGAACGGAGAGGAGAAACCCAAGATGTGTCTAAATGAGAGTTTTTACCTACGTTTGAGGTCCGGAATTAGGCTAGAACATCTAAACGAGCACTACGTCTAGGAAACTATCCAGTGCTTTCCGTGCTGGGCACAAACAAAAACTCCATAACCAAACATAAATACCTCGCAGAGGGGTTTTTCCCAAACTCTGGGTTAATACAAATGGCACCGTATAAGATTCCAAGCACGAGACTTCTATGAGGATGAGATGAACGTGAAAAGAAACACCATGAATTCTAACTTCTATGACCGTAAAGGAGGCGATGAAGTCCAGCTTTTCTACTCCTGGAGGTTCTAGAAGCGATCTCATCATGTAGTCGGAGGATAATAATGGGGGAAACGATTAGGGTTATGGGTTATGCCTAGACCCTTTCCCACCCAAAATATCCACCATCAATCACAAAGGGATCAGACGAGAGAGAAGTTTGGCAAGTGGCGATCAAAAAATTACAACACGTATCTCATAAAAAATCTGAACTCGATCCCGAGAAGCTAATTGGCGTACTTAACAAGGTTTTTATAGTACACAAAGTTAAATTTGACAATGAATATTCATGTGATGACAACTATGGGATTAGTACCATGGTTAAAGCATTCCGACTATATATAAACGCCAACGTATTTACATATTTGAGTGTCAAGTGTTTTAAACATTATAAGTAAATGCAAAAACAAAAACTTAAGTGCGAATAAGGTATCGATTGTAGTGTAAGGTTGTATACGTTCAATATAATAGATAATTAAATGTTCATAATTATCCTAACCATATAGTAGAAAGTTATTTTTTTTTATGGTAAGTTTTTTAAGATGTTATCATAAGTGTTACACAGTTGCACCACATTTCCTAGCAACAAAGCATGGTCATGGGAAACCTTGCCCTCAAGAATTGCATCCTCCTCTACATGCTCCTCCTCCCACTCGGATGGGTCCCTAGGTTGGCCGCGGTGGCCAACTCCTCTCCTAACCCTCCTTATATGATGCATCATAATGACAATGTGTGTCGATTTCATAAATATTGTCCATCTCGCCCCTGTAGTTCGTCCCGTGGGAGTGACTACCCTCGCCCCACTACACACAATATGCACACGAGTTGGAGCAATCACCTGTTGGACTTGTAACCCCTACTATCCGAGAGGAAGTCCTCCAATGAACACACACAGATTAGAAACAACCCTACACTCCAACCTCGATGCTTCAACGTAATACCTACGTCACAAGGGAAGATGGTTGAGGAGGGCCTAAAAATTAACCTATCTAGAAACTACAAAACACGAACAAAGAGTGAAATGACACCACAAACCAAAATTCTATCACCCAAACCAAAAATACCTCTTGAGCAAAGAATAATTATATGTAAGAAAACTTTAGTGGAAAATGCTATCACCCAAACCCCAAATAACTCTTGAGAAAAGAAGAATTATCTCTAAGAAAAACTTTAGTGGAAACACGTGCTTGGGCATGGTTATGATCCTTGTCCCGTGGATCCCACACAATTCAATATTTCACAAAGATCACGTGCAAAAGAGCCCCATTCTACCCTTCATGACTTCCTCCGGACCTAATTCCGTCGAGACCAACGTGCATGGATAGGTGAAGGGCCTTTGAACACTCGCTATCTTCTAGCCTATAAACCTCAATCCCATACCCAACATCCCAATGAAACATATAACTAATAAATCATGTTTTCCATAACACTTGATTACTTTCTCGACGTTTTAGCTCCCTCCGTGGAATTTGAGATGGCCTTATCCATGCCAACTACAAATTTCATGTCGATTAGGTGGAATTACGTGCACCTTGGTCCCATACTTTACAATACCGATCGCCACACAAGTGTTTATCCTAATACACACCTTAATCGAGAATATCAATTATGTATTTAAGAAAAAAATAATATTTTTTAATATAATTATTTATATAATAATTTAAATTAATATATTTAGAATGTGAAAACTGATGAGTAATATCATTTTATTAATAAATCTAAAAGATAAACTTTGACTATTTAAACTCTATTCACTTCAAAAATTATTTAAATCTTTATATTAAAATTATCATTATCTAAATTATTTATTTAAATCAAAATATTATTTAATTAAAAAATATTAAAATAAAAAAACAAAATATTATTTAATATTAATTTACTTAAATTTAAATTTAAATAATAATAATAATAACCATAAATTAAAATAATTATAACTTTAAAAAATTATAAATTTTTATTTTAGAAACATTAAAAAAAGTTTGAATTCGTCATAGAATACCAGCATACATAGACCCCCAAATCTTAGCAACAGAAACCTTAAAAAATGATGAATAATGAAGCCAGCGAATAGAAGTACATAAAAGATGAGCCACTCTTTTTCTTAGAAGGCATCTGTCCACTTGATCAGATTGTGGGTTCAAATATGACCGTTAGACTTGTCACTAGTCGTGTGTGTTTATATGAGTATCGTTTTGGTAAATTTCATACTATTTTAGAGATCGTTAATGTGAGTATCTTTTTGATTGTTGGTTCAGATATGACCGTTAGACTTGTGACTTGTTGATAGCCATGTGCATTTATATGAGCATGTTTTTTGGTTAATTTGATATTATTTTAGAGATCGTTTATATGAGTATCGATTAGATAAAATATCATTTTAGTGATGTGTAAATTAAATATTAAATTTTCTATAGTTAGGGAATATTTTATATTATTTTATAAATAAATATATTTACTTTGTATATGATTTTTTTTATAGTTATTATTAATAATAATAAGTCTTTTGTTTGTCAAGTTGTTTGTATTTTTTTTAAGTTAGATTTGTGGCTCACATTTAAGTTATCAAAATTATTTTAAAATCACATCATTAAAATCATATTTATCTATAGTATGTCACTTCTTTTATCACTCTGAGTAATAAGCTAGATTTAATTCGAGATTGTCTTGTTGAAAAGGTCCATCCTAAACAGATTGTGCTAAGAGCACTTGATCTCTTATAATAATAATTTAAAATGAAAACTATAATTTATTTATTTTTATTTTTAAATATTAAAAATATAAAATTAAATATTTTAATGTGGATGTGAATAACTTTATCAATAATTAATTTGTATTACTAAATTAAATTTAAAGTATTTATAATGTGAGATATATGCTTTATTATATTGATATTTACGAATAATTAGATTTATTTTAAATAGTTACATTAATTTTAAATTAATTAATTCAAATAATTATTTATTGAATAAATATTTTAAATAGAAGATAAGATTTTCATGAATTCTGAAATTATAAAAATATTTATTAACAGAAAAAAACCAACCATGCAGGAAGAGAAGCTTTGTAAATGTTGGAAATATATATTTTTTTATTATAAATACTGTGCATCTTTTCATTTTCATAAGGAAAAAAACAATCTCCCTGTATAAAAACAAAAGAAAACACATAAACTCCAACTCAGAAGATATATGTCAAACAATACACACGCAAAAATTCCATAACGTATTATAGAAAAAATGGTTTCATGGAACACTATGCAAAGGAAGAAAGTGCACAGGATTCAACCAAAAAAATATAAGTTAAACAACAAAAAATGATATATGTCAACCCTAATCTCCAACAAAAAAAAATATTTCAAACTACGCACGCAAAAAACTCCCTAACCTGTTACATAAGTGATGGTTTCATGGAACACTAAGCAAAGAGGAGAGCACAGAGAAAAAAACCAAATAATCAACCAAATAAAAAAGAGAAATGCACTCAGAAAAATTTAAAATTTCTATGTTCTCCTCATGAAAAAAAATCTAGGATTCTTATAATTTTAAATTCACCGTTTGCTCAAATTTATCCAATTCAAAGGAACAACGGTCAAATCTCGCTATATTTGTATTTAAATATGCCAAGCTTTTTTTTATTTCAAATGCAAATCCAAATTCAGATGCACATTAAATTTAATAACGTATAAATTTATTTTAAAAATTTAAATTCACATTATGAATTATATTTGTTTAATAATTCAAATAATTTGAATTTTTCTTCACTCATTGAATTTAATTTTGTTGGGAAACCACACCAAGTTGAATTAACTTTTACCTTTTTTCCAAAAACATTACATCAGCGGTGAAATATGTTAAATTTTGTATTTAAATTTGCCAAATATGTTAAATTTTGTATTTAAAAACTAAATTGACTTCGTAAATTATATCTGTTTAATTATATTTTAAAAAATGGTTTTGCAGTATTTATGAATAAATTATTTTAACTGAATTACGAAAAGGTTGACTTAGGAGGCTCATACAAAAATCTGCGATGGATAGGGTTTTAGTATGCAGGATTTTGGCCATAGCCGTCGAGCAGAGCCTGTTTTTGTTTCTCTTGGTAACCACAATGGTGTTGATCTGCGCTTAGGTTCTTTGTAGGCAAAAAATAACCGCAACGACGGTGGCGAATTTCAGCCAGACCTTGACAGCAAGGACTATCTGAAAATAATCCTGGAGAGCATTACTCCTGTAACGAAAATTTGGTGGCTGATCATTGAAGTCAGATATTTCAAGGACTATTTTTTCCTTTAGGAACATTGCGGAAAAGGAGAGTTCCACGATTATATATTGATTGTAGTTTGTCTTAATTTATCTATAGATAGTTGGTAGTTGTTTATAATAGTTATACCAAAACCCCAGAGATAATCAAAATTTACAAGAACTTTTGGAGATCTTATTTAAATTTATTTTGAAAAACTTGCAATGTAAAAATTTTCTTTATTTTACACATCTACAAAAAGATTTATAAATAAAATAAACATATTATCGAGAAAATGGGCCATCGGGGTTATAAAATGACATAAAGAAGATTTATTTTGCAACTATTATTTATAAAGTTTAAAAGAGAGCGTGTTTTTTAATAGAATGGTCTATATAAGTAAACTTAAACGAACGGTTAAAAGTGATCTCTTTTCATTTAAGATACTTCTATAAAAAAATTATCGTCTAATATCTTTACTTATTCTGCCATAATAAGTAGAATACTAATGTTATAAGTAAAATTGTTTAAATTAATTTTTTATATAATGATTTGAAATTTAATTTGAGAGTTTTTTTTATGGGCAGTATGTGATAAAAGTTTAGAAATTCAAAATGACATTCTAATTACATTACGGAGAGGATTCATTGACTAATTATTGTTAAAATATTTAAAATAATTTTTTTTTAAGTTTTATTTTGTATTTAATGGTGATTTTCAGACCCTTCTATAAGGTCAAAAACCGGGCATAGTTGTTAGTTGAAATTCCAATAACCAAATGAACCCAGACACCATTTTACCATAAAAACTAATTAAAATCCAACCCGCTCCAACCTCTCCATCTTCATGGGTAGAGAAAACCACTAACATTATATAATGATGAATAACGAAACGAACACTGAAACCAACCGTCCGCAAATATAGCATATAAATTGCATGATTGATCATGTAGTAAAAGAAAAGTTGACAAAATTAAAAAATAAAAATAAAAACAAAATAATTATTATAACAAAAACTTAAGAGCGCAGAGAGTTAAAATTTAAATTCCAAGAAATGAAAAGAAATATGCATTCATAATAACTTTAAAGCTCAAAACTTAGAAAAAAAAACAAAATAATTATTATAACAAAAACTTAAGAGCGCAGAGAGTTAAAATTTAAATTCCAAGAAATGAAAAGAAAAATGCACTCATAATAACTTTAAAGCGGAAAACTTAGAAAAAAAATAAACTAAATAATTATTATAACAAAAACTTGAGAGCGCAGAGAGTTAAAATTTAAATTCCAAGCACGAAACGAAAAATGCGCTCATAATAACTTTAAAGCTCAACGTTCTCCTCTCCCAACGGTAAAAATGTATTATGTTTCTCAATTAATTTTACCTTTGCTTTCATGTATCACAGTTCGTTCAATTTTATTTGATTAAGTCAAACAACTGTCAAATTTGAATTTGGGTAGTGTATACAATGTTAAACTTATATTTCAATTTGCAAAACCTTTACATTGGATTGTTAAATTCAAATTCAATTGCACATCAAATTTAAATTTTATGTTAAAAATGTAAATTCATTTTATGTATTAAAAATTTATTTCATAATTCAAATATACAAAATAACTCGATTATATAAAATTTCTTAAAATATACTTACCCATAAAATATGAAATTTTGATGGCGGATTTTGTATAAGCATTAAAACGAGTTTTTAGTATAAACTATTTTTAAAACTATATATTATAATAATTTAGTTTTTTGTGTTACAATAATTTATTGTTTTATTGAATTAAGCTATTTATCTTCAACAAACTTTTTTTTATTAATTTTTAAAGATGAATAATTATGAAGAGGTGGTCTAAAGACATTAAATTCAATATCAGTGTCAAACAAGGATGTCCCCTATCCTTTACTCTTTTTGACATATACATTGATAAGCTAGAATAGTGTGTGGAAACTACGGGTTGCAAGGGCACCGACGTTGGTGGTGTCCTCATTACTCTTCTCCTCTATCTTGATGATATCATGCTTCTCCATGATGAGCTTGACAAGCAACTTGAGACTCTTCAGCACCTCTCTTGCTCAAAGGTGGGTATGATGGTTAATACCGACAAGACTAAAGTCATGATTATTAAATCCAAAGAGATTACCCAGGGTCTTTTCATGTATAATAACCACTGCTTAGAGTAGGTTTCTTCTTATAAATATTTGGGCATTGACATCTCTCATCAACTCAACTAGAATTATAGCATCGAGAAAATGATTATTGGTGGTTTGAAAGCTTACTATCAATTTGAAAATAATTGTAAGTTGGTTTATCTTTACATTTGGAGTAAAAATAGGTTCACTTTGAGAATCTCGTCACCTTTGTTGGGAAGAAAATATAGTGTCAAAAATACTATTACCTCCAAATTTAAGGACAAGTTGTGGGAAGAGTAGGAGATGGAGGGTAAAAGGAAGCTAAGATACTAAAACAAGGTGATCAACCTCACCCTTGATCATAAGAACTATCTCTCTATGTTGACCAGCACTAAGAAAAAAATGAACATCACTAGGATAGGGAAAAACTCTCATGAGCTTCAAAGTGAGACCATGTGGTGGTCTATTCCCAAGACTCACTGGAATGATAAAATATGTCAGATTTTCAATACTAAGCAGGTGGAAGAAGGAAAACACTTTATTTTAGACTACCGAGCTCTTGCTCGCATCCGCCTCTTAGTTCCCCTAACATATGCCACACTTCCAATCTTCTTGACCTATTAACCCAACCCACCTATAGCGATATTGGAGTGCTTCTTTCCCTACTCTTTGATCATAGGAACAATATTTTGAAAATTTTAACTTAGATTTTTTTCCCGTTCTTAAGGTCTTATAGG
The DNA here is from genome assembly GCA_034641835.2 of Pinus albicaulis. Lineage (NCBI taxonomy): Eukaryota > Viridiplantae > Streptophyta > Pinopsida > Pinales > Pinaceae > Pinus > Pinus albicaulis. The sequence continues at coordinate 667,502,804 of CM076573.1, read as the reverse complement.
CCACCTTCTCTTTGATCATAGGAACAAGATTTTGAAAAATCAAACTAAGACTTTTTTTATTTTCTTAAGATCAAATATGCCACATTGATCTTAATGAACATTAATCATCATCATCATTATCAATTCTAATTTTCAAAACATAAATTAATTATATAATATCTATTTTAGATATAAAATTATCATAATGTTAAAAATATTTTATTATAACTAATTAAATTTTATATTCACAATAAAAAGAAAGCACACAAAAAAGAAATTAAAGTTCAAATGAGTGACAAAGGAAACCCAATCACATTGTTCTCCTTTCTCTATGGTAAAATGAAAGATTGGTTAACTTTAATTTTTTTCTATCCTTTAAGTTTACTTTTTCTTTGAACTAGAGCAGCTAGGTAGGTATACTTAATCTGATTCATAACTTGTTTAGATCCATATTAAATACGGATCTATCAAACGTTGAGAGAGATGAAATATCTTGAGGTGAAAACCTCTTTTTTGAGTGCAAAACTTGAGAAAATGTTTGCAACTCAAGAGATTTGATCCCTCTCGGTGCTTGATAGATCCGCAGTTAAGATGGATCTAGGTTGGTTTCAATTGTGTGCGACCAAGGAAAATCTATCCATAATATGATGACCATATGATTAATTTGATCAATAATATGTAAATATGTCTAATATTAATATAACCATTTTAAATATGCTAAAATTGTTTGATATTTGTGGATTCATTTTAATTTTAAAGTTTCTTATTCACCTCACTTTGTTGATATGATAAATATTGTAAAATAACCTGAATGATGAAAAATGATGAAATGAAATTTTTTGAGTGAAAAGTGACAATGTAAAAATATTGAATGATAGAAAATGTGAATGATAAGAATGTATTCAATTAGAAATATCCTTCATTGTGATCAATATCAAGCCATTTTCTTCTACTATTCTTATTGTCACCCTTGTTAGGTTTATCATCTTTCCATATTGATTATATGAAAAAGATAGTAGAAATCATAAATCATAAATGATTTAAATATTTAGCTTGAGCTGTTGTAGTAAAATCACACCTTTTCTCTCTTTATCTCCAATATTATTAGGTTAAATTACTATAACACAGAAATCATTCTACATTGTCAATAATTTTTTGTGCTTACACTGAAATCAATGGGCACTATTAATCCAATGAATTTAAAACTAATGTACCCTCATACATCCAACTACATCAAATCGGAAATCAACATATACATTGAAATCAATGCATATAATGGAAGAAATAAAATAAGATTAGGAAACAAAATATACACAGATATCAATGCATCTATTGCAAGTGATCAACTAGGATTAAGAATCAACATATACACACAAATCAATGCATCTAGTGCAAATAAGAAAATAGGATTAGAAACGAACATATACATGAAAATCAATGGATGTAGTGGAAGAAATCAAATATGATTATAAATCACCATATACACTAAAATGAATGCATTTAGTGGAAGCAATAAAATAGGATTAGAAATCATTTATATTGAAATAAATGGATATAGTGTAAGAAATAAAATATAATTATAAATCAACATCTACATTTAAATGAATGCAACTAGTGCAAGCAATCAAATAGGATTAGAAATCACCATCTGAACTGGAATCAATGCATTTAGTGAAACAAATCAAATAGAATTAGAAACCATCTACATTGAAATCAATGCATCTAGTGCAAGTAATCAAATATAATTAGAAATCAAAATATACACTAAAATTAATGCATGTAGTGCAAGCAATAAAATAGGATTAGAAATCACTATCTACACTTAAATCAATGAATCTATTGTAAGAAATATTATTCCCTCTCCCACCCCCCATATATATCTATATGTCCCTCCATATCTCCTACTTTGTCTCTTTATCTCACCCCCACAAACACAAACACTCTCTCACTCCATGTTTATCAATCTCTTTGTCCCTCCCTCCATGCCTCCATCTATCTCTTCTTTCTATTTAGCCTCCATATATATCTCTATCTCCCTTTGTCTCTCTATATCAACTCCAAAACATACACTCTCTTTATATGATCTATGTATCTATCACTCCCTCCTCTCACTCCCTCTATCTCTCTTCCCCCTTCCCTCCCCTCTCCCCTACTTCTATCTCTCTTCCCCTTCCCTCCCCTCTCCCCTGCTTCTATCTCTCTTCCCTCCTTCTATCCTCTCTCGCTCTCCCTCCATCTTTCTTATCACTCCTTAACTCTCTCTCTCTCTCTCTCCCCAACTTTTACTCTCTATCTCTTTCTTCTTACCTCCCTCTCTCTCCCCCTCCATATCCATCTCTCTTTCCCTACCTCTCTTGACTCTCTCTCTCTCTCTCTCTCTCTCTCTCTCTCAAACTTTCACTCTCTATGTCTTTATTCTTACCTCCCTCTCTCTCCCCCTCAATCTCCATCTCTCTTTCCCTACCTCTCTCTCTCTCTCTCTCTCTCTCTCTCTCTCTCTCTCTTCACCTTCTAACTTTTTCACTATATCCCTCTCTTTCTCCTTCTCTCCATCTCTTCTTATTTGTCTCTTTATCTCACCCCCAAAAATACACACGAGTCTCTCCATATCTCCCTTTTCATTCCATCTCTCTCTCCACTTGTTACTCTTTAAGAATTTCTTCTTCCCTCCCTCTCTCTCCATCCAAGCTCCATCTCTCCATCCATCTCCCTCTCACCCTCCAACTCCATGTCTCTCCCTATCCAACTCCATCTATCCCTCCCTCTCCCCCCCTCCAACTCCATCTCTCTATTCGTCCCTCTCTCCTCGTCACTCTCAAGTCCCCTCTCTTTGCCTTCCTCTCTATCAATTTCTCTTCTACCTCCCCCTCTCTTCCCCCATCTCTCTCTCTCTCTCTCTCTCTCTCTCTCTCTCCCCCTACAATCATCTACATTCCCCCATGACTCCCTTTCTCTCTCTTTTTCTTCCCCTCTCTGCCTTTATCGCCTCCCTACCTCTATATTCATCCGCTCTCTCTCTCTCTCTCTCTCTCTCTCTCTCTCTCTCTCTCTCTCCCCTCAAATCCTGTCTCTGTCCAACTATGTTATTATTTCACTCCTTTCCTCTTCTCTCTCCTTCTCTTCCCCCTTGTCTCCATCACTCTCTCTATCTCTCTTTATCTTGCCCCTAAATATACACACTCTCTCTTCATCTCTCCCTTCTCACTCCCTCTCTCTTCATTTCTCACAATATATTTCTTTCTTCTTCTCTCCTGCTCCAACTCCATCTCTCTATCCCTCCCTCTCTCCTCCCCTCATCTTTCCTCGCTCTCCCTCACTCTCTCTCTCTCTCTCTCTCTCTCTCTCTCTACCCTCCAATCCTTTCTCCTTCTCCCTCTCTCTCTCTCCTTCTCTCTCTCTCTCCCAACTACATCTTTATGTTTCCGTCTGGCTCTCTTACACTTCTCTACCTCTCCTTATCCTCTCCCTTTCTCTATTTTCATTCCTCTTCTCCCCTCATCTCTCCTTTGTCAATCCATCTATTTGTCCACCTCTATCATATGTCTTTGTTCTTCCATCCCATATATATCTAGAGTCAATAAATATATAAATATATATATATATATATATATATATATAGATATTAAATTTAATAATTTTAATATTAGAATATATTAATATCAATATTATATTTAGTAATAATAATTTTAATATTAATATTTTAATGTTAATGTTAGGGTTAATAATGTTTTTTTTATGGTATTATTATCAATTTGATCCATGGTATTTGGTTCATAGGCATCAGATAAAATTAGATGTTAACTTCTACTCCTATTTGATATATTTTTATTTATTTACGTTACATTTTCTATACCTCTTTTATAATATGGTATTTGGCCCATGGTATTAATAATAATGTGCCCCATGGTATTTGCCCCATATTAATAATAATGTGCCCCATGGTATTTGGCCCATAGACTTCACCTAAATAAAACTTCTTTTTGAGTTTTTGTAAGTATAAAGAGGTTTATGGAGTAAATATAAAAATATTCTTTATTTATTTACCATACCTCTACTTTATTTATATTTTTATTTATTTACCATAAGTATAAAAAGAGATTTTATTTATTTATCATACCTCTGGTTTATTTATATTTTTATTTATTTACCATATCTCTTTTTTTACTATATGTAAAACTCTTCATATTTAAAATTTATATTGTTTAAATTTATTTTTAATTTATTTTTATATGCTTATGCAAGTTATTTTTAAATTCAACATTATTTCTATTGACTTTCGACATACTTATACATCGGAGTCATATTTGGGCCGTAGAATGTGCTTCTCTGTGCAAAAATAATGACAACAATCAAATTTACATATAGTTATTTTGTATAATGCTAAATTTATATTTAAACGATCCCTAAACACCTCACATTCAAATTTATCTACATATTAAATTTATTTATTTTTTTAAACATTAAATTTATATTTATTAATTATATTTAATAATTTGAATTCATTTCATACATTCAATTTAATTATTTTTAAATTATTTACTAAATTTAATTAACTCTATTTTTTATAAAAGAAAAACTAAATTTTCTTTGGTTTAGAATAACTCCATATTTAGCTATTTAGTTACGAAAAAACTTTCACAAAATAATTTTACCTATAAAACATGATAATATAATGTTTAACGTGTGGGGAATTTTAGTCGGAATGACATTCTTTTTAATTCATTAAAAAGGAAAATTATTTTACTTTTTTAAAATTATGTCATAAAAAGAATGTGGAAAGTAAATTAATTGGTCATGCTTACCAAAAGGAAATATTATATTAGATTTAAATTTTCCAATGTATTTTCTCTAGAAAAATTTGCATATATAAGCATTTAAAAATTGCAATTGTGAAAGTTGAAATCAATTTCATATTGATCCCATCTTTAACCAACCCAATCCAATTTTTTAAAAGAAAAAAATATATATATTTGTAAAAGTTGAAATCAATTCCATATTTAACCCATTCTTAACCAACCCAATCCTCAATTTTTTTAAAGAAAAAAGATGTTATATTAATTTAAAATTTTACTAAATTTAATTAAACAAACATAATGTTTTTCTTTTGATAATCATTTTATTAATTACTTAGCTCAATTAATAATTTATTTTTTCAATTTATAAAAGAGAGAATTACAATTTTTTATTTTTTGAGATTTATTATACTTTCTTACTCCACCAATATTTTTTGAGCTAATTGAGAGTCATCGCATTTTCAGATCTTGAATGGAGTGTTGGAAGAAAGTTCCCGAAACAAGGACAAAACGAATTATGGATTCAGATCTTGAAAAGACAGTCAAGAGCAAAGTCCCCAAAACGAAATTAAGATTTAATGTAATATTTAAATTTAAATTTGCTTGGTCAGACAAGTTCATTGAACAAAATTCAAACTTAAATAAACTCAATTCAAAACAACGCTTGTTTTAACAATGTAAATTTAGTGAGTACAATATATTTTTTAATTTAAATTAAAATTGCATAAAGAAAACCAACTTCAAATTTAAAAATTATTTTTCAAAACATCCGTTTATTTTTCACCTAACTGCAATACATGAATTTAGTGAACCAAAATTAAATTTTAGATGTAAAAAAATTTTGGATTTTGCCATTGGAGATTCGATTTTTTGTTTTTACCGTTGGCAATAGAATGCTTTAGAAGCATATTTTTCTCATGTAATTTATGTGTGTTCTATGTTTATGAGTACGTATGATTCGCCATCAGGATATGCATTGGCCTCCCTATTCACTAAGCTATTCTATTTATTTATTTCAGTTTTCTTAATCATTTGGAAGAATTTTAATTCCTTTTATGACCGCTCTCCTCCCAAACCATGTTTTCCGCATTTCCATAAGTATATATATTGGCCTCTCTCATAGGTAAGGCAAAGATATTTTTATTTCCTTCTCTGTTCATTTTTTCCATACAAATCAATTGTACATAGATAGCTAGCTAAAAACACATAAAAGAGACACTATAAAATTTGGAATGTTTTTTCTTATCATTTTTTTCTTATAAAATTTCCGTATAACGAGGGTTTGATTTTATCACAATTTTACCTTTTTGTAGAGCTTTTGGCTATTTCTATTATATAATTATCCTTTTCTAGAGTTTTTAGTTGTTTCTATTATATTTTGTAATATTTTGTTAGGTAGGTATGTTGTAGGTTGTATTAATTAAGCTCAAGCAATAGACCGTTTAAAGGAGTTGTTTTCACTTCATCCATAATCAATCACATTTCACAACATTTCATCATTAAGGCATTTAAATTTAAAAAAATAAATAAATCAATACATATTGTTATTATTTTTATTTCATTCATTTTTTTCCTCAACCTCGTCGTTGCACTTTTCCACTATTGTCTTGCAGTGTCTTATATGTTGAAATTAATTATGTCCGTCAATTCACCAACTCATCGACAAAACTACCTCACCGCTCACCATCATCCCCCATGACTTGCTCATACTCGAAAGAGGTGCGCTCGCCATGTCTTGTTCATTTTGGAAAGGGCCCATCACCGCCATAACCATTTCAAATTGAAAGGACATATAACCGATCTAAAGTTTTTTAATAATAGAGTTGAGTTAGGATAGAAAAATAGATATAGTTCAGACGCATAGTCCGAGTGGGTGTAATGTAGTTGTAGCTTCTTTTCTATTCTATGGTTTGTAAATGAGTTTGTCGTTTTTCTGTTATCTTTCAATGCATGTTGTTATTGTGTTTTCCGTTGTTTACTCTATAACCTTCAATTGGTATCAGAGCACAACACTCTATTTCTTTCATTTGGTATCAGAGCTTGCTTAGAGATGTTGACGCTTTAGAATGCTCAGAGATATGAGGGAAGCTATTTGTAGACTCACTAAGGGCAACACTTTCCACTGTAATCTTTGTGTGTTGTTCGTGGGTCTACTTTGGATTAACAAGCAAAGATTATATGTTCAGTGCATATGGCTCTTTGTTGTGGCATGGAGCATGTGCGAGGACAATCGGTTTGTCACACAACTTGTGGAAGCTCATAAATTTTCTGTTATGATTTTATAAAGCCAATGTATTGACATATTTTGTTTCTTGCCATGTTTGTAATGGTTTCTGAGGCACAGTCATACGTACTACCTCCATTTGATGGGTTTCCTCGAAAAATTTGTGTGGTGTTTCGGAGACGAAGGACTCTTCAACATAGCAAGTGTGGATTATATTATTTCCACAAGTTTCTGCTTAGATGTTGAAGGAGCCAGAAATTTCTTTGAAATATTCCCATGTGAATATATTCCCTTTTAGTATTGGATGTCTTCTACGTGTTCTTCGAGAATTCACTTTAGATTGAAGAAGAAGAAGAGCTAGAAAGAAAGCGAGAAAGGAATCTTGTGAGGAAGGAGTCACTCTAGCTTGTGAAAATTTTTTAAAATTCTCTAATCCTTTTTGTTTTGATGTCAAAAAAGTTTGACTGCAAAACTCAAGTTGTTGAAGCAGTTGATGTTGTTGAGTAGTGACAAGACAGAGAAGAGAAGCATAATAGTTGAGAGCTTTGACTAATTATCATAGGGGTAAGTGTGCCAAAGAAAAAGATTCCCTAGAAGAAACCACTATAAGCCACATCGTGCCGCTATCACAGTTGTGAGTAGCCCTTTATGATCTTTTTTATGAGACTTGATGACGGTGAGCAAGTTTTGAAAACAAGTTTTTTTATTGGAAAGTATTTTTAAAAGGTGGAAAATTCAAAGTGTTTTGAAAAAGAACAACTGCTTATAAAGGTTTTTTACTACCCCTCATGCATATGGTGAAAAGAGTTAAGCTGTGATATGTTTTTTATTAAAAGATTATTTTTTCTTTAAATTCATGTGTGGGCAAGATATTAAATTATTATCAAATATTTAAAGGTTGCGTGGATATTGGAAAGTGCTTCATTTTCGAAAAGGAGTTTGTTAAGTTGGAAAAGTATGGCTGATAATTTTTTTTAGATGGTTCCTTCAAAAAAGGAGTTTATTAAGTGGGAAACGTTTGGATGATAATTTTTTAGAAGTGTATGTTGCATGGTAGGTAGGTTTAAATAAATACTTTCATCTGAAAATCTTTTTTAAAAGGATAGTTTTTAATTGAAAAGTGTTTAGGGCTTTGCAAAGTTTTTTGTTTACAAAAATGATTTGGTGTTCTACATCAGCATGAAAGTGTTTTGGGTGAAAGTTTGTACTTGATGGTAGTACATATTGAAAATGACATTTTTTTTCGAAGGGCAATATGGAAGATAGTCACATGCGGTCGAGTTGCAACTATAAGAGAGAAAGGAAAAGACAATAGTCATGAGTCGTAAAACATTATTGAAGTTGATTAAGAGAATGAATCGAAAAGAAATGGAAAAGATCGTTGTGGTTCGGGTCGAGCCGATGAATCGAGAAGTATAGAAGAAAGACGGAGAAGACATCGAGGGTGAATGGTGTATGTTTGATCTCGACACCACCACCTACGTTTACTAGTAAATTTTTTTAATCTTTAGGTTATCAAAATGATAAATTTTCTTCGAGCTAAAGATTTAATTGAGTGTCACTCTGATCTCTCGTGATCATGAGGTATGCAATGCTTTGGTATTGGATTCGATCAGAAACGAGGGATTGGATGAGATGTTTTTTGTGCAAGGTAGCAAAAGCTACAACTTCCAAGGAAGCATGGAAGATTCTGGAAGCAAAATTTGATGCAAGGTGGCATCAAGTTGAAGATAATAGCATTGTAGAACCTAGTGAAGAAGTGTTTGAAGAAAAAAATGAGGATGGCTATGTAGTAGAAAATCTACAGAAAGAGGAAGATTTTGGTGAATCTCACTTGAAAGTGGATATCAATATTGATGGTGTGTTACCATCACGAGTTGATTTTGGCATAGATAATGTTGTTTGTGGTGAAGAAATTGATTCAGTGGATCCAACAATTGAAATTGCTGATGTTAACTTTGATGAAGATGAATCCACTAGTGATGAGTGGTTGGAGATGATTATATCCTTTCTTTAATTTCTCTAATCTAATCTTTCCCTCTTTCTTGCTATTTCTCGGCGTTGTTATCATATGCCGGTAAGACGCATTTGCATATTATCATTATCTTCTTTCGTTAATATTTCTCTACTCTTTTTCACTTGACTAATTTTTTTCACTTCTCCGTTTTATTTTGCTAGAAAAAAAATTGAAATTTTTATTTGTGTTATTTAAACTCATTTATTTGAATGTACATATAAATTTCGACACCTTCAAAAAGCCCAAAAACACTTCCATTATGTAAAAGTTTTCAACATTTCTATTTTTATCATACCAATAATCTCATTATTATACTCCTTTATCCCAAAAATTATGACTATAAAACTATTTTGTTAAGTTCATGATTCAACTTTATGAATTCACTAAGGTGTAAGGTTTAGTATCTAATTATTCTTCTAAACTATTTATGACTAAATAAATAATTAACTCAATTTTTAGTTTTAAAAGATATATATAATATTTAAATTATTATAATAAATATTTTATATAAAAAAAATAAAATTATTAAAAAAAATATCATACAGTAAGTTAATATTTAATATTATATAAATTAATATTAATAAAAAAATATAACTATTATAAAAAACTTTGAATTTAATCAAATGTAAGTTTAAATTTATATTTAACTAAATTGAATATATAAAACATTTTTGAGGACAAAAAATATATAACTTTTTATTATGAAAAACAGTGAAGAAAGAAGGAAAGAAAAAGATCTCTCACTCAATAAGTTTAAGAGGCCAATGGACATGGTAATGTCAATCCTCTGCCTTTGATTGTCTGATGAAAACTGTCCCTCCATTCACCCTCTCGGCTGTAATGCATAATCAACCGATCACACGTCCGATTAAAACACATCCAATTGATAAGGGCATTTGTCTCTCCTAACGGTAAAATCCAGGGTTCGAACCGTTTAAATTAAAATTTCCTTCCCGCCTAAATTCAATCCGGAAACAACATCAAATTTAAATCTCGTTTCGGTATACAATGTGAAATAAATTTTAAATTTGAATGTATGATATTTAAATTTACTTTATACTAAATTGAATTAAATATGATATTTACATACTAGTAAGTGTGCATTAGTTGAACACGTCAAATTTGATTTCAAATATGAATTTGAACCGTAAATTAAATTAAATTTAATATATTGGACCGATACAATTTAAATTTGCTTGAGCGGTTAAATTTAAAAGTTTAATGAACAGAATAAATTTATTTACGCTCTAGATAAGGCAAATCCAAGTTCGCTTTATGTTTAACCCTTCCCTGAATTTGATTAAAATTTTCGAAAGAAATTATGAAATTGACGGGAATTTTCTAAAATATAAATATAAAAATAATTAATTATAAATATAAATTATTTATAGATGTGAATATTTATACATTTGGAATTTGACAAAAATTGCATCCGTTGAGAATGTCAATTTAATGTTGAATTTATGTTACGCATTAAATTCAATTTAATTTACACAGTCTTTAAAATTCAAAATTCTTTAAAATATAAATACAAATATCATTAATTAATATGAATAATTATACACTTTGAATTTGAATAAATTTGTATTAGTTGAATAGGGCAATTTAACGTTGAATTAACTAATATGAATTTTTATACACTTTGAATTTGACTAGATTTGCATGAGGTGAATATGATAATTTAATGTTGAATTTATATTAAGCATTAAATTTAATTTACTCTAGGGTTTACAATATTTAAATTGAATGATAGTTTCACTTGTTAAATTTGAATTTCAGCTTAAACATTAGTTTTTTCTTGTCATGAGCACAACGCTAATTTAAGTTTTTCTCAGATCTCTAGCCTTTTGATTAATTTGATTTTGCTTCCAAAATGTTTTTCAAAAGATATCTTACAATGATATATAAACTCGTGTGTTGGTAATTTTCTTTATAATAAAAACTGGATGATATTAGTGTTTTATATGCATTTAAAATGATGAATTTTTCTTTATGTGTATAATATACTTTTGGCTTTATTATAATGATCGAGTATCTAATTATATATTTTAGATATTTTACTTTATTTTACTTTAGGTTTGAATGATATTTTTTTAAGCAATACTATTATTATTTATATATATATTATTAAGATCAAAATCAGCATTTAAAATTATACTCTACTCTACTCCCCATGAAATTGATTTAAAGATGATGTTAAAAAAATTAAAGAAAAGATTAAGTGTAACTAGAAATCAAAAAACTATTTTCAACTAAGGATAAAAAAATAACTATAATATGATCTTTACATAGTCAATGTTCTCTTTTTGAAGTGACGGGGATTTCCAAAAATGAAAAACTACTCTTTTATGTGATCTCGATTATATCTACTTGAAATGTGGATGTATGAATATTTTGAGTGAACATGTAAACATTTAGATGGTGGATTTTTGAATAAAGAAATCCTATTTGGAGGGATTTTCGGGTTATTGGACAGGTGAAATCACATAACAACTGAGAAACTAATATGTTATTTTGGAGTAATATTATATATATATATATATATATATATATATATATATATATATATATATATATATATATATATATATATATATGTTAATGGATGGCTTATATTAATTTAAAAAAAATTATTATAGTTGATTATATTAATTTTTATTTCATTGTTTTTTTTGAGTATATGGCCAAAAGTTTTGAGAAAAATCGAGAAACAAAAGAAATTTTTTTACATGATTTCCATAAACATAGTAGCCCTATTGCTCAATACCAACAATACATATAAAAATCTAGGAGTAACGATACTGAGTTGGAGGGTTCATCCCTTGAGTATTGGCAGAGGATGATGGGAGGACCTCACCCCCTCATGCACATGGTAAAAAATATGAGTGAGTCTCACTTCAATTTCATCCGGCCTATCATTAGATCTTCATTGACTTGGAAGAATTAAAGTTCGGCACTCCACAAAAATTTCCCTACGAAAAATTACAAATCATTTATGTAAGCAACTAGCTCATTTCTATCATCATACCTATACTCTCGGAGAATGTCCAAATTAACATGTACACATCACAAAGCTGATCAGCAATAGAGGCCAATAATGCCGAGTTGTATCACATTTTCCTAAAGCGACAAAAGCATGGTCTGGGAAACCTTGCCCCCAAGAATTGCATCCTCCTCTACATGCTCCTCCTCCCGCTCGGATGAGTCCCTAGGTTGGCCGCGGTGGCCAACTCCTTTCCTAACCCTCCCTATATGATGCATCATAACAAAAATTTGTGTTTATTTGCTCAACGATTGTCCATCTAACCTAGTAGCTTGTCCCATGAGAGGGACTACCCTCACCTCACTACACACAATATGCGAGGCAGAGTTGGATCGACCACCTCTTGGACTTGGATCCCATACTATCTAGAGGAAGTCCTCCACTGAACACACAAAGATTAGAAACAACCCTACATTCCAACCTCGATGCTTCAACGTGAAAACCTACATCACAAGGGAAGATGGTTAAGAAGGGCCTGAAAATCAACCTATCTAGAAACTACAAACACGAACAAAGAGTGAAATGACCACCTTTGCAAACAAAAAAATTCTATCCACCCAAACCCCAAATACCTCTTTTGAGAAAAGCATAATTATCTATAAGTAAGAACTTTAATGAGAAAATGTTATCACCGTCCGAGCAAATACCTCTTCGAGCAAGAAGAATTATCATCTATAAGAAAACTTTAGTGGCAATACGTGCTTTAGGCGTGAGCCATGATCCGTGCTGGATCCCACATAGTTCAAAATTTCACCAATGTCACACTACCAGAGAGCCCCATCTCTACGCCCTCACTACTTCCTCCAAACCCACTCGCCCAAAACCAATGTGGATGTAGAGGTGAAGGGCATCCGAACCACTCAGCATTGTCTTCAAGCCTATAAACCCTCAATCCCATACCCTACACCCAAATGCGAGCATATAGCGTCGTAAATCACGTTTTTCTATAGCACTCAACCACTTTATCGACATTTTATCTCCCTCCAGCGGAATTTGAGATGGCCTTATCCATGTCAACTACACCGCATCATGTCAGCTTAGGTGGAGTCGCTTGACCTTCGTCCCATCCATCAATGTCGATCGCCACACGTGTTTATCATAATACACACCTTAATCGAGAATATCAATTATATATTTTAGAAGAAATAACGGTTTTAACATAAGTATTTATATAATAATTTAAATTAAAATATTTATAATGTGGTAATTATGAATAAATATCATTTTATTAAGAAATATAAAAAGAAAACTACAGCTATCTAAATTTTTCACTTCAATTATTATTAAAATCTTTATATTAAAAGCATCATTATCTAAATTATTTATTTAAATAAAATGCAATATTTAATTAACAAATATTAAATAAAAAGTTAAATAAAATATTACTTAATACTTAAATGTAAATATAAATAATAACAGAAAGCCACATAAATTTAAAAAACTTTGAATATAAATACGAAATAATAATAACCACCATAAATTATTATAATAGCAACATTAAAAAAATTCTGATTCGTCATAGAATACAGCAGACATACACCCCAAATCCTAGCAATAGAAACCTTAAAAAGGATGAATAATGAAACAAGCGAATGGAAGTACCTAGAAATAAGAGCCACTCTTTTCTTAGGAGGCATCTGTCGGCTTGATCAGATTGTGGGTTCAGATATGACCGTTAGACTTGTGACCTGGTGATAGCCGTGTGCGTTTATATGAGTATCGTTTTTGGTAGAATTTCATACTATTTTAGAGATCGTTTATGTGAGTATTGCTTTTGATTGTGGGTTCGGATGTTACCATTGAGCTCATGACTGGGTGGTATCCATGTGCGTTTATAAGAGCATGTTTTTTGGTAAATTTGATACTATTTTAGAGTCGTTTATATGAGTATTGGTTTTCTAAAATATTATCTTAGAGACGTGTAAATTAAATATTAAATGTTTTATAGTTAGAGTATGTGTTTTTATAAATAAATATATCTAATTTATATATATATTTTCTATAATAATTATTAATAAAAATATTTATTTGTCACGTGAGATTGTTTTTTTATTTTTTAGGTTAAATTTGTGGCTTCGTATTTAAGTCATCAAAATCATTTGAAATTATATCATCAAAATTATCTGGGGATCACACTTCTAGTGGAATACATCGATTCTAAGCTGACTGATTTTAGCATTGTTAAATTTTCTTGTAGTGGAGTACATCAACCCTAAGTCGACTTGATAGCAATTATGAAAATTTGAGACTTTTCTGTGAGACCAAATACTAATGACGTGATTAATCTGAAAAGACATTTATCTAATAGCCCTAGCTAGATTTGATTCCTAATTGTCTTGCTAAAAAGGTTCATTCTTAGTAAGTTGTGCTAGGAGCACTTAACCTTTTATAATAATAATTTAAAATAAACATATATATATATATATAATATTAAAAATATAATTTTTTATAAAATAAATATTTTAATGTTGATGTGAATAAATTTATTAACAATTAGTTTGCAGTGACTAAATTAATTTTAAATATTTGTAATGTGAGATATATGATTTATTACATTTATAAATAATTCGAGTTTATATTAAATTATTACATTAATTTTAAATTATTTAATTAATTATTTAAATTAATCGATTAGAATAATTATTTATTAAGAGAAACATCTTTAATAGAAGATAGGATTTTTCGTGAGTTCCTGTGAGGTTATGAAAATCAATGATACTGAGAGTAGAAAACAACCAACCACGTGGAAGGGAAGTCTTTTGAAAATGTTTTGAAATATATATTTGTTTGAGTTATAAAAATGGTGAAACAAAAGAAAGAAAGGAAAAATTCTACACACTCCCCGGACTCCGAAAGGCCAATGGGAATCATGGAAAAATGTCGATCTTATGTCACTTTTCACCAGTGGGAATCACATTCGCCAATCCTATGCCTCTTTTCATTTTCATGTGAGAAAAGATAATATCCATGTATAGAAAACAACAAAAACACATAAACTCCAATAGCGAAGTTATATGTCAAACAACACATCTAAAAACTCCATAACAAAATTACAAGAAAAATGGCTTTATGCAACACTAAATAGAAAGTGCATTTAAAAATTAAATTCAAAAAGAAAGAAAATGTCAAACACCACAAAAAGATATATACGCGAAACCCTAAACGCTAATCTCCAGCAAAGAGATAAATGTCAAAACAACAGCGGTGAAAACTCCCTAACATGTTACATAAATTATTGTTTCATGGAACACTCGAGAGAAAAGAGGAGAGCGACAAAAGAAGTAAGCTAATATTCGACCGAAATAAAAAGACTTCACGTCGTGACGATGGCAAAAATCCACTGCATCTTATCGTTTAAATTTATTTTAAAATCTCAATGAGACTCTATAAATTATATTTGTTTAACAATTCAAATAATTTGAATTTGCTTCACCCATTCAATTCTAATTTTCTGGGAAAACCCACCAAATTTATTTAACTTTTAATGTTTTTCCAGAAACATTAGTTGTGCTTAGAATGTTTAAAAATAAATTCATATCTGGCGACTTTATTTATAGTAAACTTTTCAAAGGATATCTAGGGTTTGGAGCTGGTAAGGTTTCAAGTTTATTTATATTTAATGAAAAAAATGGTTTTGCATAATTTATGAATAAATTATTTTAATTGAATTAGGAAAAGTTTGAGCTACGAAGCTTATACGAGGATCAACGATGGGATAGTGGTTTTAGAATGCGGGATTTTGGCCACTCACTGCGATGAGCTCCCGTTTGTTTTTGTCTTTCTTGGTAACACGCAGTTGTTTTTGATGCTCGCGCTTAGGTCCTTTTGTAGGTGCAAGAATAACCGCAACGAAGTTAGATAAGCTTTCCAAGGACTATCTTTTCCTTTCGGGATCATCGTGCTTTCGATTTCCGCATTCCAGCCGCGTAATGGCAGTCAATGCCGCAAACTCACAAGGGTTTTGCATTCCCTCGAATCCCTTTGCCGCTCGGTGGCATACGGTAGGAGGACCGAGCTCCGGGTCTAGAGTTATGGAGCGAAATGAATTCCACAATAAAACTTTCTAGTTCGTGAGGCTTTTCATCGAGAGTCTGGCTAAGACGTATCTTTACCAAAATTTTTTCCAAAATCCGAAAGCGGCAGATTGATCCTTGAGTCAGTGGATTTGGTACTTGGTATTTGAGCCGCGTAAAATCCAAAAAGAGAAAGGGTATCCCAAGGAGTTTCAAAATGCTGATTTATTAGGATAGATCTCTCGCAAGATTTGAATTTATGTTGCAGGACTACTAGATCGAAATGAAAATTCTCCATCTCATCGGTAATTTGGGGCTAATCAGGAGGTTTTCCGCTCCCAACACCACTAAAAGGCACCTGAAAGATGAGTCCCAAAACAAACTCGATACAAATATCAACATTCATGTGCCTTACATTGTGGAGCTCCTACTGTGATGGAGTGGAGGATTATCACTAGAGATCACCACACAAGTACATCCATAAGCTCCGGAGACAGACTACTGAGGTGCTCTGTTTCCAAAAGAGAGATGTGAGAAATTAGAGAGACCCCACGCAGTAAAGAGGTCTCTCAAAGGAAGTAGAGAATTAAATAGAGACTATGCACGAGAATCAAATATGGAAATTTCAAATTCCATTCTTTCAAATGCCACTCCCAATAAGGAGTGTCGGTAAAAGAGAAGAGGAAAAAAAGATTAGGAAAATGATAATTAAGTGTCCTTACACTTCACTTCTAAAATATAATTTTTGTATAGTTGTATTTTTGGGTTTCTTTCCTCGTTTATATATCTTTTCATAAAGACCTTTATTGTATTGGAAATTTGATTTATTGGTGCTTTGGGATCAATTTGTCTTAAAGCTTTTCGATAACATGTTTCAATGCTCTTTGCAAAAATATAATTTGTATTCTAGTGTTTTCCAATTAAATAAAATTATCATAAATTACATTATAATAATTTAAAATTTTATTAAATTTAAATTAAAAAACATCACACATTTACTTCAGAATCATTTCTATTAAACCACAATAATCAAATCATAATTACTCATAAAATATTTTATTATTTCAAACCTGGTACTTTTATATTTAATTTTATTTTTAATATTATTATAATATTCAAAATTATTTATTATAACTAATTAAATTTTGTATTGAGAGACCAGGGGAAATGAAAGAGTATCGCACAAGTAAAGAATTAAAGAAATTCAAGTAAATGACGAGGATCATGCAGTGTAGAATATTCTCTCTCTGTATAGTAAATCAAAGATTCCTAGCATTTGACTTTAACTTTGTTTTTAAATATAGCAAAGATTTCCAAAGTCAAAGCCACATACACGTAGTGTATACAACGCTAAATTTCAAATTTATTTGCGCATTAAATTTCGCATTCATCATACATCGAAACAAACATTGGAACATCGCCATATTACATAAAAAATTCTCAAACGGTACTTTTCGTATAAGTTATTAGCTTATAAGTTTCTAATATGCGCATTTTCAGGTTGCATAATCATCATCTTTAATTCATTATACAGGGAGAGAACCCGTTTCCAATATAAGTTTGATAAGTTTGATTTTTAAGATGTATTATTATTTAATATGTTATTCTATATGATGTTTTTTATATTTAATTATAATTACATTTTATTATGTTTTAAGGAGTTTTTTAGTTAATTTTTTAATTTTTTTATAAGTTTTACAATTTAGCATGGATAAGATGTTATGGTATAATATTACATTTAAAAATAGTAAAACAATATTTATATTAAAATAAATATTAGTAATAAAATTTAAGACGATATAAATAAAATACTTCAATTTCATCTCGACTTTACATAAACTTTATATAGAGAAATAAAGTAATTAAAAGTATGAATAATTTAATTTACTTTTTTAGATGATGGAGATATGTAATTTCTTGACTACTTAATATGAAGTTGACACACCTCGATATAAAATAGTATTGTTGATATTATATCATTTCTAATTCATTATAGGTTTAATTGACATGTAATATTTAACACAAAAATATATTATTAGAAAAAAAACATTTTAGTGTGACATAAAATAAAATATTTCAATATCCATATTAAATAACATAATTTTATATGAACTTTGTATAAATAAATAATTTATATGGAGTCATTATATAACATTTCGAATTTATTAATAATAAAAGAAGTTTTAATGTGGTTTATAAATCAAATATATGTTGAGTAAAAGATTTCAACATTAAATAATTAAAGAATAAGAGTGTAAGAGAATTTTATTCCACTAATAGGTGATTTCTAATTCAAAGTATAAACAAAATTTGTAATTTTTGAAGTATATATATATATATATATAACAAGAATAAATAGAGAGAGATAGATTAAATCTTTATGGATATATGTTTTCATTACTAATATAATATGGGTGACATGTATCGACATTTAAATCTAAAGAATTTGAACCAAAAATAAAATATTTTAGTGTCATGTTTTAACTACATATATTTCATAAAACAAGTAAAAATATAAAATCTCCTATATTTAAAATTTTAATATCGAATCAAGCCACACCGGGTACAATATCTTAATTATGAATCTACCAAAATCCGACTAATGAAATCTAATGAAATCTCTAGATCTAAAATTAAGACGAATATATTTTAATTAATATTATTTGTAAACAAATAACTAAATTTCAATATTATTTATATCGACTTTAAATCCCTCTTTATAAATATTTTATTATAACCATTAAATTTGATATTCCTAATATTCTACTATAATTAAAATACTTCAATAAATAGGCTGGTGATCGGGAACCAACTCGCTTGCGTGAGCGTTTAGGTTAGCATTTGACTCTCGATCGCGTGCTCTCGTGCCTTCTATGCACCGCACCCTCGAGGCCTCTAGTAACCCCCCACCCTATTTGCAATGGCTTCTCGGAGGGATCCGAACCCCCCTCTTCCCATGAAGGTGGGGCACCTTCAAATCGTTGGTGGCCTCATGCAACAAATGCACTTCCTCAAAGAACGCACAGAAGTTCATCAAGAAAATGGACAACATCCCCAAGGGTTCCCGCAAGAATAAAATTGTATATCCGCACGGAATCTCACAAAGAGAGGCCTTATAGATACCAAAAGAAGTGGAAGACCGGGTTCGCAGGAATCGATCCCATTAACAAAAGAAGCCATAAAAAGCTATTTTAATGGAAAGGTTTTCTTCATGTTCATTCAAAAGTGTAGAGGATAGAAGTCTCATCTTCAGAATGATCCATACTTCATAATCATAAGGATTATACCTTAACAAATGGTCACCCGACTTTGATCCCTCACAAGACATGCCCTCTGTTGTTCCGCATGGATGCGCTCTCCCCCATCTCCCCCGCACCGCTAAACTATACAAGTCCCTTCAAATAATTCCAGACTCAGGGAATATACATCAACCAAGCAAGAAGAAAAGACCAAGATCATGTTCCCACATTTGTGGCCGAAGAGATCTAGTGGAAGGGTTGTCGGAAGCAATCGTTTAACCGCGTCGGATGTTCCCATGTCTGGGACTGCATTATAATAAGCTCCCCTTCAAATGATTTTTAGGCTTTTGTGGTTATCATTCATTGTAAAATTCTCCAGATTATCCACAATATCGAAAAAAGTTGGTCGACGTTTCGAATCCCAATGGGTATCCCCTTCAATTGCAGAAATTTTCATGGCTATGGACACTTCACAAGGAATTGCAAGAAAAAAGCCGAGGAGCAGCTAGATAAATCTAAGGGTGAGTAGTGGACTCAAGTCTAGAAAGAAGCCCACCAAAAAGGAAGTGGGAAAGGCATAATGAAGGGGATCCCTATTAGCTCCACCCCCATCCGGGATGTGGCTTGAAACCCAAATTATAAAGAAAGCAGCCCCCGCAAACTCTCCAAAACAACGCTTTAAAATGTGACCGTAATGTGCTCCCCACCTCCAACAAAGAAGGTGAATAAGCAGTTCCTCTCGAAGCCTCCCAAGGCAGTCCTTCCAACCCCTTATACATAGAAATCACAAGGAAAATATCGACATACAGGTCAGGTTCCTTGGAGGATGAGACCTTTGAGCTACTATCGAAAAGAGCCGAAAGGAAATACCACAAAGAAGTCAGGGAAGAAGATGCTCAAAGGCTAAAAACACAAGGAAGGCAACCTACATTAGAGATGTATATCGAGATAAATACCAGAGCAAGGCCTCTCAAGGGAGGATTCAAAAACCCCCAGAAATAATGCCCTCTAGTCTCCGTTGGAATCGTTAGGCTTATGGAACCCTTCCAATTGAAGTCATCAAATATCTTTCCGAAAATAGATGCCCCGCACATCCTCATGCTCCAAATAGACAAAAATCAAAGGGCTCACCCTTCTGACATTAGCAAGTCGAAGTGAATAAAAATGCAAGCAAAGAAATACTTTCCAAGGAGTTCTTCAGCAAAGTTAGTCAGAATAATTCCCTAATTTTTATGTTTCCAAATTAGACATTTGAACTTCAGTCTAAAGGGGAGTGGACCCCAATGGATAATTTTGGTGTGAATGTAATTAATTATTTAACTAGAAAAAAATAAATCATATATTTCAGTGCATGTTGACCAAATGATATTTTTTGAGATCACTTGCCAAATCCATGAGGTATGGAAAGAGGCTAAGATTTTCCAAAAAAATCTTTCAAAAAGCCTTGAAAGAATTTATTTCTAATTTTGATTTTTCAGGAAAAATCTAAATTTCCCCAATGATGTGGAGAGTAGTTGGGAAGAGGTAAAAAGCTAGAAAAGCAGAAAGTAGCTTTAAAGTCCCTAAATAATGGAAGCCTAGGCAAACAGGTATAAACGCATCCCGTAATTCTGGACGCAAAATTAGAAACAGGATTTGGGGAGAGAAGCTTAAATAAGCTACTATAGAACAGATTGAGGTTGGTATGTACTAGGAGAGGGTCTCAACTTGGGGGTGAGTTCTGGAGAAAGAAGGACTATAAGGTTGGGAGGTTGGTCTTCTGTAGAAGTGGTATGTCCACAATTTTTATAAATGGTTAAAATACCTATTATGGTGCAATATGGTAAATTACTATAGATTTTATTTTAAATCAAAATTCTTAAGTTGTTATTCCTTACATTTAACAGAAGTGTTTAGAAGAAATTAATCCTCTCAATTCTGTATAGTTGTAGGAATAGAAATTATGGGGAAAATCATCCAGAATCTCTAAACCTACTAATGGTTTAAATCTGGAGATATATACTACTCCTGTAAATCACTAAAGTTTAACTTTAAGTTTCTTATGTAAATGTACAGATATACCTATGTATGGACTAGTAAAAGTAGAATTATAAGATGATACATCAACATAAATAGTAAGCATTGTGTAGACATTTCAGAGCTAACTTATTGAAGTGCATGTCGATAAACTGTAATCGGTTTTAAAAAAAGGAGAATCTAAACTGAGAAGGAAATAATTCCTGTTACATTAATTAAATACATGATATAGAAAGATTACACAGTATAGAAGAAAATAATCAAATAGAAATGATGAGTTAATTTATTTACAGGACTGATATGAATATGTACATTTGGAAAATACAAAGTTAGAGAACGAAATTCTATCGAGAGACATTCTCATATTATGAAATAATCTGTGATATATTACAGAAAAACAAAAATATAAATAGAATCAACTTCTATGCTAATGATTAAATTCTTATAACAGAAAGATAAATGTCATTGATATGTCCATAATGGAAAAAATATTTGTTATATCCTGAACACCTAAAATGGAAAGTATAATAGCAAAATACCCTACTGACACAGAAATTTTGCTACCCGAAACAAAATGATAGATTACAATTTAAATAAATATCATCTGGATGCACCGGATGTAAGCCATATATCCTGGGCAAAGTGCCCATTGAAATTTCTATTAAGGGCTTTAATTAAACTCTACTTATAATTCATAATGTACTCATAAGGAAGAGATGAACTGTTGATATTATTCTTTTGTATCTCAAGAATTGAAATAAAACTTAACCAAGTGTATATTATAAAATTTTCTAATGATACATTCAAAAGAAAAACTGAGAATTAAGCTTTGAAATTATCAGAGAATCATGATACAAAACCATTGAGTCAGCAAACTGATTATTAATATTGTAACTAATTTTTCTTTTGGTTATCACATAGAAATAAAACATATATAAATATACTGACATATTAGAAAAATAAATAGCAGAAAGGGGACCCAAAATCCCGTTCGTATGTATGTATGGTGGTGTATTAAAATACTATTAATTAATATATAAAATAATCATGTGTCAAAGAGGAACTTTGT
The DNA here is from genome assembly GCA_034641835.2 of Pinus albicaulis. Lineage (NCBI taxonomy): Eukaryota > Viridiplantae > Streptophyta > Pinopsida > Pinales > Pinaceae > Pinus > Pinus albicaulis. The sequence continues at coordinate 667,480,411 of CM076573.1, read as the reverse complement.
AACTAATTTTTGAATAACACTGGTAATGAATAATAAGTATATGGAGAATATGACAGAAATGTGAGACACTATTCACTATTTTGAAATAGATATGCAGTGACTCAAATAAATTTGATAGGTCTCACAGGAGCATTATAATTTCTAAATATTAGTCATAACGGAAAATAGTACAACACCAATAGATCTTACTAGAACGTATTCAATAGTCAGAAAGCTTTGCCATATTATAAGGCTGAGAAGTTTATTTTAGACAGTCCAATTAGTCCTTTACAAAATTTACAAAGTGACAATGGGAGTCATAACACCCGAGCCAAATAAAAATACTAAACGACAACAGAAGAAAAATGTGGAACCGAAGTCGACCCATATAGGTGGGGATATCGAACTACCGAAATCGAGAACCTCTGTAAGGAGAAGGAACCAACCTGAGTAAACAAGTGAAGACCAAAGTCATAGGGCGAAACTGGAACAAGTGATGAGCGCATGATAGGAATGAAGGATATGATGGCAGGAGGTAAAATAGCTACCTGCAATAATAAGAAACAAAACGCAACTTAAAAATGGCGAGGATGAACCAATATATATACAACTATAAATTCAAGCACACGCACATGTATATAAACTCACTTAGAAGAGTATGGCATAAAAATTTCTCTGGTTAATCCTCAACCCTAAAAGGGAAAAGAAACCATGCGTATCAAAGGACAATGATTCATAAAACTAATTTGATTCATTGTATTAAAATGAAGAATAATCCAAAGCCCAAAATATGGGTGGAGTTTATTACCGCAAGACAAGAATGCCTAAACAAATTCTGAGGAGTCATCTATGGCACCAATGCTCTCAGTAGGTAGGGCTACGTACCAAAAATGAACAGAGAATAAAAATTCCAGACTCATGTAGATTTAAATGGTAATAGCAATAGGGACTAAATAAAATATATATAGAGAAAATAAACTCGACAAGGCATGGCGTGATAATGAGAACGTATTACCTATGAATCTCACTCCTGTTGGCAACCCATGAGACTGTATATGTTAAGCAGATTCGATGGCAAGACCATCAATACAAACAAGTTGAAACCCCAGCTACGAAACGTGAAGAAACAACATGAAGGATGTTAACAAGAAAAATCCCAACTTAAGTAGAACCGAATGTGCGTCAAACCCTAATGCATCTACGCCATCCAGATGGAAAGATCTGCGAGAGGCGTACATAAATTTAGGGTTAGATCAACGACACTTGAAGGCCTTTAATGTCGGTCTGATAGAATTTACGAAATTGAGCCATTCAAATAAATGTAAAAGGACATCGTAGTACATATTATTTTCTCGATAAAGGCAGAAGATTTAATATAGGTAGGAAAAATGGCTGGTGTTAGAACCACATCGTAGAGAAGTACCAAAAGACAATTAATACGTAGGACAAGCATGAGACAAAATCCTTAAATGGATTGACACGTTGAGTATAATCGTGTTCTATGTATATATTTTGAGAATTGTGATAAATCAACTTGAAACCGTATGTAATAACTCACATAAGCCGTCAAAGCCGTCAAGTGAAAGAGGCATATGGAAGTGATATGGTTGCGGACCTTATCTAGACAATATAATCGAATACAATTTGATAGGTGAATAATTTCATATGAAAGTAGTATGGGTGAACACCATATTAAAGTGGTCAATGTAATAATTTGATTTAAGTTTAATTATTGGAGTTATAAGACCTTCAAACTAAATTATAAGTGAAGTTAACTAAGGTAGTTTAGAATAATTTTAAAAAGATGAAATAATCAATAGGTCAATGGGCATCATAATTCAAAAGGAAGTCACCATGACAGCTTGAGGAACGCAATAATAAGTGTTAATGATACAGATATAGATCAACATTCCTTGGGGAGGAATATAAATATGTATGTAAATATATATGTTAATGTAAGGTGTTCATGAGGAATTTAAAGTGGTGAATACGAAAATAAAAAAATAAAAATTTGAGGCATGTTACAAATGGTATCAGAGCTCATGTTAGGAAAAACTGGGTTGTTGTTGTGCTCATTGTATGAGTTATTTTGAAAAAAAATTAAAATTATTTTACTGACGTTGTTTTGTTTAGTGTACGGTGGTACTGGAACTGAAAGATCAATGGCTGAAGGAGATGAAATTTATGTTGATCTGGGTGATGGAGATAACACGCCAGATCCCAGCGCTCCTTTGATTTCTATGTTGCACAGGTTGCAACGGGATATGGCTGAGTTAAGAAGCCAGAATGACAGGCTGTCATTGGCCAGTGAGGAGCAAGAAAAGCTAGTAAGAGAACTGACCTCACGGAACAGCTAAGAGGGTGAAGGTTCCGAAAAGAGGAAAAAGGGAAAGTTCTTAGATGATTCTAAGGAAGATGACACTACTAGACATCAGTCTAAAGAGAAGAAGGAATTACAGGGTGAATTCTGAAAAATTAAACCTCCCTCCTATGATGGGGAGAAGGAGGAAGATGTTAAGGCATGGTTGTTGAATATGATTAAGTATTTTTAGGTCTATGAATATGAAAGCAATCTGAAGCCCAGATTAGCTATCTACAAGTTAGAGGGTAAGGCTACCTTGTGGTGGGAGGAGACAAAAATGGTTCATGCCATTGATGAAAAAACAGTGACTCGGGAAGATTTCCAGGTCAAGTTTAAAAACTTCTATCTAAACGAACACTATTATGATGATAAAGAAAAGGAGTTCGACGAACTCTGATTAGGACAGCTCACCGTGGATGAGTTTGTCACCAAGTTTACAAATCTGTTAAGGTATGTTCCTTATATTCGTGAAGAGAAAGGAAAGGTGAAAAGGTTTTTAAACTATTTTCCTACTGTGTAAAAAGAGAAAATAGAGTTCGATAATCCAAAAACGATGGAGGAAGTGGTGAGGAAAGCTAGATTATGCTACCAACAGTTTAAAGGAAAGAGTGAACATGGAAAAAGCTGGGTAAACAAGGGTGAATTCAAAGGAAAGGAATACAAACCAGCTTACTTGAAGAACTTTGGTAGGGATCATCAGCGGAAGAAATTTAAAAAACCAAAGGAAAGTCAAACTGCTCAGTCCCAAGTTGGCTCAAAACAAATAGACAGAGATAATAAGAAGGAAGGAACAGTTAAAATGTGGGAGCCTTTGAAATGTTGGGGCTGTGGAGAACCTCATCTGTTGAGGGATTTTCCACACAGAAATATTGAGATGATTCTAAAGGATAGAGAAGCTATCACATTGAATGATATATTCAGGAACATACCCACTATTACTGCACCCTTGGAGAACCGACAAGCAGAATAGCAGGCTACTATGGTCGAGATGGAAGGTAAGATTACTGACCAATCTGTTACAGTTTTGATTGATCCGGGTGCTTCTTTGAGTTACATTAGTCCACAAGTTGTAGAGAAATGCAATCTCAAAACTGAAAAATTTCAACAGTCTTGGTTGGTCGAGTTAGCCACTGGCACCAAGCGAAAGGTAACCCATAAGTTACCTCAAACAACAATTAAATTAAATTATTTTCAGACAGAAGTAAATTTAAACATTCTTCCCTTAGGCTAATATGATTTGCTGATAGGAATGGACTGGTTAGAAAAGAGAAGGGCTGTGATGAATTGCTGGGGTAAAACTCTGCATTACATAGATGAGCTGGGGAGACCCTTTATACTCAAAGGAAAACCAAAACCAATCTCTGTAATACAAATATCAGCGCTACCCTTAAAAATAACAGCTAGAAAAGGATATCAAGTATATGCTTCACATATTGAAGAATTAGGACAGCAACCTAAAGAAAACTTGTTAGACACTTTGCCAGTGGTAAGAGAATTTAAGGAAGTTTTTCCAGATGAGATTCCTCATCTTCCTCCCAAAAGATAGATTGAATTTCAATCGACTTGGTGCCTGGAGCAACACCCATTTCCAAAGCCCCTTATCGGATGATCCCCCCTGAACTCATGGAATTGAAAATGAAATTGAAATAATTGCTGGACAAAGTTTACATTAGACCGAGTGTATCTCCTTGGGGAGCAGTAGTGATGTTCGGGAAAAAGAAGGATGGAACCTTTAGAATGTGCATTGACTATCGTCAATTGAATAAGTTGAAAATCAAAAATAGGTATTCATTGCCCAGAATAGATGACCTTTTTTATCAAGTGAGAGGGGCTTCAGTATTTTCTAAGATTAATCTAAGGAATGATTATAACCAACTCAGAATTAAGGAGGAAGACATTAGTAAAATATATTTTCGAACCAGGTATGGTCACTACGAATTTGTAGCCCTACCTTTTGGTTTGAAAAAGGCCCCTATCACTTTTATGTGCTTAATGAAAAAAGTTTTGAACAAGTACTTAGATAAATTCATACTAGTGTTCATAGATGATATTCTAGTCTACTCAAAAAGTGAGGAAGAACACAAAGAACACTTAAGGATAGTCTTGAAGACTTTGAAAGAAAACCAACTATATGCCAAATTCAGTAACTGTGACTTTTATAAGGACAATATTCAATATTTGGGGCATATTATTTCTGAACAAGGATTGGCTATAGACCCAGAGAAAATAAAGGCTATTAGAGAATGGGTGGTGCCAACTAATGTTTCAGCAGTAAGGTCATTTATGGGGATTGCATGTTATTATAGAAGGTTTGCGGAAAGATTTTCTGAAATAGAATATCGCATAACTTCATTACAGATAAAAGGCACTAAATTTGAGTGGACTAAAAAATTCCAAAACCTCTTTGAACAACTAAAATTAAAACTTACTACAGCCCCTATACTAAAAATTTTAGATCCTGACAAAGAGATTGTTGTGTGTACGGACGCAAGTAGAGAGGGATTGGGAGGAGTACTGTTGCAAGAAAATTATGTTATTGCATATGAGTCTAGGAAACTTAAGAAACATGAACAGAATTACATCGTATATGATTTGGAATTGGCTGTTGTAAATCATGCCTTAAAGATGTGGTGACACTATCTTCTTGGAAAAAAAATTATGTTGATGACAGATAATATTAGTCTCAAGTATTTATTTTCTCAAATAGATTTGAATACTCACCAAGCCAGATGGCTGTCTTTCCTGAGTGAATTTGATATGGACATAAAACATATCAAAGGGAAAGAAAACAAAATCGCTGATGCTCTAAGCAGAAATTCTTTCCAAGACATAAGAAACATTGGGAGTAGTGCTAGTGTTGAATTAGAAGAATTAGTTAAAAAGGTAGCAGGTCAAGATCTCAATTATGAAGGTCTGCAATTGAAAATGTTGAAGAAAGAAATGGTTGAATACACCCAAAACTATAAAGGGTTGATTTCCTATAAAAACAAATTGTATATCCCTAACGTAGAGTCTTTAAAAAAAGAGATCCTAGATGAATATCATAAACAACCATATTTAAGACACCTGGGATATCAGAAAATGCTTACAGCCTTGAAAAACAAATTGTTTTGGCCTGGAATGAAAAAGGATGTAGCAAATTATTTAGCTAGATGCATGGAATGTCAACTAGTTAAAGTTGAACTTCAACATCCAGTTGGTCTTCTAAATCCCTTGCCAATTGCAGAATGGAAATGGGACACTGTTTCTATAGATTTTATAACCAGGTTACCCAGAACCAAGTACCAGCATGACTCAGTGATGATAGTGGTAGACACTTTAACAAAAGCTGCACACTACATACTTGTAAAATCTACTTTTGGGACAGTGCAAGTAGTAGATGTGTTCCTAAAAGAAATATTAAGGCTACACGGGATCCCAAAGATGATTATTTCAAATAGAGATGCTAAGATCACAACCGCCTTCTGGAAAGGGTTGTTTGGGGGTATGGGCACTAAATTGAATTTTAGTAATGCTTATCATCCTCAGACGGATGGCCAAATAGAGAGAAAAAATCAGATTTTGGAGGATGTGCTAAGGATGTATGTGATGGATAGGCCATCAAAATGGGAAGACTACTTGCATTTAGTTGAATTTGATTACAACAACAACTATCAATCCTCCATCAAAATGAGTCCATTTGAAGCACTCTACGGAAGAAAGTGTCGTACTCCTTTAAGTTGGAGCCAACCTAAATATAAGCTATTATTGGGGCCAGATACTCTACAAGAAATGGAAAGGATTGTCAAACAAATACAAAGGAATATCAATACAACACAAGATCGACAGAAAAACTATGCGGATAAGAAGAGAGTGCATCAAGAGTTCAAAGTGGGGGATCATGTGTATCTGTGTATTAAACCCAAAAAGAGCACACTTTATGCTAGAAGTTCTGCAAAATTGGCTACTAGATATTGTGGGCCTTTTGAGGTGTTAGAAAGGGTGGGACCAATGGCTTATAAGTTGGCCTTACCGCCCCATGTTAAAGTGCATGATGTGTTTTATGTTTCGTTATTAAAAATATATGTACATGTTACTTCTCACATTGTTGATTGGAATGTGATACAGGTGGAGCCAGAAGGGGAGTTCCTTCCAGAGCCGCTTCAAATATTGGAGCGGGAAGACATTAAGTTGAGAAACTTAACAGTAGTCAGCGTAAAAGTGCAGTGGAAGAAATTTACTGCTGAAGAAGCTACTTGGGAAAGAGAAGCTGAAATGATGGAAAAATATCCATATCTATTTTCAAAATAAACTCTAGTATTTAGCTGTTAATACTAGGGACGGTGTTAGTTTTCATGGGGGGGATATGTAACACCCCTAATTTTATGTTTCCAAATTAGACATTTGAACTTCAGTCCAAAGGGGATTTGACCCCAATGGATAATTTTGGTGTGAATGTAATTAATTATTTAATTAGAAAAAAATAAATAATATATTTCAGTGCATGTTGACCAAACAAGATTTTTTGAGATCACTTGCCAAATCCATGAGGTATGGAAAGAGGCTAAGACTTTCCCCAAAAATCTTTCAAAAAGAATTGAAAGAATTTATTTGTAATTTAGATTTTTGAGGAAAAATCTAAATTTACCAAATGATGTGGAGAGTAGTTGGGAAGAGGTAAAAAGCTGGAAAAACATAAAGCAGCTTTAAAGTCCCTAAATAATGGAAGCCTAGGAAAAAAGTAATAAAAGCGTTCTGTAATTCTGGATGCAGAATTAGAAACAGACTTTGGTGAGAAAAACTTAAATAAGATACTCCAGAACAGATTGAGGTTGGTCTATTCTAGGAGAGCGTCTCAGCTCGGGGGTGAGTTCTAGAGACAGAAGGACTCTAAGGTTGGGAGGTTGGTCATCTGCAGAAGTGGCATGCCCACATTTTTTATGAATGGTTAAAATACCTATTATGGTGCAATATGGTAAATTACTGTAGATGTTATTTTAAATCAAAATTCTGAAGTTGTTATTCCTTACATTCAACAAAATTGTTTAGAAGAAATTAATCCTCTCAATTATGTATAGTTGTAGGAATAGGAATTATGGGGAAAATCATCTAGAATCTCTAAACCTGCTAATGGTTTAAATCTAGAGATATATACTACTCCCATAAATCACTAAATTTTAACTTTCAGTTGCTTCTGTAAGTGTACAGATATACCTATGTATGGACTAGTAAAAGTAGACTTATAAGATGATACATCAACATAAATAGTAAGCACTATGTATACATTTCAGAGCTAACTTATTGAAGTGCATGTCGATAAACTGTAATCGGTTTTAAAAAAAGGAGAATATGAACTGAGAAGGAAATAATTCATGTTACATGAATTAAATACATGAGATAGAAAAGTTACACAGTATAGAAGAAAATAATCAAATAGAAATGATAAGTTAATTTATTTACAGGACTGATATGAATATGTACATTTTGCAAATACAAATTTAGAGAGTGAAATGTTATCCAAAGACATTCTCATATTATGAAACAATCTGTGATATATTACATAAAAACAAAAATTTAAATAGAATCAACTTCTATGCTAATGATTAAATCCTTATAACAGAAAGATAAATGTCATTGATATTTCCATAATGGAAAAAAATCTCTGTTATATCTTGAACACCTAAAATGGAAAGTATAATAGAAAAATACCCTACTGACACAGAAATTTTGCTACCCGATACAAAATGATAGATTACAGTTTAAATAAATATCATCTGGATGCACCAGATGTAAGCCATATAGCCTGGGCAAAGTGCCCATTGAAATTTCTGTTAAGGGTTATAACTAAACTCTACTTATCATTCATAATGTACTCATAAGGAAGAGATGAGCTATTGACATTATTATTTTGTATCACAAGAATTGAAATAAAACTTAACCAGGTATATATTATTAAATTTTCTAATGATACATTGAAAAGAAAAACTGAGAAGTAAACTTTGAAATTATCAGAGAATCATGATACAAAACCATTGAGTCAACAAACTGATTATTAATACTGTAGCTAATTTTTCTTCTGGATATCGCACCAAAATAAAACATATATCAATATACAGACATCTTAGAAAAATAAATTGCAGAAAGGGGACCCAAAATCTCGTTCGTATGTATGTATGGTGGTGTATTAAACTACCATTAATTAATATATATAATAATAATTGGGCAAAGCGAAACTTTGTAACTAATATTTGAATAATAGTGGTAATGAATAATAAGTATATGGAGAATATGACAGAAATGCGAGACACTATTCACTATTTTTAAATAGATATGCAGTGACTCAAACAAATTCGATAGATCTCGCAAGAATATTATAATTCTTGAGTATTTGTCATAACGGAAAATATTACAACACCAATAGATCATACTAGAATGTATTCAATAGTCAGAAATCTTGGTCGTATTCTAAGGCTGAAAATTTTATTTTAGACAGTCCAATTAGTCCTTTAAAAAATTTACAGAGTGACAATGGGAGTCATAACACCTGAGCCAAATAAAAATACTAAACAACTACAGAAGAAAAACGTGGAACCGAAGTCAACCCATATAGGTGGGGATATCGAACTACCGAAATCAAAAACCTCTGTAATGAGAAGGAACCAACCTGAGTAAACAAGAAAAGACAAAATTCATAGGGCGAAACTAGAACAAGTGACGATAGCATGACAGGAATGAAGGCTATGATGGCAGGAGGTAAAATAGTTACCTGCAATAATAAGAAACAAAACGCAACTTAAAAAGGGTGAGGATAAACCAATATATATACAACTAGAAATTCAAACAAACGCACATGTATATAAACTCACCTAGAAGAGTATGGCATAAAACATTCTCTGGTTAATCCTCAACCCTGAAAGGGAAAACAAACCATGCGTATCAAAGCACAATGATTCATAAAATTAATTCGATTCATTGTATTAAAAAGAAGAAGAATCCAAAGCCCAAAATATGGGTCAAGTTTATTACCACAAGGCAAGGATGCCTAAACAAATTCTGAGGAGTCATCTACGGCACGAATGCTCTCAATAGGTAGGGCTACGTACCAAAAACGAACAGAGAATAAAATTTCCAGACTCCTCTTGTATATTTAAATCGTAATAACAATAGGGACTGAATAAAATATATATGGAGCGAATAAACTCAACAAGGCATGGCGTGATAATGAAAACGTATTACCTGTGAATCTCGCTCATGTAGGCAACCCATGAGACTATACACGTTAAGCAGATTTGATGGCGAGACCATCAATACAAACAAGTTGAAACCCCAACTATGAAATGTGAAGGAACAAAATGAAGGATGTTAACAAGAAAAATCCCAACATAAGTAGAACCGAATGTGCGTCAAATCCTAATGCATCCACGCCATCCAAATGGCAAGATATTCCAAAGGCATACTTAAATTTAGGGTTATATCAATGACACTCGAAGGCCTTTAATGTCGATCTGATAGAAGTTACGAAATCAAGCCATTCAAATAAATGTGAAACGACGTCGTAGTATCTATTATCTTCTCGAGAAAGGCAGAAGATTTAATATAGGGAGGAAAACTGGCTGGCATTAGAACCTCATCGTAGAGAAGTACCAAAAGACAATTAATACGTAGGGAAAGCATGACACGAAATCCTCAAAGGGATTGACACATTGAGTATAATCGTGTTCTGTGTAGATATTTTGAGAATCATTATAAATCAACTCGAAACCATATGTAATAACTCACATAAGCCATCAAAGCCGTCAAGTGAAAGAGGCATATGGAAGTGATATGGTCCCGGACCTTATCTAGACAATATAACCGAATACAATTTGATAGGTGAATAATTTCATATGAAAGTAGTATTGGTGAACACCATATTAAAGTGGTCAATGTAATAATTTCATTTAATTTTAATCATTGGAGTTAGAATACCTTCAAACTAAATTATCAGGGAAGTTAACAAAGGTAGTTTAGAATAATTTTAGAAAGGTGAAATAATCAATAGGTCAATGGGCATCATAATTAAAAAGGAAGTCTCCATAACAACTTGAGGAATGAAATAATAAGTGTTAATGATACAGATATAGATCAACATTCCTTGGGGAGGAATGTAAATACGTATGTAAATATATAGTTAACGTAAGGTGTTCTTGAGGAATTTAAAGTGGTGAATACCGAAGAAAAAAAATAATAATTTGAGGCAGGTTACAAATTCAATAAAAAATTAATTATTATAATATAGAACATTAAATTATTATAGTAGAGCTCTAAAAAATGGTTTATATTAAATTCTTGTTTGTAATTCTTATCCAAAATCCGCCATCAAAAGTTTATATTTTATGGGTAAGTATATTTTGAGAAATTTTCTATACTGAAGCTATTTTATAATCAATCTCTATATGTGGAAAGACAATTTCATGTTTCTATTAAAATTTAAAATTAATTAAATTTGATAGGTAATGCTATGTTAATTAAGTTAAATGAGTGGCACAAATTCAATATATTTGTATTATTAAACAAATTTTTATATATTAAATTATTAAATAAACTTAGATTTTATTAAATTTGATGTGTAATTGAATTTAAATTTGACTATGCAATGGAAAAGTCTAGCAAATTGAAATATATAAGTGTAACATGGTATACAATACCCAATTTCAAATTTGACCTTTGTTTCTCTGAATGGGATAAATTTGAACTAACCGTGATATATGAAAGAAAAGGTAAATTTAAATGAGAAAAATAATGGATTTTACTGTTGGGAGAGGAAAACGACGAGCTTTAAAATGACTATGAATGCATTTTTCTTTTCATCTCTTGGAATTTAAATTTTAAGTTTGTGGGCGCTTATATTTTTGTTATAATAATTATTTAGCTCTCTTTTTCTTTTTCAGTTTGATTTTTGTTACCAGATGAAATTCCTATGCTCTATTCTCGGTTGGTTTTATTGTTGGTTTTGTTATTTATTATTAATAATTATGTTGGTTTTATTTACTTATGACCATGGGGAGGTTAGAGAGGGATGGATTTTTATTTGTTTTTTTTGGAAAAATAATTATCTCGGTTTATTTGGTTATTGAAATTGCAACTAACAACAGGGTTATTGGCTTTATAGAAAGGTATGGAAGTGACTATGAAACACAAAATAAAAAAATAAATGTAAATGCCATATTTGTTATACGCGAATTGACAAATGCTATAAAAATTAATTAAAATAAATTAAAAATAACTATTCAGAAAATCATCTCAATAATGTAATATTTTGAAGTTGTAAAATTTATCACATACTTCCCAAAAAACCTCTCAAATTGAATTTCAAATCATTATTTAAAAGAGTGACTTTAAATAGTTTTACTTGTAACATAACATTAGTATTATACTTATTACGGAAGTAAATATCTTAGATAATCAATTTTTACATCGAAGTCTCCAAATAAATAAAAAGAGATTACCTTTCAGGTTGCTTTAAAACACACCTTCTTTTAAAATTTTATAGATAGTAGTTGCAAAATAACATATTGTTTTACAAAACTTCTTATTTCATTTTTTAACTTCGATGGCTCATTGTCTTAACAATAGGTTTTTTTTTATTTATTTTTTTAATTTTACTTAAAAATTTTATGATCAAGACAATTTTACAGTACAATTTTTTCAAAATAAATCTACATAAGATTTCCAAAAACCTACATATATAAACTTACATAAGATTTTCAAAATAAACCTACATATGTAAGAAAAGACAAAGGTGAGGGAAAGTGGTCGAAAAGGAAGAGGGAAATATTAGTGAGAGATTAACGAAAGAACATATTGATAATATGAAATGCATCTTAGACATAATAGAACAACTCATAGAAAGAGAAAGAAGAGGAAAATATCAGAGAAATTAAAAAAAAAAAAAACCTATAAAAATATTGAAAACTTTAAAAAGCCATAATGTTAACTACTCCAAACCTTCAAACCTTATAGTGTACGCTCGTTCTCATTTATCGAGTGTTATCAAGTGGTATCTTTGAGGCAGAATGTTTTGGAAAATTATTAAAAAGAAAGAAATCAAAAGATATGTTGCTCACCAATCGGAGACGCCAATGGCTATCCTGATGAATGTCATTTCGGTTATCTTTCATAACCCACTGATCATCCAGTGAAGAATCTTCATCATAGAAGACATATAGCGCAAGAGACACAAACAAAACCCCGCACCACATCGCCTCAAAAACAGTGTGGGAGCAGAGGAAGAGAAGGGGACGCACATACAATGGATTAAAATTCAGTCCAATATTAAGGAAAATAATATGAGAAAAGTTTAAAAGCTCGTGCGAACCCTGATGGTAAAATCTGATATTCTTATCGCTTCATGTACCGGAGTTCGCGAAACAATATGACGCGTTAAAAACCGTTAAATTTAAATTTGATTTTGCATACAAATTAAACTCAAATTCAAATTTAAATGTATTTTTGGAAATCAAGTTTGAAATCGGAATTCTCCTTAAACATTAATTTTAATAATTTTTTAATGGCCATGCATATTTACATTTAAAACTAACCTAAAAAAGTAAAATCCGCTTGACATTTCAATCAGTCATATAAATTTAATTTTAAACTTTGTTCAGATCATAAATTTAAATTTAAATTTAAGTGTAACAATGGCTTCCTTTATCCACCCTCTCCTTTATCAGCGCCATTAAAAGATGTTCCCTTTATCCACCTTCTCCTTTATAATTATCAGCCTCAAGCATTACCAATGAGACACACAGAAACAGAAGGCAGATAGACTAGAATTTTCATCACTATCTAGGAAGTAAAGGTGTACATGACACTGCGAGACGAGTGGAAAAGGGCGAGGGTGTTGGAATTTCTGAATATTCCAAACACATAGAGGAAGAAAATTTCCTCAACTAAACACAAAGATTTTAATAAAATAAAATTGTGGACACAGTGATGGAGTAAAACACACATTTCATTAAAAACTTGGATTGTTACAAAAATTTTCTTAAGAAGTGGTGTTGTTCTGGATTTACAAAAAAAAAAGCCTCTGGATGCTACAAAACACAATGTTATATCAAACTCTATCTTCAGACTCTGTTTTAACACACAGTCTCTATACACTGTGTTTTCTGTGCTCTCGGCATATATGTGTTTTTCTTACACAATCACTCTCTGCCTTCGGGATACACACTATGTTAAAAAAAACATATATATTATAAACATATGATGTTTATAATATATATATTATATTATGAAACTTATATTATATAATCCAAGGTCTTCAACCTTATCAAATAAAATGTATCGCGACGCTTTATAAAATTACATCAAAAAACATTAAAAGCATTAGCCTAAGGTCTAAAACCTTGATGAAACAAATTTTGCGAATTTCAAATCAGTTTATGCAATGCAAAACAGTCAATGCGTTATCACAACCATCTAATTGATGGATGATTGTGCCTTGAAGTTGCACGATAATGCTCTCATTGGTCGAGGCTTGACACGTTGGCAGACTTAAAACTTTATGCAAAAATATTTAATGCATTTATTGCATCCATTTGAGGGCTTGGTGACCATGCACCCAAATAGTGCAATAGCACTCCTATTGGTCAAGGGGTATTTGACATGGAACATGGGATCCGCAACTGTTGGCGTGGGGGCGTTCAAATGTAAAACAAAATGTGGCAAATGTAGTGGTTGGTGAGGGTTTTAATGGTGGTAAGTGCAGGTTTTGAATGCGGGATGGCATGGATTGAACCCCGAATTTATTTGCAGAAACAGGCTACGGCCTTTAACCAAAAAACTTGATTTTGCAAGGTTTAAATACAAAATTGAATGCATGGGTTCAGTGAAGATCAAACCAAAATAAAATTGTTGCTGCTACTATGTCCTTTTGCTTCAAATCAAAAATTTAATTTTGTCCTCCTTGTTCAGTTGCAATTGGGTTTAAATTTCAACACTCCCTTTCAAGTGCAACTATTGTTCTCTTGTTTACCGAGACATTTTCTTAGGTAGTTAGAACTTTTCTGCCCCAATGGTTTTGTTAGTATATCAGTAAACTGCTCTTCTGTTCTACAATGATGTAAAATAATTTCTCCATTGCTCATTACCTCTCTGATGTAGTGATACTTGGCATCAATGTGTTGCGTTCTCTTATGAAACACTGAATTCTTGGATAAAGCTATAGTTGAGTTGTTATCACAATAAACTCTTGTGCCTTTTACTTGATCATGACACAAACTTCTCAACATTCTCCTCATCCATACTGCTTGACATGCTGCTGCTGTAGCTATCACGTACTCTGCCTCTGCTATTGATAAAGCCACAATTGGTTGTTTCATACAAGCCCGTGAAATGGATCCTGATCCCATATGGAAAACATATCTATATGTGCTTTTCCTGTCATCTATACTTCCAACCCAATCACTGTCAGTATATCCAATCAATTCAAAATTTTCTGAGGTGGTGCATAAATTTCCATACATTTTCGTTCCTTTCACATACCTCAAAATTCTTTTTGTTGCTTGCCAATGCGCCTCCTTTGGCTTTTCCATAAATCTGGAAATTAAACTCACAGGATGCATAATATCTGACCTAGTTGCAGTCAAATACATAAGGCTTCCAACTATGCTCTTATACAAAGTTGGATCAAAATCCTTGCTTCTGTCTTCTTTCCTCAGTTTCAATCCCATCAGTGTAGGATTAATCACTGCCTTGCAGTCCTGCATGTTAAATATTTCCAAAACTTCTTTAACATACTTTGCTTGAGAAATAAAAATTTTATTTTCATTTTGCTCTACTTCTATTCTTAAGAAGTATCTCAACAATCCCATATCAGTCATCTCAAATTTCACTAGTACCAGTTTGTTTCTCTTCACCAGTACTAGTTTGTTTCTGAAACCCCCAGCAGAAGGCCAAAAACTCAAGGAAATGATCCAGTTTCCCTTGCAAAAGTTGTAGTTGATCCAGGCCCAATGGCTCTCTCTCTCTACCAAGTGCCAATCAAGAGTAACCCGGTCAAGTAGAGTATCCAAGAAGTCGAGTAGCTGAGTTAATGATCCCCATATGGGCTATCTATCTTTGAATATGTTGGCCATCAATCCCCAGTCTACTATGCTGGCTGCTATAACCACCTTTTGGACCTCCTTGCGACGGGAAGTTCAGAAGGTGGTTATAGCAGCCAGCATAGTTCCAAAAGGTCGATGGACACACAAAGGGAGGTAAGGCAGTGCAAGTAGGAATTCCCGTGCAGTGTGGGTAGGCAGTTATGAGGGATCAAAATGCTCTATGAATCGATTGTAAGATATTTTTAGTTGGAAAGACAGGAAAATATGTGGAAAGATCAACCAATTTTTAGTCTTTTCCAAACCAAAATACCACTGGAGGAAACAAGGTTACCACTTGCATTCCATTCTACCTTTACTCTATGATGGAGCTATGCCAGTGGAAGCAATCTTTCATGACTATCTTAAAATTCTAAATGAGGTAAGCGTCATTACCTGTATATATAACATCATCAACATACAAAACAACAATTAGCATCTTACCATCTTTCTTCTTGATGTATAATGTGTGTTCTCCTTCACATTTCTCAAGCCCATTTTCCAGCAGATAGGAATCTATCCTACTGTACCATGCTCTTGGTGCTTCTTTTAGCCCATACAGAGATTTCTTCAATCTTCATACCTTGTGCTCTTGGCCTTCTTTCTCATATCCTATAGGTTGTTCAACATATACCTCTTCCATAAATACTCCATTGAAGAATGATGATTTCACATCCATTTGGTACACTTTCCACTTGTGTTGTGCTGCTATTGACAACACTGCTCTTACTCTTTCCATTCTTGCAACTGGAGCAAAGGTTTCCTCATAGTCTCTTCCTTGTTGCTGCTTGTAAGCTTTGACAACAAATCTGGCCTTATGCCTTTCAATCTTACCTTCAGCATTTCTTTTGGTTTTATAAACCCATTTCACTCCAATGACTTCCTTTCCTTTTTGGAAATCAACTAATTCTCATGTCTTATTTTTCTGTATGGAATTTATCTCTTCATCCATAGCATCTATCAATTACTTATCTTTTACTGCTTCTTCAAAATGAATAGGATATTCTACATGAAAATATAATGAAAATAAAGAGCTAATACCTTATTCTTGTTCATAAATTTCATTCAGACCTCTGAATCTGGTTCCTCTTTCCCTTGTTGAACTTGTGCTTCCAAAAGCACTCAAATCTGCTCCTTATGATGTGCTCGAAGAAGCAATGGCATCACTTCTCAAGGGTGTTCTCATACCCTCTTGTGGTGTCCCTTGTTTTCCTTGTGTTGGTGGAGGTGGTGCTGCTAATGAGGGAATTATTTGAACCGTTTCTTCCTCATCATCATCATGAGACAAACAACTTTTTACATTCACTATTTTCTTGAATACTTCCATCCCAAGCTTCTTCCTCAATAAATTTTACATCTCTGCTTATCATAAAATTATTGGTGGATAGGTTATACAATTTGTATACCTTGGATTCTTCAATGTATCCAACAAATATGTACTTCTCCCCCTTACTATCCAACTTCTTCCTTAGCTGATATGGAATGTGTGCATAAGCCACACAACCAAAAACTCGCATGTGGATGACAAACTGTTTTATCCCACTTCATGCTTCTTCTAGAACTATTTTCATTAAACTCTTTGTTGGGCATCTATTTAGCACATATGCTACACAATGTACAGCTTCAACTCAATATTCATTTGGCAAATGTCTTTCCTTCATCATGCTTCTTACCATATCCATGATGGTTCTCTTTTTCCTTTCAGCAACTGCATTTTGTTGTGGTGTATACCGTGTTGTAAATTGCTTGTATATCCCATTTTCTCTGCCAAAGTGCTGAAAATATTTGGAGATATATTCTCCTCACATGTCTGTCCTCAAAACTTTAATATGTTTCCTACTTTGATTCTCTACAAGAGCCTTAAAGTGGTAGAATTTATCAAAAACTTCACTCTTCAACTTCAAGAAATAAACCCACGTTTTTCTTGTGAAATCATCAATAAAGGTCATCATATAGTTGTTGCCTGCTAATTATGGTGTTTGCATTGGTCCACTCAAATAGGAATGGACTATTTCTAAGGGTGTCTTTGCCTTTATGCATTTTGTTGATGGAAAAATTTCACTGTGTTGTTTTCCCAAGATGTAGCCTTCACATAGGCTATCTATCTTTTCAATCAATGGTAATCCCTTTACCATTCCTTTCCTATGCAACAAGTTTAGACCTTAGAAGTTGAGATGTAAAAATATAAAATGCCGTAACCAATTTTTATACTTTGCTCCTCTTTGGTAAGTCTCTTGTGTCACTGCTACCATTGCAACTCCTTTCTTCAAATCTTCTCTCATCTTGAGAGGAAACATTTTGTTTCTTATCATCTTCACTTGTGCAGTCCTCTGCTTACTTGGTGGTATGTCCACGATGGTACATACATCATCCTAAAAGAATACATTGTAGAATTTCCAAATGAGTTTTCTAATTCTCAAAAGGTTACACTTCATACCAGGAACATTGTATACATCTAATATGGATCTCCTTTCTTCTTTCTTTGTCAAAACACTTACTCTGCATTTTCCCATAATAGAGACCTTACTGTCTATTCCCAATGTTACTTAAGACTTTAAATTTTTATCAATCATGGAAAACATAGAAATGGTTCTAGACATATGGTTGCTACCTCCTGAATCTAGAAAACGTATATCTTCATTCTTTTCTTCAGCCAAATTACATGCTAAAAACAAATTTTCTTAACTGAGATTATCTTTAGTAAAATTAGCACTGGATCTACTACCCATGCCACTCTATTTCTTCCTAAATTTATTAGCATAATGCCCATACTTCTTACACTAATGAAATTAGACTTCGGATTTATTATACCTTTGTCCATGTGCTTGATTTTGTTCACCTTGTTCATTATTTCCTTGGATTTGATTCTGAATTTGGTTGCTGCCCCTTCCACTTGTATTTGCAGAGTTGTTTCTTCCTCTGTTTTGGATTTTTCCTCTTCCTTTTTCTCTATATTTTTCTCTTCCCTGACCTCTTCCTCTTCCAAAGGAAATTTTGTTCTTGAAGGCATGCTCCAAATATGAGTTTGTTGTTCTACTCAATCTTTGTTCATGTGTCATCAATGATGCATAAATCTCATCAACAGTAAACAATGAGAGATTATTTGTCTCTTCAATCATTGTTACTATCACATCAAATCTTGAGGGTAAGCTCCTCAACACTTTCTCCACTATTCTTTTTTCTTCTATGATTTCTCCATGAGATCTCATTGGGTGACCAACCCAATTAACAATGTGAAGAATGAGTCTATTGTACCAAACTCTTTCATGCAAATGACTTCAAAATCTCTTCTAATTAATTGAAGCTTTGCTTTCTTTACCTTCTCCATACTTTAGTAGGTTGTCTAGAGGGTATCCCATGCACCCTTGGACATCTTTTCTGCTGCAATTCTTAGAAATATACTTTCATGCACTGCCTGATAGATATAGAAGATGGATTTTTAGTCCTTTTTCCTATTACTCTTGAGAAAATTCTTCTCTACCTGTGCTAAGGTATTAAATGCTTGTTCATCTGCTCGTTCTTCTAAACCATCTTCAATTGGCTCCCATAAATATTGAAAGGCAAACATAACTCTCATTGTGATTTCCCAATATTCATACTTCTTCCCATTAAACTGTGGGAGTTGATTATTTCCCATACTCGTGCTTGTTTTGGCTCCTGCCATTACTAGCTTACATAACTATGCTTTAAAACTTGATTGTGTTTCAAAAATAAACCTTTTCACTATTGAGAGATAAACCTTCTGACAGTTCTCTACATTGTAATATTTAAACAAACAAAAAATATGTTTCAGTAAAATACTTAACTTTGCTGAGCCTTCACACTGCTAGAGAAAGCTTCAATAACTCCTTCTTCCTTCAGGTTCTTAAGAAAATGTAAAGAGCTTGGACTAGCTCTGATACCATGCTAGAATTTCTGAATATTCCAAACACAGAGAGGAAGTAGAGTTCCTCAACTAAACACAGATATTTTAATAAAAGAAAATTATGGAAAGAGTGATGGAGTAAAACGTAAATTTCATTAAAAACTTGGGTTGTTACAAAAATTTGCTTCAAAACTAGTGTTGTTTTGGATTTACAAAAGAAATGCCTCTGGATGCTACAAAACACAGCGCTATATCAAACTCTGTCTTCGGACTCTGTTTTAACACAAAGCCTCCATACATTGTGTTTTCTGTGCTCTCGGCATATATGTGTTTTTCATACATAGTCACTCTCTTCCTTCAGGAATATACACTATGTATTATAAACATATGATGTTTATAATATATATATTATATTATGAAAGTTATATTATATAATCCAAGGTCTTCAACCTTATCGAATAAAATGTATCGTGATGCTTTATAAAATTACATAAAAAAAAAATTAAAAGCATTAGCCTAAGGTCTAAAACCATAATGAAACATATTTCGCGGATTTCAAATTACTTTATGAAAAATAGTGAATGTGTTATCGCATCCAGCTAACTGTTGGATGACTGTGCCTTGAACTTGATTGATAGTGCTCTCATTGGTCGAGCCTTGACACACTGGTGGATTTAAAACTTTATCCAAAAATATTTAATGCGTTTATTGCATCCATCCGAGGGCGCAGTGACTCTGCACCCAAACAGTGTGATAACACTCCTATTGGTTGAGGGGCATTTGACATGGAACATGGGTTCCAAAACCGTTGACGTGGGGGCATTCAAATTTAAAACAAAACACCACAAATGAAGTGGTTGGTGAGGGTTTTAGTGTAGGTAAGTTTAGGTTTTGAATGCGAGATTGTAATGTCTCTTTCTCCCTTAGATTTTTTTTTTTTTTTTTTTTGGATAATGATATTTGAACCATCAATTCCTCATTAATATTTTGGGTCATTAATTTAACCCTAGAATAGCCTTAATTGCCTTGAAGATTTTATACCATGTTTTTAATTATATTCATCTAACATTTCTAAATTAGTTCCAAGTCTAAATATCTTATTCACTTTACTATAATTTATTTATCACCTACATATACATAGGTTTGTCTCCTAACAAACCAACCATACCCAACTTATAATTTCTAAGATTATTTATTCATTTATCCTTATCCCTCCATAGATATATATATATATATATATATATATATATATATAACTTAGTGTGGATTACTCATATCCATTCATCTATTTTATATATATGTTGTATTCAATGAAATTGGTTGCCATTCGTTACCTTCTTCATATCACATTAGGACTTTTAACTTTTCAATTTTTGTATGTAACTTAATCATCACAAATAAATTCTAACACTAATTCCACACATTCTTGGATTTGGAACATGTTTCAAGTAAAGTACGACACCACTGCGAACATCTACCCAAGTCGTATCTTGATTTTGGTGGATTTTAATGCATTCATAAATGTCTTTGGGCATCGTTCTGTCTCGTTTCTCATTTCGAAGTTTTCTTGTCAGTTATAATGTGATTTTACGAGTTACGAGATACGAATCATAAATTCATACCTACACCACCAGGGTTTCTGTACCATATATTTATTTCATTGAGTTGTAAATTATACTTATGAATTGATCTACTTGGTTGCTATAACTTCACTCGTGGTTTTGAGAATTTCATTGTCGATTTAACATTTTCATTGGGCATCTTCCGCCACGTGGACGGTAGATGTGTGAAGGAGTTTAGGGTTTTTAGCAGATATAAAGTTCAATTTTTCAATGACAAAATTCATTTTTATTTCTCAAATTCGAGCGGTCTTAGATATATCCGTGGAGGTTCCTCTTCTCTTTGGCTGGATCGCCATTAACTCTCCTTCTACGACGTATTCACTTGTTGAGGGAAGGATCACATGTATCTCCATCGTACCCATTCCGTAATGTTCAAGTCTTAATTAATTTCTCGTCACATTATAGTGAATGTTGGTTAAATCTATAGGTTAAATGTTATTTGTTTTTTAAAAAAAATTCTTTCCTTCTAGTTTTCTCCTTCATGTTCTGTTGTAATGATATATGAATTTCCTGAGCTTGTTTTATGACGTTACAAAGATAGGGAAATGGCTAGCTCTGTCGCTTTATTTTGTTGGCAACGTTGTTATATAATGTTAATAGTGTTCCTGCGTTTTTAGAATTTCCTATCTTCGCTTACCAACCTCTACATTTATCATTTATAGATATGATTATCGCTTCTGTAATGATTTCCATTCTATTTGTGTCACTATCAATTTACTATAGGATGTCTTGATGAACTAGTTACATTCACTTCTTATATCTGCATCAAATGCCCTCATATTCAACCGTAACATCATCCACTGGAGACGAATTTGTAACATCTTCCTAGGTTAGACTTTGTGATTTATGCATCGTTTTTATTTTTCCAGTACTAAGTTTAATTTCCTTGAATTTTAGCCCTTTTACTTTCTAGTCCTATGTTAACTTACAAAATCAATAACCACCTTTTAAATGATAAATGGTAGGTGATTTTCTATGAAGGATTCGAATTCCTAAAGGTAATTTATAATTTCCTTTGAAATAAATTCCTTCTCATTTCGTTGCTTTCTACTCAACCCTTTCGTTTGTAGATAACTTGTTCCGTATGTCGATTGCAGCTATTTCTACAACCCTAGCTTATTCAAGAAGTAGATTTTTAAATATTTTTAGTCCCTTCATGATAGTGTACATGAAAATCGATTTTATTTTCACAGGTTGGTATATTTATACGTCTGGCGATCTTGCTCAGACAGCCCAGATGTTGATATTTCATCCGACGAATATTCTCTTTAATGGTGTAACACCCCTAGTTTTATGTTTTTCCTTCAAGCTAGACAATTGAACTTAAATCCAAAGGGGAGTGGACCCCAATGGATAACTATTGTGTGGATGTAATTAATTTTTAATTATAAAAAATAAATAAAATAATTCTGTGAATATTGACCAAATGAGAATTATGATATCACTTGCCAAATCCATGAGGTATGGAAAGAGGCTAATATTTTCCCCAAAAATCTTTCAAAAATCCTTGAAAGAATTTATTTCTAATTTAGATTTTGATGAAAAATCTAGATTTTCCCCAATGAGGTGGAGAGTAGTTGGGAAGAGGTAAAAAGCTGGAAAAGCAGAAAGAAGCTTTAAAAATCCCTAAATAAGGGAAGCCTAGGAAAACAGGAATGGAAGCATCCTATAATTCTGGATGCAGAATTAGAGACAGGTTGTGGGGAGCATAAGCTTAAATAAGCTACTCCAAAACAGACTGGGGTCGGTCTATTCTAGGAGATGATCTCAACTCGGGGGTGAGTTCTGGAGGACAAAAGAACTCTAAGGTTGGCAGATTGGTCAATTACAGAAGTGGTATGTTTAAAATTTATTAATGGTTAAAGTATATGTTATTGAGTAATATGGTTAATTTTTATAGATGCTATGTAGAGTAAGATCTTGAAATTGTTATTCTCTACATTTAACAGAAGTCTATAGAAGAAATTAATCCTCTCAGCTATGTATAGTTGCAGGAATAAAATCTATGGGAAAGAATCCAGCAAAATCTCTAAACCCGTGTCGGTCTAAATATGAGGATACATATTTTCCCAAAGAAGACTTAATTTCCTAACTTTATTTTTCTTCTGGATTAAGAAAATAACAACTGTGTATAGGAAAATAAAGTAGAGTGTCCTTTCATGCAATATAGATAACTGAAATCAGACATACTTTACACCTATTCCATGTAAGAAGTGATATAGCTAAGTAAGATTGTTTTATAAAAAAAATAATTTAATTAAAACAATTGGTACAAGTGAAATAAACCAATTGCTACAATATACAAGAATTAAATAAATGGCAGTGATATAAATATACTCTATATATATACCTACATGCCTACCAATAGAGTCAAATTAACTCAAAGTCTAGGTACGAATGTATGATTACTTAGCTACAAATTTATCTATAAGGAATTTAAAGTACCGTGGGATAAATATTATAATCCTGTTGCTTCATATGGCATGCTAGCCATGAAAAAAAATTATATATATAATTTCTGTCAAAGAGAAAGAAAAAAAAACAAGCAAGGTTATTATCAAACCCTTGTGGAGTTCTCGCCAATGTAGCATTAGAGAAAATTGAAATTATTAGAGTACACAGAGAAATGAACAGTTATGCTAGACAGTATAGAAATCTTAAATATGTGTACAGAAGTGTAATTGCTATTCAAAAATAAAAAACCACTGGTAAGATATTATTAAGTATATTACACATCCTTCACTTCTTTAACTATTCGTGAATTAAAAGAGAACTCAATTACTTGTAGCAACATCCCAGATATACCAGAGGTTTATATTATAATAATTGACTACACAATAAAATTATTCATTATTCATAATGTCACAGGTGAATTTTGTTCTGGAAGTTAAGGGAACAAGAGCTAAACACAAAATTAAAAACAAATATCAGTTGGACATATTACAAAATTTATTATAGTAGAATATTATAGGAATGATTATACGAATATTAAAAATAATCCATAATACTCCTGAATAATTATGTAAAAAGTCAACATAATATCAATAAATTTGGAAGGCAATCACTAACAGAGAATTTAACTCTACCAAATTTTTAAGCAAATGACATATTGTCGAGGTTCCCATTAACGGATCTCTCGAGTACTAGTCACCATTTTATAAATTACATTGAATGATTTTCTTGATAAATTCTCAGGGTATCGCCCTTTAGAAATTCATAATGAATTTAGGACGAAATATTTCTTCTGAGAGATGCAACGAGTCACAAAATACCGACCTGTAATCAACGATGAAAAAAAAATATTGTGTCAACGAACTCCGGGGATCGATTTTAGGAGTTTACTAAGAAAACAAAGCTACCAAAGAGTAGTAGCTCACCTGCGAAAACCACTGAGAGAAATAAGTAGGGATAAAGGGGAGTTTAGAGAATAAAACAAATCGTGAAGCAAAGTCATGAAAAGCCGATGAAGAAATAGTTACCTCATAGCTTATACTGGAAATGGGAAACACCTTTGCAAAAAATTTCTGTGTTGAATTTGAAAAATTAGACATGTGAACTTTAAGTCCTAAGGGGAGTGGACCCCAAAGGATAAGTATGGTGTGAATGTATTTGAATATTTAATTTGAGGAAATAAATAAATTGATTGTGCATTTTGACCAGGATGAGAATTAGACATCACTTGCCAAATCCATGAGGATGGATAAGGCAACAAATCCCCACAATCTTTCAAAAATCCTTGAAAGAAATTAATTTAGATTTTGAGGAGGAATCTAAATTTCCCCAATGAAGAGGAAAGTAGTTGGGTAGAGGTGAGAAAAGCTGGAAAAGCTGAGGAAAAGCATAAAACATCTTTAAAGAGTCCCAAAATGGGAAGCCTAGGCTAAACAGGAAAGAAAGCATCCTGCTATTCTGGACGCAGAATTAGAAACATGCTTTAGGGAAATATGAGCTTAAATAAGCTGCTCCTAAGCAAATCAGAGGTGGATCTGTGATGGAGGTGATCTCAGCTCGGGGGTGAGTTCTGGGAGACAAAGAGGACTCTAAGGTTGGGAGGTTGGTCAATTGCAATAGTGGTATGTTCCTGTAATTTTTGTTCATTCTGATGTATTATGGTATGAATTGGCTACATATAAAAATTTAAGAGAATTTGTATGATTGATTTTAGTACTACATTTAACAGAGTCCATCCTAAGGCATTCACCTTCCAGATTCTGTTTAGTTGTAGACCAGAAATCCATAGAGTAGAAACCCCAGAAACTCTAAACCAAGGTCGGTTTAAATCTGAAGTTACTTAGCCTCTACAGATAATTAAATATTGTTTTGTTCCCTGTATATACCAAGGTGATATTATATGCTCATGTGTATGCTAGAAAACTATTGTAGCAGAACTGAAGTTACATGGTACAAATCCAAAAGGAAGAAAGTAAAAAACATTATAATATGAAATTCGAAGTTGGTGCTGGAGAAAGAATATTTCTAGTCTATAGGGTTTTTATAATATTTATATGTTTATATATTTCATTTCTAAATTTACCTTTCATCCTTGAAACAAGTATCATGGCCAAAGACTTAAATTAAAATTAAGACCTCTATTCAAGTACTATCGAATACATACATGTATACATCAAAGAAAATAGAATATAAGAGCCACGAATTAAAATAATAACAATACATATATATATGCATTAAAAATAAAACGTGAGAGCCGTGAGTTAAACTAATGACTCATTGTAATCAACGATTATAAAATAATATTCGGTGAGAGAAATATATATATATGTACCATAGGTCGATGCGACTTGGCGCACGATCAAACTATGTTAACCCATAATGACTATTCGATTTATTATGCCGTGGCCTTGTTTCAACACAAAAACCCTCGAATTGTACAACTTTCAACGTCCATGACATTTTAGGGTTGGATTAATCATGAGATGGAGTGAACCGATTATAAAAAAAATGGTATATTTTAAACCTATAGTTATAAACTGGCATGCGAACTTCTATTATCAATATTCATAGCATCTATCATATGGATATTAATTATCAGCTGAATAATCATGGGTTAAACGATGATAGGCAGCAGATCGTAATAATACAATTAAGAATAAATGCATATGTAATACCAAAATCAGCCTTTAAAACTATGAATCGACGCGAAGATGACTATGACCGCTTCACCTCCCTGGTGCAGGGTATTACAGTATGACAGAGTCACCAAGGCATTGCGGCCATTCTTGTTTCAGTGAAGAATATTACTAGCATTAAACACACAGAAACACAGAGACGTGATCGCGTTAAGGGAAGGAAGTTACCAACTGATGAGTTCGGCTCTTCCCCTGGCGATGATCGCGAGTCCATATTGCCAGCTACCGCGAAACAAGTTGAAAAAGTTAGAGGTGAGCGGCCAGAGCGCTGTGGACCATAATCACAACCGAGCTACGTTAACAACCAGATACACGTAGCCACAAAATAAGTTTTGACAGTTAGCGTGGCTTCTAGATCAAAACCAGATCTCGGAAAACACAGACACATAAACGAAATGCTTAAATATCTGCTACCATATGGTCTAACTATTGTGAAACCTGAGAATAAGGCTCTTCTTCGACCGATTTAAACAGAGAAATAGAAAAAAATACAATTAGTCAATACAAAATACACAGTAGCCCAGTAGTAATGGGAAGGCTGTCACATTGGAGCGCCAAGAAAACTGAAATCAGGCGTCCGGACGATGGATGATAAGTTAACAACGGATTCGGCTTAACGATAGGAGGAAAACCCGGTTGAGGGTTTGTATCCGTCTTGATGCATACTGAGCGCAGCCAGAAACCCCGTCGTCTGCATCCCCTGCACAACACAATTCGTAAACGATTTAGACACAACATTACCTGAAGATATTAAAACGAATGGCAGAAGGTAAAGAATGATAGAAGGCTACGCATGAACTCTCATACCTTCAAGTTGATCTGGTACTCCGGTATCAAACCTCCATGGAAATATCAGTTCCCTCGGTGAACGAGTGGAAGTAAAAACAATCACCCCAACCAGAATGAGACCCAACTGTAACCGGAGTTGGATATATATAGATAATAACCAGTAGAGGGATAATTGCGTGTATGCCGCCGAGGTAAGTTGGAAGGGTATGAGAAACCCTAATCCCACTGCCCCATGCATGCAGAGAATCCCAAGGTCGATTGGACAACAACTCAGCTTTGTCGACAGCGTGGTACCCGGTAATGTGAAAGAGTTTCAAACTAGGTACTGAACCTGCGGTAGTCGGCTCGCACATTATCGGGCCGAATAGAAAAACAAACTAAAAAATCTACACGTAACATAATGGCTGAGCATGGATCTGTAAGGGCGGCGCCGGGTACTCCAATGTCCTGCGCGCGACGCCGTCCCTGCATACCAAAAGATGAAACCCCACACGTTAAACCAACACCAGTACACTTGACGCAAAGGAACATCAAAATGCATAGCTGGTAAACTTAATTCAGGCAGAAATATGCATACAAGTATAAACTGAGAAATTAACGCACCCTGCCTCGACGAGTTAAAAACAGTGTGGAAAAATAAAACCACGCCCCCGGATTTTAGAATTAAGGTTAGGTATAGCCGGAATGAGTAAGTTCTACGCCGTGTAATTGGTAGTCGAACCACTGCCATACCCAATAATCAACCGTGGTGACGTGGCACGTCAAACCGCCGAGTCTCTGTGTATGAAAATCAATGGGTTCGTCGCCTTAAAAACTCATTGACGTACTCAGCGATAAGAGCGGACCATTTTATTATATACAATCATGATATTTCAATGTGGGGTTATATTATGTTTAATACATACTCGAGACGGGTTCTATCATATAGTCGAATGGAATATCAAGGTGGATATAGTTATACGAATTCAATTTTATTATTAAAAGGGGGGGGTGTCATAAATAGATATATATATATATATAAGTTATATATCTATATATATGTGTGCATTCAATTCCGTATTATTAAAGGGTAGATATCCATGATTTATATAAGTGTTATATAAATGTACCTATACATATATGTGGATCAAATGATCTTAACAAGAGGTGTGTTACATATATATATGTGGGGTATATGAGGGGCTCAAAAGATATGGTTGATAAATGCATTTTATATATATATGTCATCTATATATATAGGTGATATACATATATATATATAGATCCAAGGATATATAAGTGGAATATATATAATGGATTCAAAAGTATATGTATTAAATATATATATGTGTTAGGTGATGTTATTGAAAAGTATGTATGGCCATAGAGTCTATGATTGTATTAGGTATAGAAAAAGAAGAACATCCCATGATAATATAAAGAGATATGGAAATTTATATATACTTGGTGGAAAAGTATACAGGGGGAATGTTCAATACTTTTAATAAGAGAGAGATGCTAGAGGGTTAGAGGAACTTTAGCAAGAGGGAACTAAAGTTAAATTTCTAAGCTCATTATTCAAAATTTCCAGAGGGACCTCCATATGTACATGGGTTTAATGTACACATGGGGAGCATTAAATGTTATTAGGAAGGAATAATGGACAAGAGGTTTTTAAATTTAAAAGAGATACTAAAGAAGTAGAGGAAAATATAACAATAGATGGAAGTAAATACCCAATTTCTGAACTTAGTATTCAGACAACCAGGTAAATAACGAGGGAATCCAAGTATAAAAAGAAAAAAGAAAAAAAGAAAAAAATTCCTTAAACTGGAGGTGTTACATAATAAAATAAACAAAATTTATACCTGTGTTCATAAACACCATCGTGGAGCAGCCGAGCTCTAGTAGCGGATGATAGTCAAACGCTCTAGAAAGAGGAATAGCACTAAGACGAGAAACTTTTATGGTGAATTGAAACCCTAATCTGGGAGTAAATCTCACTGTCCATGCACACTAATCTGAGAAGAAAGACATGGATTGAGATCTTGGTCATCGGAGATGAATGTCATAAATAAATGCCAGCCATATATCGCACGGAGGAAATTCACTGATTAAAATTTCAGGAGGTGCTCATATGGACAAGTCGACAGGATAATAATAAACAAACTCATCTATTAAATCGACAGCTCTACTTTACATAAATACGTCAGCCTTGTCATAGTATGAGTGGAGTAAAGACTCACCACGGAAGCCATACATCAAGGCGTATGAATATGCCAGCTAGGGTTGTGTACCCCAAAACTTGTAAACCTCAATTTAATGCAAACAACCAAATCTTTGTAAACCATGATGTGATGTACTAAAACTACGGCTATGAGGAAGACGGAATATTATAGATCACGCAAGGTCAAATCGTGAAGAGGGAAACAAGTCCTATATGGACACATATACATATAAAACAAATCTTCATAAAAGTTTCATATGATTCACCACGATGTCAAGTTATATGTAGATATGTGACCATTGAACCATTGGAAAAAATAAAAATAAAAATTTCGACCTACGTCCATAGGAAGACGTTAAAGGTCTCATCCACAAAATTAACTTTAATACTACAATCCTCCATGGTAAAGTGTAGACTGAGGAAGCAACACTAGGGTAGTGCGACCCCTTACTAAGGTTACGGTTAGTATATGTGAAATCAATTATTAAAAGGCCACCTTGTATGCAAAGATATGTTCGTTTAGTAGGGATAAATTATCATTGTAAAAACAAAGATGGAGTATACGTTAAACATTATAAATTATGGAGGATAAGATTAAATGCCATAATAGAATAATGTTTATATAAAGGGAAGAATACATATAAAGTGGAGATAATTGTGGTAGAGAACACCAACCTTTGTTTAGTATAATGAGATATTTAAATATGTCCAAGGCAGTGTTGGTCGTAAACAGATAGCTCAAGGTAAGAGAGTAATTACTTGAGGAAAAAGTTCATACAGCAAAACGGTATTCCTCGATTTAAAATGCATCAGAACCTACTGTAAGAGGAATTATAAATGAACCTATTGTATATGAACTTACTGTGAGTGGAATTAAAGGAGGTAAAAAAAAAATAAAAAAAAATTGGTAGGAAAGATGTTACAAATGGTATGAGAGCCCATGTGTGAAAAGTGGGTTGTTGTTGTGCCCACTGTGTAAATTATTTCTTGTTGAAAAAAAAAAAAAATTAATATTTTTTCTTTTCTGATGTTGTTTTGTTTAGTGTAGAGCACGGAAAATTTTAGGGGCTAATATTCGCAAGTGGGCTAATTTTCCATGGTTTTTCCAAAAAAAAGATTCGCTAATTTCCATTTTTTTATAAAAGTGATTCACCCAAATTTTATAATATAAATTTATTTTACATTAAAAATAGCCAACATTATATAGAGAGTATATATAATATCATTATAAATTTGAAATTTTTTACAAATAAATCAATAAATTTTTATAATTTGCATATCAGGGATTAGTGAGATTCGCCAATTTTTCAAACTTTAAGATAATTTTCCATCCTTAAAATTTTCCCTGGTGTAGAGTGGTGTTGGCCTGGAAATTCAATGGCTGAAGGAGACAAAATTTATGTTGATCTGCATAATGAAGATAGCACGCCAGATCCCAACGCTCCTTTAATGGCTATGTTGCATGAGTTGCAACGATAAATAGCTGAGTTAAGAAGCCAGAATGATAGGTTGTCATTAGCCAGTGAGGAGCAGGAAAATCTCATAAGAGAATTGACTTCGCGGAATATTCAAGAAGGCGAAGGTTCCAGAAAGAGGAAGAAAGGCAAGTTCTCAGATGATTTTGAGTAAGATGACACTACTAGACATCAGTCTAAACAGAGGAAGGAATTACAGGGGGAATTTCGAAAGATCAAACCTCCCTCCTATGATGGAGAGAAGTAGGAAGATGCTGAGGCATGGTTTTTGAATATGATTAAATATTTTCAGGTCAATGAATATGAGAGCAATCTGAAAGCCAGATTATTTTTCTACCAATTTCAGGTTAAAGCGACCTTGTGGTGGGAGGAGATGAAAATGGTCCATGCCATTGATGAAAAAACAGTGACTTGGGAAGATTTCCAAGTCAAGTTTAAAAACTGCTATTTGAATGAATGATATTATGATGATAAAGCAAAGGAGTTCCATTAACTCAGATTGGGAAAACTCACCATAGATGAGTTTGTCACCAAGTTTAAAAATCTACTAAGGTATGTTCCTTATATTCGTGAAGAGAAGGAAAAGGTGCAAAGGTTTTTGAACTGTTTGCCAGCTGTGTACAAGGAGAAA
The DNA here is from genome assembly GCA_034641835.2 of Pinus albicaulis. Taxonomy (NCBI): domain Eukaryota; kingdom Viridiplantae; phylum Streptophyta; class Pinopsida; order Pinales; family Pinaceae; genus Pinus; species Pinus albicaulis. Next base: position 667,449,232 of record CM076573.1, on the reverse strand, counting down.
ATAGAGTTTGATAATCCAAAAACTATAGATGAAGTAGTGAGGAAAGCTATATTATGTTATCAGTAGTTTAAAGGCAAGGGTGAACATGGAAAAAGCTGGGTAAATAAGAGTGAATTCAAAGGGAGGAAACAGAAACTAGCTTACTTGAAGAACTTTGGCAGGGACCATCAGCAGAAGAAATTTAACAAACCCAAGGAAAGTCAAACTGCTCAGTCTCAAATGGATTCGAAACAAATGGAGGGAGACAATAAGAAGGAGGGAGCAATCAAGATGCGAGAACTGTTGAAATATTGGGGTTGTGGAGAACCTCATATATTGAGGGAATGTCCACACCGAAAAGCTATGAGGGACCGAGAAGTTACCACAGTGAATGATATAGCCATAAATATACCCACTATCAGTGTAGCCTTGGAGAACCGACAAGAAGAACACCAAGCTACTATGGTTGATATGGAAGGTAATATTGTTGACCAATCTGTTATAGTTTTAATTGATCTGGGTGCTTCTTTGAGTTACATTAGTCCACAAATTGTAGATAAATGCAATCTCAAAACTAAAAAAAATTAGCAGTCTTGGTTGGTATAGCTAGCCACTGGCACCAAGCGAAAAGTAACTCATAAGTTACCTCAAACAGTAATTAAATTAAATGATTTTCAGACAGAAGTAAACTTAAACATTATGCCCTTAGGCTCATATGACCTGTTGATTGGAATGGACTAGTTGGAAAAGAGAAAGGCTATGATGAATTGTTGGGATAAAACTATGCATTGCATAGATGAGAAAGGGAGACCTTTTGTCCTCCAAGGAAGACCAAAACCAATCTCTTTAAGAAAAATATCAACCTTGCAATTAAGGAGAACAGGTAGGAAAGGATACCAAGTATATGTTGTATATGTCGAAGAGTTAGGACAACAACTTGAGAAAATCCTGCTGGACATTCTTCCAGTGGTAAGAGAGTTTAAGGAATTTTTTCCGGATGAGATTCCTCATCTTCCCCCCTAAAGAGAGATTGATTTCTCAATCGATTTGGCGCCCGGAGAAACACTTGTTTCTAGAGTCCCTTATAGGATGAGCCCCCCCGAACTCATAGAATTGAAAATGCAATTGCAAGAATTGCTTGATAAAGGTTATATCAAACTGAGTGTGTCTCCTTGGGGAGCACCGGTGCTGTTTGTGAAAAAGAAGGATAGAAACTTTAGAATGTGCATTGACTATCGTCAGCTAAATAAGTTGACAATTAAAAACAGATACCTTTTGCCTAGAATTGATGATATTTTTGAACAAGTAAGAGGAGCTTCAGTATTTTCTAAGATTGATTTGAGGACTGGTTATCGCCAGCTTAGAATTAAGGAGGAAGATATTAGTAAAACAACTTTTCGGACCAGGTATGGTCACTACGAATTTGTAGTCCTACCTTTCGGGTTGAAAAATGCCCCTGCCACTTTTATGTGCTTAATGAACAATTTTTTAAAAAAGTACTTGGATTAAATCGTACTATTGTTCATAGACGATATTCTGGTTTATTCCAAAAGTGAGGAGGAGCACAAAGAACACTTAAACATAATATTTCAAACTTTGAAGGAAAACGAGTTATATGCCAAATTCAGTAAGTGTGAATTTTATAAAGATAAAATTCAGTACTTGGGGCATATTATTTCTGAACAAGGATTGGCTATTGACCCTGAGAAAATAAAGGCCATTAGAGAATGGCCGATGCTAACTGACGTTTCAGCAGTAAGATCATTTATGGGAATTGCAGGTTATTATCAAAGATTTGTGGAAAGATTTTCGGCAATATCATATCCCATAACTTCACTATAGAGGAAAGGCACCAAATTTGAGTGGATTGAGAAATGCCAAAACAGTTTTGAACTAATAAAACTAAAACTCACTACAGCCCCTATACTGAAAATTGCAGATCCTGACAAAGAGTTTTTTGTATGCACTAATGCGTGTAGAGAGGGATTGGGAGGAATTCTGCTGCAGGAAAATTTTGTTATTGCATATGAGTCTAGGAAACTTAAGAAGCATGAACAGAACTACAGTGTATATGATCTGGAATTAGCTACTGTAATTCATGCCTTGAAGATGTGGCGACACTATCTTCTTGGAAAAAGAATTACATTGATGACAGATCATATTAATCTCAAATATTTCTTTTCCCAAACAAATTTGAATGCCTGACAAGCCATATGGCTATCTTTTCTGAGTGAATTTGATATGGAGATAAAACATATCAAAGGGAAAGAGAACACAATTGCAGATGTACTAAGCAGAAATGCTTTCCAAAACATAGGCATCATTGAGAGTAGTGCTAGTTTGGATTTAGAAGAATTAATTAAAAAGGTAGTTGATCAGGTTCCAAATTATGAAAGTCTGCAATTAAAAATGTAGAAAAAGGAAATGGCTGAGTACACCCAAACCCAAAAAATACTGATCTGCTATAAAAACATATTGTACGTCCCCAATGTAGAGTCCTTGAAAAAGGAGATCCTGGATGAACATCATAAACAACCATATTCAGAGCATCCTGGATATCAGAAAATGCTAACAGCTTTGAAAAATAAATTATTTTGGCCAGGAATGAAAAAATATGTGGCAGAATATTTAGCTAGGTGCATGGAATGTCAACTAGTTAAAGTGGAACATCAGCATCTAGTTGGTGTTTTAAATCCCTTTCCAATTGCAGAATGGAAATGGGACATTGTTTCTATAGACTTTATAACTAGGTTACCCAGAACAAAGTACCATCATGACTCAATAATGGTAGTGGTAGACACTTTAACAAATGTTGCACACTTCATACCTTTAAAATCTACTTTTGGGACAGCCGAAGTGTCAGATGTGTTCTTAAAAGAAATAGTAAGGATACACGGGGTACCAAAGATGATGGTTTCAGACAGAGATGCTAAATTCACAGCAGCCTTTTGGAAAGGTCTGTTTGGGGGCATGGGCACTAAACTGAATTTTAGTACTGCCTATCACCCCCAGACAAATGGTCAAACAGAGAGAACAAATCAGATTTTGGAAGATATTCTTAGAATGTATGTCATGGATAGGCCATCCAAATGGGAAGACTACTCGCGTTTAGCTGAATTTTCCTACAACAACAGCTACCAATCCTCCATCAAAATGAGTCCATTTGAAGCACTCTATGGAAGGAAGTGTCGTACTCCTTTAAGCTGGATCCAACCTGAAGATAAGATGGTATTGGGGCCAAATACGTTACAATAAATGGAAAGGGTGGTCAAACAAATACAAAGAAATATCAAGACAGCAGAATATTGACAGAAAAACTATGCTGATAAAAACAGGGTGCATCGAGAGTTCAAAGTGGGTGATCATGTGTACCTATGTATTGAACCCAAAAATAGCACACTTTATGCTGGAAGTTGTGCAAAATTCGCTCCTAGATACGGTGGGCCTTTTGAAGTATTAGAAAGGGTGGGACCAGGAGCTTATAAGCTGGCCCTACCGTCCCATGTTAAAGTTCATGATGTGTTTCATGTTTCTTTATTAAAAATATATGTACATGATGCTTCTCACATTGTTCATTGGAAAGTGATACAGGTGGAACTAGAAGGGGAGTTCCTTCCAGAGCCACTTCAAATATTGGAGTGGGAAGAAATTCAATTGAGAAACCAAACAATAGCTAGAGTAAAGGTGTTGTGGAAGCACTTTACTGCTGAGGAAGCTACATGGAAAAGAGAAGCTGAGATGATGGAAAAATATCCATATCTATTTTCAAAAATGAACTGTAGGAGTTAGTTGGCAACACCGAGGACGGTGTTTGTTTTCAGCGGGGGAATATGTAACACCCCTAGTTTTATGTTTTTCCTTCAAGCTAGAAAATTGAACTTAAATCCAAAGGGGAGTGGACCCCAATGGATAAGTATTGTTTCGATGTAATTAATTTTTAATTATAAAAAATAAATAAAATAATTCTGTGAATATTGACCAAATGATAATTATGAGATCACTTGCCAAATCCATGAGGTATGAAAAGAGGCCAAGATTTTCCCCAAAAATATTTCAAAAATCCTTGAAAGAATTTATTTCTAATTTAGATTTTGAGGAAAAATATAGATTTTTCCCAATGAGGTGGAGAGTAGTTGGGAAGAGGTAAAAATCTGGAAAAGCAGAAAGCAGCTTTAAAAATCCCTAAATAAGGGAAGCCTAGGCAAACAGGAATGGAAGCATCCTGTAATTTTGGACGCAGAATTAGAAACAGGCTTTGGGGAGAATAAGCTTAAATAAGCTACTCTAGAACAGATTGGGGTTGGTCTGTTCTAGGAGATGATCTCAGCTCGGGGGTGAGTTCTAGAGGACAAAATAATTCAAAGGTTGGGAGGTTGGTCAATTGCAGAAGTGGTATGTTTAAAATTTATTAATGGTTAAAGTATATGTTATTGTGTAATATGGTTAATTGTTATAGATGCTATGTAGAGTAAGATCTTGAAATTGTTATTCTCTACATTTAATAGAAGTCTGTAGAAGAAATTAATCCTCTCAGCTCTGTATAGTTGTAGGAATAAAATCTATGGGAAAGAATCCAGCAGAATCTCTAAACCTGTGTCGGTCTAAATCTGAGGATACATCTTTTCCCAAAGAAGACTTAATTTCCTAACTTTAATCTGCTTCTAGATTAAGAAAATAACTACTATGTATAGGAATATAAAGCAGAGTGTCCTTTCATGCAATATAGATAACTGAAATCAGACATACTTTACACCTATTCCATGTAGGAAGTGATATGGCTACGTAAGATTGTTTTATAAAAAAAATAATTTAATTAAAACAATTGGTACAAGTGAAATAAACCAATTGCTACAGTATACAGGAATTAAATAAATGGCAGTGATATAAATATACTCTGCATATATACCTACAGGCCTACCAACAGAGTCAAATTAACTCAAAGTCTAGGTACAGATGTATGATTACTTAGCTACAAATATATCTATAAGGAATTTAAAGTATTGTGGTATAAATATTATAATCCTCCTGCTTCATATGGCATGCTAGCCATGAAAAAAAAATTATATATATAATTTATGTCAAAGAGAAAAAAAAAAACAAGCAAGGTTATTATCAAACCCTTGTGGAGTTCTCGCCACTATAGCATTAGAGAAAATTGAAATTATCAAAGTACACAGAGAAATGAACAATTATGCTAGATAGTATAGAACTTTTAAATATGTGTACAGAAGTGTAATTTCTATTCAAAAAAAAAAACCACTGGTAATATATTATTAAGTATATTACACATCCTTCACTTCTTTAACTAATGGTGAATTCAAAGAGAACTCAGTTACTTGTAGCAACATCCCAGATATACTAGAGGTTTATATTATAATAGTTGAATACACAACAAAATTATTCAGTATTCATAAAGTCACAAGTGAATGTTGTTCTGGAAGTCAAGGGAACAAAGAGCTAAACATGAAATTAAAAAAAAATATTAGTTGGACATATTGTGACATTTCTTATAACAGAATATTAGAGGAATGATTATACGAATATTAAAAATAATATAGAATACTCCTGAATAATTATGTAAACAATCCACATAATATCAGTAAATTTGGAATTCAATCACTAACAGAGAATTTAACTCTGCCAAAATGTTAAGAAAATGACATATTGTCGGGGTTCCAATTAACGGATCTCTTGAGTACTAGTCACCATTTTATAAATTACATTCAATGATTTTTCTGAGAAATTCTCAGGGTATCACCCTTTAGAAATTCATAATGAAATTAGGATGAAATATTTCATCTGAGAGATGCAATGAGTCACAAAATACCGACCTGTAACCAACGATGAAAAAAAAGATGGTGTCAACGAACTCTGAGGATCTATTTTAGGAGTTTACTGTGAAAACAAAGCTACCAAAGAGTAGTAGCTCACCTGCGAAAACCACTAAGAGAAATAAGTAGGGATAAAGGGGAGTTTAGAGAATAAACCAAATTGTGAATCAAAGCCATGAAAATCCGATGAAGAAATAGTTACCTCATAGCTTATAATGGAAATGTGAAATGCCTCTGCAAAAACAAACGATACGTTAAACCACCAATAACGTTGACTTTCTGTCGAAACCGAAACAAACCATGGACAAAAACTTTGTTACACTCACCTAAGAAAAACTCTGGCAAGAATGCAAATGCAATAAGGGATGAATACCATCATTGAAATTTATCTAAGGCGTGGGACTCGGCCTGAAGAGAGACGTCTAGCTGGCTAGGAAGGAAGCATAAATCTTATGCACCATGTATGAAGTCTCTGGTGGTAGAACTACATGGCGAAATCGATACAAACAACAACAATATTTAAGCTTACGTCGTGTAAAGTTGGTGGTAATGGTGCACAAAATGAAATTGTGGAAGGGAATTATAGATATACATAACACAACGTTCCATGTGGAACACAAATCAAACCATTTTGGTATAACTTGAGAACAACTTTGGAATATGTTCACAATAAAATAAACAAAATTTATACCTTTGTTCATAAACCCCATCGTGGAGTAGCCGAGCTCTGGTAGCAGATGATAGTCAAATGCTCTGGAAAGAGGAATAGCACTAAGGCGAGCAACTTTTATGGTGAATTGAAACCCTAATCCAGGAGTAAATCTCACTGTCCATGCGTACTAATCTGAGAAGAAAGGCGTGGATCGAGATCTCAGTCATCAGAGATGAATGTCATAAATAAATGCCAGCCATATATTGCACAGAGGAGATTCACGCATTAAAATTTCAGGAGGTGGTCATATGGACAAGTCGACGGGATAAAAATAAACAAACTCATCTATTAAATCGAAATCTCTACTTTACATAAATATGCCGGCCTTGTCACAGTACGAGTGGAGTAAAGACTCACCACGGAAGCCATACATCAAGGTGTATTAATATGCCAGCTAGGGTTGTGTAACCCAAAACGTGTAAACCTCAATTTAATGGAAACAACCAAATCTCTGTAAACCATGATGCGATGTACTGAAACGATGGCTATGAGGAAGCTAGAATATTATAGATCACGCAAGGTTAAATCGTGAAGAGGGAAACAAGTCCTATATGGACACATATACATATAAAATGAATCGTCATAAAAATTTCATATGATTCACCACGACGTCAAGTTATATGTCGATATGTGACCATTGAACCATTGGAAAAAATAAAAATAGAAATGTCGACCTACATCCATAGGAAGACGTCAAAGGTCTGATCCACAAAATTACCATTAATACTACATTCGTCCATGGTAAAGTGTAGACTAGGGAAGCAACAGTAGGGTAGTGCGACCCCTTACTAAGGTTACAGTTAGTATATGTGAAATGAATTATTAAAAGGCCACCTTGTATGCAAAGATACGTTCGACTAGTAGGGATAAATTATCATTGTAAAAACAAAGATGGAGTATACATTAAACATTATAAATTATGGAGGATAAGAGTAAATGACATAATAGAATAATGTTTATATCAAGGGAAGAGTATATATAAAGTGGAGATAATTGTGGTAGAGAACACCAACCTTTGTTTAGTATAATGAGATATTTAAATATGTCCAAGAGAGTGTTGGTCATAAACAGATAGCTCAAGGTAAGAGAGTGATTACTTGAGGAAAATTTTGATATAGCAGAATGGTATTCCTCGATTTAAAGGTCATCAGAACCTACTGTAAGAGGAATTATAAATGAACCTACTGTATATGAACTTACTGTGAGTGGAATTAAAGGAGGTCAAAAATAAACATATAAAAAAAAAAAAAAATTGGTAGGAGAGACGTTACAAATGGTAGTTGTCTATGCTTCCATTTAAATAAAATTGTAATATTTCAAAAAATGATGGAATACTTTGGATACTACTCGGACTACGACATGATTCCATAATATATATATTTTTTGTTAATTTTTTATCAGTGGATAACTTTAGTCATTCCTGGTGCTATACGATAGTATCTCTCGGTTTGATAACTTACAAGGCTAAATATCTGTATAAACCTCTATATACGTTTTCATGCCCATTTAGCACTAATTCCTGACTGTTCTAATTCGAGATAAAATGTTTGAACAGGTTAATTCTAGTATAATTTGTCTTCACTGTTTCCTTCAATTAGCAGCTTCACTATGAAGATCTTGTATGATGATATAATATAGGTAAAAAAAATTTAATGAATATTTCTATTGTACCTTCATAGTACAAGAAATTCAACTGAATACTTATATAACAAAATATAATTTTCAAAGGCTTCTTTTCCTATTTATTTACATAAAATTTGATAGTGCTATCAATGTATGATGTAAAAACTCTATCTGTTTAGGATTTGTTGACATTCAATATATTTATAAAATAATCAAGATATGTAGAAAATGTAGAGGGTGCTTCCTCCAATAAATTAATATATGTCTGTCATAAATTTCTGTCATTTACAGTTTGAATTTCTGTTGTAATTGCATTCATTTTCCTAATTCATACTTAAATAAGATTTTTGTACTCTTCATGCAAAATCCCAATATAGATTATGGGTATTACGTTAATTTCATTGTTATAGTTTAGCATAGTCATATTTTATAACTAGTACCTTCTGCTAATGTCTAAGAGAATCTTATATTATCCCTTTGTTTCTTCTCATATCCATATCCATTAAATTTTTATATAGATTTGAGTATGATTCCTACCAGAATGGAAGCATGCTAAAATTTACATTTAAATACTTTACAAAATGTTCTTACCATTTCTTTCATGCTGAGATGCACGATGATAGTATGCTAGGTCTGTAAATTCTCTATTTAATAATCCGTTCCTTTAGTTTAGAAATCTATCTTTGATATACATATAACTATTTTCCTGTAAATAATTTCTTCCACTGTTCCTAAGGTATACTAGTAAGGAAGCTCCTTAAAATTGTAGGAGGTTCTTTATCTTGAAACTATAGTTCTGCTAATGAATTATACTAGTAAGCTAGTGCTCAACAAATATACATCTATCAGTGATTTCTCGAAAATTGTTAAATTTTTGAACTGTATATTCATTCCAAATTTCTAATATTTATATATGTTTGAAATAATAGTTGTATATTTTATTTCACAGTAATAATATTTTTCCTGAGAGAGACCTATCTTCAGATTTAAACCTAACTCAAGTTTAGACATTCTGATAGATGGCTCCCATCAGGTAATTCCTATGCAACTAGGTAGATTATTAAAGTATTTATATACTAGTAATTCTCCTAAATGCATGGGAAATAATTTTACTCACCATACCAGTTTATAATTCATTAATTTTCTCAAAAATCTATCTATTCATAAGAACTCTAATTTTACTATAAAATAGAGTAGTATGGTGTGCATACCAAATTATTTGACTAGTCCTCCCAATCGTAGAGTTTTATCTCCTTAACTCACCCCCGAGCTGAGATCCTTGCTTCCTTGGATAGACAACCCTTTATCTATCTTGTAGCAGCTCATTTAAGAAGTGCTTTCCCAAGCCTGTTTCTAATTTCTGCGTCTAGAAATTCCAGGATGCTTTCTTCTTATTTTTGCCTATGCTTCCCTCTGTGAGGTACTTTAAAGCTGTTTTTTTTTCTTTTCCAGCTTTTCTTCCTCTTCCCAATAACTTTCCTCTTCATTGGGGATATTATATTTTTCTCTCCCAATCTAATTTATTAATAATCCTTTGAAGATTTTCTGAAAGGTTTTGGGAAGTCTAACCTTATCCATATCCTCATGGATTAGGGTTTAGGATCTCCAATATCCATCTAGTCATAGTGCACACATAACCATTCCATTTCTTTTTATTAATAAATAATTAAATAAATCCACACATTGTTTCTCCATTGGGGTCCACTTACCCTTTGGATTTGTTCAAATGTCAAATTAAAAAGCATAGCAACTTGGGGTGTTACACATTGCTCCTCTAAAAACAAACACCGTCCTCAGTGTTGACAAAATAACCTTAACTAGTTCACTGATAAAACAGTGATGGATATTTTTCCATCATCTCAGTTTCCCTTTCCCAAGTAGCTTCTTCAGCAGTAAAGTGCTTCCATTGCACTTTTACTGTAGTTACTGTATGATTCCGTAATTCAATTTCTTCTCGCTCCATTGTTTGAAGCGGCTTTAGAAGGAATTCCCCTTCTGGTTCCGCCTGAATCACATTCCAATCAATAACGTGCACAGAATCATGTACATATTTTTCAATAAAGAAACATGAAACACATCAGGACCTTTAACATGCATGGGTAAGGCTAGTTTATAACCCACTGGTTCGACCCTTTCTAGTACTTGAAACAGTCCACAATATCGTGGAGCTAATTTTTCACAACTACCAGTCTGTAAAGTTCTCTTCTTGGGCTTAATCCATAGATATAAATGATCACCCACACTGAATTCTTGGTGAACTCTCTTCTCATCTACATAACGATTATCTCGATCTTGAGCTATCTTGATGTTTTTCTAAATTTGTTTTACAATTCTTTCCATCTCCTGCAAAGTGTTTGGCCCAAGCACTAATTTATCCTCAGGTTGGCTCCAAATTAAAGGAGTGTGGAATTTTCTTCCATAGAGTGCCTCAAACAGGCTCATCTTTATGGAATTTTGATAGCTTTTGTTATAGGAAAATTCTACTAAATGAATATAATCTTCCCATTTAGTTGACCTATCCATCACATACATCGTTAGCATATCTTCCAGAATTTGATTTGGTCTCTCATTTTGACCATCTGTTTGAGGGTGATAGGTAGTACTAAAGTTCAATTTAGTGCCCATGCCTCCAAACTGACTCTTCCAAAAGGTTTTAGTGAACTTGGTGTCTCTATCAGAAATAATCATTTTAGGAACCCCATGAAGTGTTATGATCTCTTTCATGAACACATTTGCAACTTGGGTTGTTCCAAAGATAGATTGAACATGTATGAAATTGGTAGCCTTCGTCAAAGTATCTACCACTACCATCACAGAGTCATGCTGATACTTAGTTCTTGGTAAACCAATTATAAAGTCCATAGAAACAGTTTCCCATTTCCATTCTACAATTGGTAAAGGATTTAGCAATCTAGCTAGATGTTGATGTTCGACTTTTAATAGTTGGCATTCCATGCATCTTGATAGGTAGCTTGCTACATATTTTTTCATTCCTAGCCAAAAGAATTTCTTTTTCAAAGCTGTGAGTAGTTTCTGATATCCAGGATGTCCAGAATAAGGTTGTTTGTGATATTCATCTAAAATTTCCTTTTTCAAAGAGTATACATTGGTATGTACAATATCCCTCTATAAAAAATCAATCCTTTCTAATTTTGTGTGAACCCTTTGATTTAATTTTTCATCAATTGATTTTGCAGGTTTTCATAGCTTGGATCTTGATCTGCTACCTTTTGCACTAATCCCTCTAAGTCAAAGTTGGCACTACTCCGAATGTTTCTTATTGTAACACCCCTACTTCTATGCTTTTTAATTGACATATAAATAATTCCAAAAGGGAAGCGGACCCAAAATGGAGAACTAGAGCATGGATTAATTTTTAATTAATAAAAATAAATGGAAAAATTATGTGTTCTATATGACTAGATTGAGATTGGAGATCCTAAACCTTGATCCATAAGGATATGGATAAGGTTAGACTTTCCCAAAACCTTTCAGAAAACCTTGAAAGAAATCTTACCAAATTAGATTGGGAGAGAAAAATCTAAATTCCACAATGGAAATGAAAGTAATTGGGAAGAAGAATAAAATCTGGAAAACTGGAAAAGGCAGCTTTAAAATAACTCCTAGAGGGAAAGCCTAGGAAAAACAGGAAGAACGCATCCTGAAATTTCTGAACGCAGAAATTGGAAACAAGCTTGGGGAAAGCACATCTTAAATAAGCTGCTCCAGGACAGACAAGATTCTGTCCTTAGAGGATCTCAACTCAGGGGTGAGTTAGGGAGAGAGAAGGACTCTAAGGTTCAGAGGAATGGTCATAGAAGAAATTGGAATGCACTCAAATTTTCCTAACTCTAATGTGGTTGAAATAAATTATAGTGGAACTGATGAAGTGTGTATATCTAGGTATCTATGGAAGTTATAAACAAATTATCTGGGAATAAGTAGTTGATGAAACAATTTATGGATTAGCTATATGTATTCTATTCAGGTATTTAATTTCCATGCATTTAACTAATTCTCATATAGAATATTGAAAAATCTGTCTAGTTGCATGGGTCTTAACTGAAAACAACCATCTGCCAGAATGTCTAAGAAATAAACTTATATCTAGAGATTAGTTTATTTTCTAAGAAGAATGAAAATTTTTAATTAAATTAAAACTAGAAATAAGTAGATCTAGTGAGAAGAAATGGTAGAGCTAAAATATTTGAATGAAGTCCAAGTTAATATTTAATACAAAATTTTGGAGATTTAGTTACCATATAATTATTCTTAATCTCCTTGATTTTACACAAGGATAAAGGTGAAATTATTAAACTAGTAAAACTGATCCTAAACAGTTAGTTTTCAATTTTCTAGTGATAAATTCTACAGAAAAAAGATACTGTTGTAAATTCCATCCCGCTCTAAATTATATCATTACAAGCTTGGAAATAGATGAATTGAAATAAATTCAATATATATAAAATGAAACAAAAAAGAAAAACCCCTTTTGATCAGTAGTTCTATTCTTTAAGGAAAATAAAATATCTGTGAGATTTCTTTAAGGAAAACTCACTCAGATTGTCTACAATCACCAATGTTTCTGCATAAAGAGTAGATATTGAACTCATCTTATAAAAATTATACCTATTAAATGAAATGTGGAAAGACAATTGTGCGCTGTAATATTGTCAGAGAAAAGGCATAATCCATTTTAAAATCTGGCATAGCATTGGACTAAACTGAATATATATATATATCTATATATATATATATATATATATATTGCAGCTTCAGAAATAAGTTGTAACATGTGAATAGGGTAAAGAGGGACTATTTCCTTTATGAATTATACGAAGTATTAAAAGGAAGAAAAACAATACAAAGTCAAAATGCTGAAATAGAAAATTTATTTAAACAGAAACACAACCTTCTGTAGTAATGTAGAGATTTTACTTCGAATTTTTAGCACAAGAAAACTTTAAAAAAAAAAGAGTCTAAATGAAGCTGGTAGAAATTAATTAAATAATTTAAATGATGGGTATTTACCCAGAGGAACTAGTCACATAATTCCTATGAAATTTTAGCTTTTCGAAAAAGAAAAATGTTATAGTTCGCATGTAAATATAATTTTTGTTAGCCATAAGAGGATATTATTAATAAAATAATAATGAGGAGGCAGGCTCGTAAACTATCATAAGTCATAACAAAAAAAAATTAAAAAGTTAACCCAAATCTAGGTATAAACCACAATTTCAGTGCAGACATTACAATCCAGATGAGTTATAATTACATAACTTAAATTTGGAAAATTTTCCCAACAACATGGCATAAAAATTTTAAAAAAATCCTCGAATATGAAATTCGGGATATTGAGAAAATAGGAAAGCTGCCGCAATGTTCCATGCATTCCTCAGAGAGGAAGGAGACAAACCTAGAGAATGGCAAATGTTATCATTAGTAGAAGAAGAGGGAAACGAGTAAGATGAAGATCTTGCCATAACGTTATGGGGCGTTATACGTACCTGAAAGAAAACCAAATGAAATTAGTAAAACCCCAAATTTTAAATGGGTGACTGTTCAAAGTTAGAACAAAAAAAATGTTATATTTACCTCAATCAAGATAAACATATCCTACCTAGGGAAAGATTATAATGGAAATAGAACGACACGCCTCTACTAGAAACCATGTTATAGATGGGTAAATAAGATCATGAGACAACTATGATATTCATATACGAATGATTGAAGACCTCATAGTTACACATAAAAACGTCGGAAAACCAAGATTTAAATAAATCTTACCAGTATGGAAATCGATAATTCAAAGACTTATTCGAAGAGCCTAGAATGCCTGTAAGAAGAAAGCTAGAACGAAGAGAAGATAATGAAAATAAATAAAAAACACAGCTGAAGAAAAATTAAATTATAAACTTGTCTTTAACTGTTAATAGAAAATCTCTATTACCTGGTATAAGCCGATGAAATCCAATTCAAAGAGATGGGTGCTCTATTACATGGTGTAAGCCAACAAAAATATGAGTTAAATGGATGGAAGAAATTGTGCAAAGGGTAAGAATATCTTCTGGAGGAAGAGCCATCGTCTCTAAGAAACCTTGAAGGCCAAATGAGGTTGAAAGTCATGGAAAAATTCTAATTAAATATAAAATGTGTAACCCTAACTCTAATGGATGATCACCCTATAGCTGGCGAGATATGCAATGGTCGTATCAAATCAACAATATAAAAATGGAGGTAGTTGAAATACCAATCAAATCTCTACGGGGAGTAAACACTATCATCCTTGGCATGATTGAAACCCTAATCTGGTACCAGAAAATCTCGAATAGTCTTATCATGATTCAAGTAGAAGGGTAAACTAAAACGTTACATCCATATCTATGTGCCATAGTACTCCTAGCCATTAATACGTTGAGACTTTCGAAAAATATTTCCATTTGAAATTAATACGAATTTAACAGTGGGGGTACCATATAAGAGTTTGGGAAGCATGATCAACAGTTGTAACAAATTGATAAGTAACATGTCATGTCGTAATTCGAATTAACAAGGAACCAAGGATTATAATCATGGTTATAAATATAATCAGTTTTCAAAATAAAACTATATCCTCCAACTTGAGTGACGCAACAGAAATTTGAACTAAGTTTGGTATGGTTCGAATTTATTATTAAAGATATGGTTTTAAATTATGACCAATGGGAGTTGGATTAAAAATGTATTGATTTATTGGTAGTGTAGTGGGTTAAGTTCGATCCATATAAATTAAGGGTTTCATAATATAAAAGAACCAAAGTTGTAATAATTATAGATGATGTTTAACTATTACTTATGAAATTAATAAAAAGGAAAATATAAGTGTATTGTGGTTGAGATTAACCAATGAATCACTTAACAAAATAAATCAAAATTGAGATTTTTAGATAATGATGAAGACTTCTAGAAAAAAAAAATTTTTGAGGCACATTAGAGAGACATTACAAATGGTATCAGAGAATTAGCTAACACACTGGGCAACTTATGTGCTCACACAGAAAATTTTATGCTGTTGTAAAATGTTATGAATTTTAAAATTTTACCAATGTTGTTTTACTGTACAGTGAACATTACTAAGAGATACAGCTACGGACCATCACTGAAGGGAAAAGGCTGTATGTGGTTCTGGGTGGTGGAGAAAACATGCCAGATCCAAATGATCCATTGATGGCTATGTTGCATTCAATGAAATAAGGAATGACATATCTTAAAAGCCACAATGACAAGCTATCTATAGCCATTAAGGAACAAGACAGATTTATAAGAGAATTGACTTCACGGAACAACGAAGAGGGTGAAGGTTCTTAGTACAGTCTAGGAAAATAATTTAATTATATTATTCTTTATACACAAAAAAAAAATTAATGTGACATAAGTACCAACAAAGATTACTTAAAATTAGGTATATGCGACTCAATAGTACTGTATACTGCATAAGTTGAGTGTAATTAATGTAATCGTAACAACCCTATTGGGAGAAATTCCCAAAATTCTGAGTTATAATGATTACAATAGAAATTGTGATTAAAGGTAGGTGAAAACCCTATGAGACCTACTAATAGTTCAAATAAATATAAAAAAATTATAGCCATTGGATACTGAATATATCTTTGACAATGCAATACCAACATGTGCATGTATAGACATGTATAAATCAGACAGAATATCTCGATAAGAATCTCGCAAAGATTCTGAGAGAGAGGATGCCACTAGACAGCAGTTTATGAGGAAGAAGGAAGTTCAGAGGAATTCCGAATATATATATATATATATATATATATATATATATACACACACACACACACACACACACACACACACACAGATATATATATATATATATATATATATATATATATTTTCCTTCCTCCTAGGATGGGAAATGGAGGATTGTACTATTGTTGGTGGTGAAAGAAGGTATAAAATGAGATACATATAGAAATATAGAGTGAAATACAAACTTAACTACTATTCGAAATTGGATAGTCTGGGTGTTACAATCCATGATTAAATAGCTATATAAGATTTAATCATTGTAATAGGAGGCGGACTGGGTGAGGTGGTAAGAATTTCCTGAACCATTAATTCCATAAATGGAAAAACATGGGATATGTTTAAAACCACCAGATCCATATAAATTAAAGGGAATGAATTAGGTCTTAGAGGACAGTTGTAATTGAATGTTGAATATGTTATTATCAATATATAAGCGTACTAAAGCAATTAAGGTGGTAGGCGACAAAAATACATATGAATGTGACATATCATTGAAAAATTATAATAAGTTATATATAAAATAGTAAATGGATATTTCTAAAGTATTAGTGTTCTATAAGTCTGTAACAGCTAAAGAAAAATCGAACAAAACTGACATTGTTAGTGATATGCACATAGAAAAAATGTGTCAATAATGCATATGTGGAGGTCTTCAAGTGTCAGACCTGCCTAGATAAGAAGATATTAGGCGACGTTATTCTAAAAATTGAGATGAACGGAAAAAAGAAAAAGAAAAAAATTATATATATATATATATACCATTTCACTGTGTAATGGATTCAAACCCTACCTGGAAGAAAAAAATAGGAAGGCAGAGGTGAAACATAAATTTATACATAATTGCACACTTTAGACATGACATTAGAAGACGTACGAATTTTGTGGTAGAATAAAAGAAATTTTCATATATGCAATATGAAAAATATTCTCTGTGCTGACTAATGAACCTAGATGTACTTTGGCATAAGACAGGAAAATCTAGGAAAGCTGGAATTTTGTATAGGAATGGACATATCAAGATTCAAAGATATTGGAAAAATATAATTAAAGAAACTACATCGAGAAAATTATAGAATGAAAATGGTAAAATACCTATATATCAATTCAACCTGTGTAAACAATAAGGTTGTGAGTGTTGAGATTTTATTGGAATGCAACGAATAATAGTAATTACTGAGAGCTAATAATTACCTAATATAGTAATTACTACTAACAAGAAAAACAAATGAGTGGTGTAGAAACCCTCTCAAAAATTCCAAGAATGGAATAATGAACCAGAAAGATGTACATTATTGCACATTTTAGACATATTGTCAGTAGGAATATGAATTTCATAAAAGAGGTTAGAGAAAATTTAAAATAATTTTCCAGATATGTGATATAAACGACATGAGTCTGTGAACCTAGATAGGGTTTGAATAAAGATAGGATAAATTCAGCAAGCTAAAAATTTGGTACAAAATTAGCATAGAAATTTTCCAAATAATTCAACAGAATACCAAGTATAAACAAAAATTTTATAGAGTTCAATATTTTCCATTATCTGTTTCGATGAGGAAAAAAAAACATGAATAAATTGGGTAGGATAACAGAAAGGACCTACCAAATCATTGAAAGAAAACATTGTAGCGATGGACCCGCAAAAGTCAGCTAGAAAAGTGCTGCCAATTTTATTATGTGGGATAAAGATAACAAACTGAAATATAATCTGGTAGAAAAAAATTCCAAACTCCAAGGATAGTAAGAGGATATTTATAGATGAAATTCCAGATTAATTTCCAAATGAGTTAGCTAGTTATAAAATGAAGATTAAACCACTGCGCGCTTTAATGTCGCCTAGTACGAGCTCGTCGACGTGGCCGACTTTCCGCACTCAACCTGGAGATTCTCTGATCTTTCTGGGGTAATGGAATTAGGGTTACAGGAATTTATTTTAAGTCAAAGCTCCTATGCGGCTTTGTTCATCCGATCGTTCACTATTATTTCTGTGTTTAGCGTCGTTGTAATTCCCCACTCTCTTCACCGGTGGTCGTGGGTGTTATCAGATTCGGTTGCGGCTAGGGTTCCTTGTTTCGGGTTTGTTATTATTCTTCATGCAGGATTTCTGTTATATCTCTGGATCTTATTTCTGCTATATCCCTTACACCCTTCGACTTGTTTTCTTCATGGTTTAGTAGAGCATACAGTATCTCATTCTTTTTAGATTGTGTTCCGCAGAGAGGACAATGCGTCGCATCTCAGGCTAGCCGGTTCTCTGGCGTTTAATAAGTTTCGACTTAATCTCATGCAACGCTATGGTAACTTTACACATTTACTGGGGTTTGTTTTATACAAATTTTCTATACGGTTATGATGTAAACCCTAGCTGGTTAGCTGGGTTTCTTTGTGTCAATACTGAGTACATAGGCGCTCTCATTCCTTACACCGCGTATGCCTTTCTCTATTTCTTGGTTGTATGCGTCGATACGACTCCCAAATCGGAAGCGCCCTCTACGCACAGGTATACCTTAATTTCATCCCTACGATTAAAGTAGTGATGCAACAGAATCGTGATTTTGTGCGTCCCTTCAATCTGCTAAATCTTGCAACAACCGCTAGCTACTGTAACATGGCAATGTTTTTTTTTTTTTTTCTATGTTCAATTAACCGGTCGCACCTGCGGCGGTGTCAAAAGTGTCAAAGACCAGTTCACCTCGCTATATTGCACTTTGTTTTGTTTCGTTTTACTGACAGAATGGCCAATGATTCGAACTCGTCCATTAGTAGTCTTTGTGCACTAATACGATTAAATTTTGTGATCAGATAGGTTCAGAAATGGTATTGTTCTTCGCAACGAAGGTAAACATTGCGTTTTCTGTGGTATTTAAACGCTATATCCTACTGCATGTCAAAGAATTTCAATGACTTCTCGTCCAATTTAATACACCATGGGAATGCATATAGTCTGCTCTTTATATATTACATGCTGTCTCTTAATGATTAAGGTTAGAACTATTATTTACCCATTGTATTGTCGTATACCGTTCACCTCTATTCGTTTCATTTCACATTACAAACCACAACGAGCCGTGGTTTACAATGTCGTTGCCGTCTGAGGACTTGTTGGCAGCGGCCAATGGCATAGGGTATTAATTTCTCACCACCCATTAATGCAGTTTGACCATACGTTCATCTTATATACATTACCTTTTTACACAATTGATTCGTATTTATATTTCTCTTGCAACATACATTGTTCATATATATAAAATTCATATCTATGGTTTATTCGTTTAACATATATGATTTATATATGGATTCATAATTCCTATCTCTTTTGGAAATATATGTTTCATTGTATATATAGCTTATTTGTAGTCGAGCCTAATAGGACCTAATTGCTCTAGACCTTGACACTTGTTAACATATATATAATATATATATATATATATATATATATATATATATATATATATATTTTTAAATGCCTATACATGCATTCGATAGTTAAAGTGATAATGTTCATTAAGCATAGATTTAATCCATAACCATAACATTTCTTCCAAGGGTTAGAGGTGAATTTAATCTACAATACACTCTATAATGGCTATGAATTATGTAACACTCCTATAGTGCAGATTTACTCTTTGGTTTAATAAGAATACATGTTCTAAAGTCCTCACTCTTAATTTCTTTTTTTTTTTTCTTTTTGATGTATACCTATATGTATACAAGAGTGTTTGACTAGAGGAACTTAATTATAAAGTAAGTCTTTTGCTATAGTACTTGTCTTCAACGATTAAGGATGGATTTAGAAATGCAATATATACCTTTATAACTGTTATAATGATCAAATAGAGTAGAACTACTCTTTTTCGGTCACAAGTTCGACTGTCATATTCTACTATCTTACTTTCTTACCTTTTTGTTGATACCATGTAACTGCAATTCTGCCTACAATATTTTTCTAGCATACATAAGAGCATAATTATCACATTTATATCTACAGGAAATAGGATGGTATTTAATTATCCGTGGAGACTAAGTAACTTCAGATTTAAACCAACCTTGGTTTAGAGTTTCTGGGGTTTCTACTCCATGGATTTCTGGTCTACAACTAAATAGTATCTGGAAGATGAATGCCTTAGGATAGACTCTGTTAAATGTAGTACCAAAATCAATCATACAAATTTTATTAAATTTTTATATGTAGCTAATTCATACCATAATACATCAGAATGAATAGAAATTACAGGAACATACCACTATTGCAATTGACCAACCTCCCAACCTTAGAATCCTCTTTGTCTCCCAGGACTCACCCCCGAGCTGAGATCACCTCCTCACACAGATCAACCTCTGATCTGCCTACGAGAAGCTTATTTAAGCTCATATTTCCCCAAAGCATGTTTCTAATTCTGCGTCCAGAATAGCAGGATGCTTTCTTTCCTGTTTAGCCTAGGCTTCCCATTTTGGGATTCTTTAAAGCTGTTTTATGCTTTTCCTCAGCTTTTCCAGCTTTTCTTTACCTCTTCCCAACTACTCCTCTTCATTGGGGAAATTTAGATTCCTCCTCAAATATAAATTAATTTCTTTCAAGGATTTTTGAAAGATTTTGGGGATTTGTTGCCTTATCCATCCTCATGGATTTGGCAAGTGATCTCTAATTCTCATCTTGGTCAAAATGCACAATCATTTTATTTATTTCCTCAATTAAGATATGCAAATACATTCACCCCATACTTATCCCTTGGGGTCCACCCCCTTTAGGATTAAAGTTCAATGTCTATCTTTAAAAATTCAACACACAAATTGGGGGTATTACAAAATAAATATTACCAGTATGGAAATCGATAATTCAAATACTTCTCCGAAGAGCCTAGAACGTCTATAATAAGAACGCTAGAACGGAGAGAAGAAAATGAAAATAAATAAAAAACACAGCTGAAGAAAAATTAAATTATAAACATGTCCCATAACTTTTAATAGAAAATCTCTGTTACCTAGTATAAGCCAATGAAATCTGAGTCAAAGAGATGGACGCTCTGTTACATGGTGTAGTCCAATGAAAATCCGAGTTAAATGGATGGACAAAATTGTGCAAAGGGTGAGAATATCTTCTAGAGGAAGAGCCATCGTCTCTGAAAAACCTTGAAGGCCAAATGAGGTTGAAAGCCATGGAAAAATTCTAATTAAATATCAACTGTGTAACCCTAACCCTAATGGGTGATCGCCCTACATGTGGCGAGATATGCAATGGTCATATCAAATAAACAATATAAAAATGGAGGTAGTTGAAATACCAATCAAATATCTACAGTGAGTAAAGAATATCGTCCTTGGCATTGACTGAAACCCTAATTTGGTACCAGCAAATCTCAAATAGTCTTATCGTGATCCAGGTAGAAGGGTAAACTAAAAAATTACATCCATATTTATGTGCCATAGTACTCCTAGCCATTAATACGTTGAGACTTCCGAAAAATCTTTCCATTTGAAATTGATACGAATTTAACAGTGGGGGTACCATATAAGAGTTTGGGAGGCATGATCAACAGTTGTAACAAATTGATAAGTAACATGGCATGTCATAATTCGAATTAACAAGGAACCAAGGATTGTAATCATGGTTGTAAATATAATCAGTTTTCAAAATAAAACTATATCCTCCAACTTGAGTGACGAAACAGAAATGTGAACTAAGTTTGGTATGGTTCAAATTTATTATTAAATATATGGTTTTAAATTGTGACCAATGGGAGTTGGATTACAAATGTATTGATTTATTGGTAGTGTGGTGGGTTAAGTTTGATCCATATAAATTAAGGGTTTCATAACATAAAAGAACCCAAGTTGTAATAGTTATAAATGATGTTTAACTATTACTTATGAAATTAATAAAAAGGAAAGGATAAGTGTATTGTGGTTGAGATTAACCAATGAAGCACTTAACAAAATAAATCTAGATTGAGATTTTTAGATAACGATGAAGACTTCTAGAAAAAAAATAATAATAATTCTGAGCGACATTAGCAAGACATTACAGTTATGTTTTGGCAAGAAATTCTGCTTAGGGAATCAACAATTTTGTTTTCTTTTCCTTTCATATGTTTTATTACCATGTCAAATTCACTCAGAAAAGACAACCATCTAGCTTGTCTAGTATTAAAATATGTTTGACTGAAGAAATACTTTAGGTTGATGTGATCTGTCATCAGAATAAATTTCTTTCCTAGAAGGTAGTGTCACCACATCTTGAGAGCGTGAATCACAAAAACTAACTCAAGATCATACACATTGTAATTATGTTCATGTTTCTTAATTTTTCTAAATTCATAAGCAAGAACAAAATTTTTTTGCAATAGTACTCCCCCTAATCCCTCTCCACACACATCTATACAAACAACAAACTCCTGGTTCGGATCTGCAATCTTCAGAATAGGTGTTGTGGTAAGTTTCAATTTTAATTGTTCAAAGCTATTCTCGCATTTTTCTGTCCATTCAAATTTTGTACCTTTCCTTTGCAATGAAGTTATGGGATAGGCTAACATGAAAAATATTTCTACAAACCTTCTGTAGTACCCCGCAATTCCCATAAAATATCTTACCGATGATACATCAGTAGGTACATGCCATTCTCTAATGGAATTTATGTTCTCGGGGTCTACAACCAATCCTTGTTGTGAAATTATATGCCCCAAATATTGAATTTTATTCTTATAAAAATCACATTTACTAAACTTGGCATACAACTGATTTTCTTTAAGAGTCTGCAACATGATTCTAAGGTGTTCTTTATGCTCTGCCTCACTTTTTGAGTATATTAATATGGCGTCAATAAATACTAGTACAAATTTATCTAAGTATTTATTCAAGACACTATTCATTAAACACATAAAAGTGGCAAGTGCATTTGTCAACCCGAATGGTAGGACTACAAATTCATAGTGTCCATACCGGATTTGAAATGTTTTTTTTCTGATATCTTCTTATTTAATTCTCAACTGGTGATAACCAGTCCTTAAATCAATTTTGGAAAACACAGAGACTCCCCTAACTTGATCAAAGAGGTCATCTATCCGAGGTAATGGATACCTGCTTTTGATAGTCAACTTATTTAGTTGACGATAATTGATACACATTCATAAGGTACCATCCTTATTTTTCACAAACAGCACCAGTGCTCCCCAAGGAGATACACTTGGTCTGATGTATCCTTTGTCCAACAATTCTTGTAATTGCATTTTTAACTCAATTAGTTCGCGGGGGGGGGCTCATTCGGTAAGGAGAGATAGAAACTGGAATTTCCCAAGGTACTAAATCAATTGTAATCATTTTTTCTCTTTGGGGGAAGATGAGGAATCTCATCTGGGAATACATCTTTAAAATATCTTATCACTGGTAATGTTTCTAACAATTTTCCCTCTGTTTGTTGTTCTAATTCCTCCACATGTGCAACATACACCTGATACCCTTTTCTAGTAGTTCTTTTTAATTGAAGCGCTAAGATCTACCTCACAGAGATGGGCTTTGGTTTCCCTTTTAGTATGACTGGTTTTCCATCTATATCAATGCAGTGTAACGTTTTGTCCCAACAATTCATCATGGTTTTCTGTTTTTCAAACCAGTCCATTCGTATCAGTACATCATAGGAACCTAATGGCAGAATATTTAAATTTACTTCTTTTTCGTAATCATTCAATTTCATGGCCATTTGGGGTAACTTATGAGTTATCTTGCGTTTGGTACTAGTGGCTAGCTGGACCAACCAAGACTATTGAAATTTCTCTGTTTTGAGTTTACATTTTTCTACTACTTGCGGACTAATATAACTCAAAGATGCACCTGGATCTATTAAAACTGGAATAGATTGGTCAGTGATCCTACCTTCTATCTCTACCATATGAGACTGATGTTCTGCTTGCCAGTTTTCTAAGGTTACACTGATGGTGGGGATGTTCCTTGCTATGTCATTAACTGTAGTGGCCTCTTGCAATACTTGCATTGTCTGAATATTTCGATGTGGGTAGTCCCTCAATAAATGAGGCTCTCCACAACCCCAACACTTCAAAGGCTCCTACATTTTAATAGTTCCTTCCTTCTTATTATCCCCATTTATTGGTTTTGAACCAGTTTAATATTGAGCAGTTTGATTTTTACTCATTTTACTAAATTTCTTTCGCTGCTGGTTCCTACCAATTTTTTTCAAATAGGTTGGTTTCTGTTTCTTTCCCCTGAAATCACCTTTGTTTGTCCAGATCTTTCCTTGCTCAGTCTTACCCCTGAACTGCTGGTAACATAATCTAACTCTCTACAAAACCTTGTCCATGGTTTTTGGATTATCTAACTCTATTTTCTCCTTATAAACAGTAGGAAAACAGTTCAGAAATCTCTATACATTTTCCTTCTCCTCTCAGATATATGGTACATATTTTAAAATATTTGTGAACTTGGTGACAAAGTCATCTATGGTGAGCTTTCCCAATATGAGTTCATGAAACTATTTTTCCTTGTCATCATAGTAACATTCGTTCAAATATCAGTTTTTGAACTTGACTTGAAAATCCTCCCAAGTCACTGTTTTTTCATCAATGGCATGAACCATTTTTTTTTCCTCCCACCACAAGGTAGCGTTACCTTGTAGCTGATAAATAGCCAACATAGCTCTTAAGTTACTTTTGTATTCATAAACTTGAAAGTACTTAATCATATTCAGAAGCCATGCCTCATCATCTTCTTCCTTCTGTCCATCATAGGAGGGAGGTTTTATTTTCCGGAATTCACCCTGTAATTCCTTCTTCTTTCTATAATACTATCTAGTGGTGTCATCTTCCTTAGACTTATCTAAGGAATTGAATCTTCCTTTTCTCTTTCTTCCCGAACCTTCACCTTCTTGGCTGTTCTGCGAAGTCAGTTCTCTGATGAGTTTTTCTTGCTCCTCACTGGCCAAAGATATCCTGCCATTGTGGCTTTTAGGCTGTGCCATTTATCATTGCTTTCTATGCAACATAGCCATCAACGGAGCATTTCGATCTAGCGTGTTTTATCCACCACCTAGATCTACATACATCTTTTCCCCTTGAGTCATGGTCCATAGCTATACTATTCAACACTGTTCACTGTCCAACATAATAAAATTAGTAAAAATTTAAAATTCATAAAATTTTACAGAAGCATAATGTTTCTATGTGAGCACATAGATTGCCGAGTAATTGTTCCAAAATCTCTGATACCATTTGTAATGTCTCTTTCTCCCTTAATTTTTTTTTTTTTTTTTTTGATAATGCTATTTGAGCCATCAATTCCTCATTAATATTTTGGGTCATTACTTTAACCCTAGAACAACCTTAATTCCCTTGAAGATTTTATACCATGTTTTTAATTATATTCATCTAACATTTCTAAATTAGTTCCAAGTCTAAATATCTTATTAACTTTACTATAATTTATTTATCACCTACATATACATAGGTTTGTCTCCTAACAAACCAACCATATCCCACTTATAATTTCTGAGATTATTTATTCTTTTATCCTTATCCCTATATATATATATATATATATATATATATATATATATATATATATATATATATATATATATATATATATATATATATATATATATAACTTAGTGTAACACCCCTAGTTTATGTGTTTAAAATTAAAAACTAGACATTTGAACTTTAATCCTAAGGGGAGTGGACCCCAAAGGACAAGTATTTTGTGGATGTAATTAAATATTTAACTTGAGAAAATGAATATTATAATGATGTGCAGATTGACCAAAATGAGAATTGTGAGATCACTTGCTAAATCCATGAGGATGGATAAAGGCAAATACTTTCCCCAGAATCTTTCAAAAATCCTTGAAAGAATTTCTAAACTGGATTTTGAGGAAAATCTAGTTTCCCCAATGATGTGGAGAGTAGTTGGGAAGAGGTAAAAAGCTGACAAAAGCATAAAGCAGCTTTAAAAAAATCCATAAAATGGGAAGCCTAGGAAAACAGAAAGAAAAGCATCCTGATATTCTGGACGCAGAATTAGAAACAGGCTTTGGGGAACAAATAAGCTGCTCCTGAACAGATTAGAGGTTGATCTGTGCTGGAGGTGGTCTCATCTCGGGGGTGAGTTTGGGAGATAGAGGGAATATACGGTTGGGAGGACTGGTCAAATACCAAAGTGGTATGCACATAGTATTAGGAATGATTAAAAATTAACTATTGTGAAGTGGGAAGATTTATGACTGTAGCAGTATAATTCTTACAATGTTTTGGTTGTGCTAGTGTTCCTTACAGTTACAGAAAGGTAGAATCATTAAATTCTAGCAGTTCCGCATGGTTGTAGGAATCAGAAATATGAGGGAAAATCAGCCAGAATCTCTAAACCAGTTCCTGGTTTAAATCTGGAGATTATGTTACCTCATAATTTATAATTAGGTAACTTTAATCTGCTTCTGTGGAAAATGGAATTGATTCAGACATAATAGTAAGAAAAACCCTGAATCTGTGAAAAGTAGGCACCTAATTATAGACTGGACATAATATACACTTTATTGAATTAACTAAGTGAAGTGCAGATATATAGAATTTTTATACAGTGCATGTCTATCTTTAGATATTTTAATATCTTCTATAGCAAGGACAGAATGGGAGAGTAGGTAATTGTAGTACTACCTATCTGTCTTAAATAACAAAGAAATGAAATAAAAACATGATCAGTATCTTTAGAAAATAGCTATGAACAGAGAGTTAAGAATAAAAGATATGGCACCCAATTGAATTACATGATGTAAAAAGTTAGAAGTGCACGGAAAATTATAAAACAAAACAGTACCTGCACATTATACATATCAAAAAAGATATATATATATATATGCTGAAGAATGGAGTACACAAACATCGTCCATATATATATATATATATATATATATATATATATATATATATATATATATATATATATATATATATATATATATATATATATATATACCATTAAAGAAATTCAGTCTAAATATGGACATAGTGGGACTGTTCGATCATGACACCTAATTAGCAAAAGAAATTAGATGTATATAGTTACAAGGAACAATTAGATTGGCATGCAAAGCTTTCCCAAATGGAAACACAACTTCCCAGGAATCCTGAGAGTCTTCTGTAGGATTCATACAAATTATATATAATAGATAGCCATTGTCAGATTTCCTGAAATGAGGCACTGTACATTTGAAAAAAAAACTGGCTACCAATAGACGTAGGTACATTGCAGTTATTAATATGATAATTATTAGAAAGGATGAATAACTTATTATTCTCAAATCATATTAACTAATCCACAACCAATAATTTAATGCAAGATGGCATGCGAGAATCCATAAATTAAGAATTTGTAGCTTCTTCGAAATTATTATGGAAAAACAAGAATATCAGTGACAAGGAATAAATACATCCAGATACAAGCAAAAAAATATGAGCCTCTCGGGCCAGAGTCTTGTAACAAAGACCATGTTCTCATTTCAAAATTTTAAACCATTTAAGGAGTACTAGCATACGACTGAAAATTATTAATATTCTGACTCGGACAGAGTCTAGAACTTCAATGGACACTGTTTAAAACCCTAAGAGAGTTAACGATTCTGAATAAACGAGGTGGAACAATGTAACGAGAGGATGGTGCTCTCTGCACAGGCATATGCCGACCTAAAACGCCAAGGGAGGTGAAATCAATATCAACTGAAAATGAAATATCTCATAGCCGCCGACGATGGAATGCGTATGGAGTGTGCATTACCTGTAGAAACGCAATCATGATAGTGGATCGATCAATAGAATAGCTGATAGAAAATTTTACCAATAGAGAAATTTAACAAGAGGAGAATGGGCTACCTGCCAATGAATAACATCATTCCTTTCGAGTTCTCTGCACCAAGGATAGAAGCAGAATATCAACGAAATTGAAAGCTAGAAGGTTAATAGTAAAATAAAATATATATATATATATATATACATAATGAAAAAATCAAACCTCATGAAGTTCTTGCCTGAGGACTATCGCTCTCTTGCGAAGAGACGAGCCAAGTAAACATCTCACTATCCAAACTCAGCACTCAAGTCACAAACGATGAACAGAGATATACTTATTACAAAACCCTGCATGGTATTATCAAGTCTCGTTAACCATAGGTTTGATGCCATAGACGCAAAGGCAGTCACGAAAATAAACGAGAGAGAATTAAATCAGTATATTGGTACATAAACTGCCATGAGAAGCTGCTTAAACGGACCCAAACGAGACTAAACCATAAACGCAATTACAAGAACGAGATCAATCGGTATCATCATCGCTTTAGACTTCCATAGAGAAAGATGTATGGAAAGTTATGAAAACTGAATATGATCTCCAAGAAAAAATGAAAGATGTGCGTACAAGGCTCATACCTGGTGAAATTGCCCATGCATAGTTAAACAGCCAGACTGATGGGAAATCCAACGAGTGAATTCCTCTGCGTGCAGAGCTTTGAAGTAAAGAGGTGAACAAACCAAAAGAAGAACGAAGAAACTTCATTCACAAAAAAACAAAGACTTATATAACCATATCAAAATCCCAGAAACCCTAACTCGGTTGCATTTACACCATTCGTTCGACATTCAATATGACAAGCAATACAATGAAGTCATGGCATTATGGCCGTATTATTGAGATTGCATTGGTTCCAGGGTAGACTGGCGTGGCGATCGCTAGAACAACGTGGAGCCATATCACGTGACCGTGAATGGGATGAACCCCATCCCAACCAATGCAATGAAACCGAACATCTTACAGGAGCTAACGTGGATAATGAATATAACGTCTCCAATTCCATACTACGTTAAATCGACTTTACCAGGTCGTATTACGTGGAAGCCCAAGATAAATGAGTTCAATCTCGACATAAATTCCGATGTGAATAATATGTACAACAACTTTGGGAATGATATTGACACAGATCTTGTGAAAACTATGATTATCGAATCATTGAATAGCCATAAGTACCATAGAAGCCTAGAGCTAAAAGTAGGTGAATTAAATCCAGCTAACGTTCATACGTTATAAGAGTATGGGAGCAAAGGGTTCGTAAAGGAGGCCACGACCAACGTGGTTATAATCTAGTTGACCTCCTTATATATGTATATCAATACATAATAATATGGTTAATGCTCAAAGGTTTATTGATATCAAAACGAGGGTAAGACGTAGGTTGATAAGGACGACTTCTCATGGGAAGTGGGTTAGTGTTAATAAATCCACTATGATTTTGGTACAAAGACATATTAAGTTTGATTGGAAATTAATCCAATAGAAATTGATTTGGACATAGCTGATATGTGGAAATAAACATGATTTAACCAGATAAAACTCAAAATATTAGAGTATAATATTTTGTCAGAAGTATTCTTAAAAATCTGGAATGCCGGAAAAAAAAAAAAATATTGTGGGAAGGTAAATGGGAGGTGTGACAAATGGTATCAGAGCCCGGTTATAAAGCCGGGTTGTTGTCATTGTGCTCACTGTTGCTGTGTGTTCACTGTATAAATTGATTTCTGTGGAAAAAAAAACAATTTTTATATATATTTTATTTTTACTGACCTGTGTTGTGTAGTGTACAGTGGTGCTGAAATGGCAGAAGGTGACGAAAGTTATGTTGATCTGCGTGATGAGGATAATACACCAGATCCCAATGCGGACATGATGGCTATGTTGCATAGGTTGCAACAAGAATTGGCTAAGATAAAAAGCCAGAATGACAGATTGTCATTAGCTAGTGAGGAGCAGGAAAAGCTCATCAGAGAATTAACTTCGCGGAACAGCCAAGAAAGCGAAGGTTCCGGGAAGAGGAAGACTGATGAGTCTGAGGATGATGATGCTGTTAGGAATCAATATAAGCAAAAAAATGAATTACAGGAGGAATTCCAAAAGATCAAACCTCCCTCCTATGATGGGGAGAAGGAGGAAGATGCTGAAGCCTGGTTGTTGAACATGATTAAGTACTTCCAGGTCTATGAATATGAAAGCAATTTGAAGGCCAGATTAGCTGTCTACCAGCTACAAGATAAGGCTACCTTGTGGTGGGAGGAGACGAAAATGGTTCATGCCATTGATGAAAATACAGTTACTTGGGAAGATTTTCAGGATAAGTTCAAAAACCGCTACTTGAATGAGCATTATTATGATGATAAAGCAAAGGAATTTCATGAGATTAGGCTGGGACAACTTACAATTGATGAGTTTTTTACTAAGTTTACAAACCTGTTGAGATATGTTCCTTACATTAGGGAAGAGAAGGCAAAGGTGGAAAGGTTTTTGAACTGTTTGTCTGCTATGTATAAAGAGAAAATCGAGTTTGACAACCCAAAAACCATGGACGAGGTAGTGAGGAAAGCTAGATTATGTTACCAATAGTTCAAAGGAAAAACTGAACATGGGAAAAGCTGGGTAAATAAGAGTGAATTCAAAGGGAAGAAACAGAAACCAACCTAATTGAAGAATTTTTGCAGGGATCATCAGCGGAAAAAGTTTAATAAACCCAAAGAAAGTCAAACTGCTCAGTCAAGTTGCTTCAAAACAACTAGATGGAGACAATAAAAAGGAAGGCACAGTCAAAATGAGGGAACCTTTGAAATGTTGGGGCTGTGGAGAACCCCATCTTCGGAGGGATTGTCCTCATCAAAACGTTCAGATGATTATGAGAGATTGAGAAGCTACAACAGTAAATGACATAGCAAGAAATATACCTACCATCAGTGCAGCCTTGGAAAATCGACAAGCAGACCATCAAGCTACTATGGTGGAAATAAAGGGTAAGATTTCTGACTAATCTGTCACTGTTCTGATTGATCTGGGTGCTTCTTTGAGTTACATTAGTCCAAAAACTGTAGAAAAATGTAATATTAAAATTGAAAAATTTCAGCATTCATGGTTGGTACAGTTGGCCATTGGAACTAAGAGGAAGGTAACACATAAATTGCCCCGAACAACAATTAAGTTAAATGATTTTCAAACAAAAGTAAATTTGAATGTTTTTCCATTAGGTTCATATGACTTACTGATAGGAATGGACTGGCTGGAAAAGAAGAAGGTCATGATGAACTGTTGGGACAAGACCCTGCATTGTGTGGATGAAGAGGGGAAACCTTTTATTATCAAGGGAAAACCAAAACCTATCTCTGTAAGACAAATATTAGCACTACAATTAAAACGAACAGCTAGAAAAGGATACCAAGTTTATGCAGTACATGTGGAAGAAACAGAACAGAAAACTGAAGAAAATTTGTTGGATGCCTTGCCAGTAGTAAGAGAGTTTAAGGAATTCTTTCCAGATGAGATTCCACATCTTCCCCCCAAAAGAGAGATTGACTTTTCTATCGATCTGGTGCCAGGAACAACACCGGTTTCTCGAGCCCCTTATCGAATGAGTCCCCCTGAACTTATGGAATTGAAAATGCAATTGCAAGAATTGTTAGATAAAGGTTATATCAGACCGAGTGTGTCTCCTTGGGGAGAACGAATGTTGTTCGTGAAAAAGAAAGATGGAACCTTCAGAATGTGCATTGATTATTGTCAACTGAATAATTTGACCATTAAAAATAGATACCCCTTTCCTAGAATTGATGATGTTTTTAACCATGTGAGAGGAACCTCAGTATTTTCGAAGATTGACTTAAGGACTGGTTATCACCAGCTCAAAATTAAAGAAGAAGACATCAAAAAAACAGCCTTTCAAACCAGGTATGGCCACTATGAATTTGTAGTCCTACCTTTTGGTTTGACCAATGCCCCTGCCACTTTTATGTGCTTAATGAACTATGTGTTAAATAAGTACTTGGACAAATTCGTACTTGTGTTCATAGATGATATTTTATTTTACTCAAAAAGTGAAGAAGAACACCAAGAGCACTTGAGGATAGTATTACAAACTTTGAAAGAAAACCAGTTATATGCCAAGTTCAGCAAATGTGAATTATATAAATATAAGATCCAATACTTGGGTCATATTATTTCTGAACAAGGGCTGGTTGTTGACCCTGAAAAGATAAAAGCTATTAAAGAATGGCTTGTGCCAACTGATGTCTCAGCAGTGAGATCATTCATGGGGATTGCCGGTTATTATCGCAGATTTGTGGAGAGATTTTCTGCCATAGCACATCCCATAACATCATTACAAAGGAAGGGTGTCAAATTTGAGTGGACTGAAAAATGCCAAAATAGTTTTGACCAATTAAAAATAAAACTTACTACAGCCCCTATACTGAAGATTGCAGATCTTGATAAAGAATTTGTGGTATGTACGGACGCCTGTAGAGAAGGGTTGGGAGGAGTTCTTTTGCAGTAAAATTCAGTTATTGCATATGAATCTAGGAAGCTGAATATACATGAACAAAACTATAGTGCCTATGACTTAGAATTAGCTGCTATTATCCATGCCTTGAAAATGTGGCGACACTATCTCCTTGGAAAAAAATTTACATTGATGACTGATCATATTAGTCTCAAATATTTCTTTTCCCAAACTGATTTGAATGCTAGACAAGCCAGATGGTTGTCTTTTCTAAGTGAATTTGATATGGACATAAAACATATCAAGGGGAAAGAAAATAAAATTTCTGATGCATTGAGCAGAAATGCTTGTCAAAATATAAACAACATTGGAAGTAGTGCCCAGGTTGATGTAGAAGATTTGGTGAAAAAGACAGCAAACCAAGATCCAAATTATGAAACACTACTGGTGAAACTACTAAAGAAGGAGAAGATTGATTTCACTCAAAACCAAAAAGGGTTGATCTGCTACAAAAATAGATTGTATATCCCCAATGTAGAAACTTTAAAAAGGGAGATTTTAGATGAATATCACAAACAGCCATATGCAGGGCATCCTGGATATCAGAAAATGTTAACAGCTTTGAAAAATAAGTTGTTTTGGCCATGAATGAAAAGAGATGTAGCAGAATATTTAGCTAGATGCATGGAGTGTCAACTAGTTAAAGTTGAACATCAGCATCCTGTTGGTCTTATAAACCCCTTGTCGGTTGCAGAATGGAAATGGGACACAGTTTCTATAGATTTTATAACAGGGCTACCCAAAACTAAATACCAACACGATTCAATGATGGTAGTAGTAGACACTTTAACAAAGGCTGCACACTTCATACCTGTAAAGTCTACTTTTGGGACCGATCAAGTAGCAGATGTGTTTCTAAAAGAGATAGTAAGATTACATGGGGTCCCAAAGGTGATTGTTTCAGATAGAGATGCTAAGTTCATAGCAGCCTTTTGGAAAGGTCTATTTGGCGGCATGGGCACTAAGCTGAATTTTAGTAATGCCTATCACCCTCAGACTGACGGGTAGACTGAGAGAACTAATCAGATTTTGGAGGATATGTTGAGGATGTATGTGATGGATAGGCCATCAAAGTGGGAAGATTATTTTCATTTAGCTGAATTTTCCTATAATAACAACTATCAATCCTCCATCAAAACGAGTCCTTTTGAGGCACTCTATGGAAGAAATTTGCATACTCCTTTAAGCTGGAGCCAGCTAGAGGATAAAATAATTTTGGGACTAGATACCTTACAAGAGATGGAAAGAATTGTTAAACAGATACAAAGAAACATCAAGACAACACAAGATCACCAGAAAAACTATGCTGATAAGAAGAGAGTACACCGAGAATTTAGAGTGGGAGAACATGTGTACTTGCGTATTAAACCCAAAAATAGCACACTTTATGCTGGAATTTGTGCAAAAATGGCTCCTAGATATTGTGGTCCTTTTGAAGTATTAGAAAGGGTGGGACCAGTGGCTTACAAGCTAGCCTTACCACCCCATGTTAGAGCTCATGATGTGTTTCATGTTTCATTATTAAAAATATATATATACATGATGCTTCTCACATAGTGGATTGGAATGTGATACAAGTGGAACCAGAAGGGGATTTTTTGCCAGAACCACTTCAAATATTGGATTGGGAAGAAATTGAATTGAGGGATCGAATGGTGGCAAGAGTAAAGGTGCAGTGGAAGAACTTTACTGCTGAAGAAGCTACCTGGGAAAGAGAAGTTGAAATGATGGAAAGATATCCATTTTTGTTTGAAAAAATGAACTCTAGTAGTTAAATAACAACACCGACGACAGTGTTTGCTTTCAGAGTGGGAATATATAACACCCCTAGTTTATGTGTTTAAAATTAAAAACTAGACATTTGAACTTTAATCCTAAGGGGAGTGGACCCCAAAGGAAAAGTATTTTGTGGATGTAATTAAATATTTAATTTGAGAAAATGAATATTATAATGATGTGCAGATTGACCAAAATGAGAATTGTGAGATCACTTGATAAATCCATGAGGATGGAT
This sequence comes from Pinus albicaulis, assembly GCA_034641835.2. Lineage (NCBI taxonomy): Eukaryota > Viridiplantae > Streptophyta > Pinopsida > Pinales > Pinaceae > Pinus > Pinus albicaulis. The sequence goes on along the minus strand of CM076573.1, from coordinate 667,414,901 downwards.
AAAGGCAAATACTTTCCACACAATCTTTCAAAAATCCTTGAAAGAATTTCTAAATTGGATTTTGAGGAAAATCTAGTTTCCCCAATGATGTGGAGAGTAGTTGGGAAGAGGTAAAAAGCTGACAAAAGCATAAAGCAGCTTTAAAAAAATCCCTGAAATGGGAAGCCTAGGAAAATAGGAAGAAAAACATCCTGATATTCTGGACACAAAATTAGAAATAGGCTTTGGGGAACAATAGATTAAATAAGCTGCTCCTAAACAGATTAGAGGTTGATTTGTGTTGGAGGTGGTCTCAGCTCGGGGGTGAGTTAGGGAGATAGAGGGACTCTACGGTTTGGAGGACTGGTCAAATACCAAAGTGGTATGCACATAGTATTAGGAATGATTAAAAATTAACTGTTGTGAAGTGGGAATATTTATGACTGTAGCTGTATAATTCTTACAATGTTTTGGTTGTGCTAGTGTTCCTTACAGTTACAGAAAGGTAGAATAATTAAATTCTAGCAGTTCCGCATGGTTGTAGGAATCATAAATATGAGGGCAAATCAGCCAGAATCTGTAAACCAGTTCCTAGTTTAAATTTGGAGATTATGTTACCTCGTAATTTATAATTAGGTAACTTTAATCTGCTTCTGTGGAAAATGGAATTGATTCAGACAACATACTAAGAAAAACCCTGAATCTATGAAAAGTAGGCACCTAATTATATACTCGACAGAATCTACACTTTATTGAATTAACTAAGTGAAGTGCAGATATACAGAATTTTTATACAGTGCATGTCTATCTTCAGATATTTTAATATCTTCTATAACAAGGACAAAATGGGAGAGTAGGTAATTTTAGTACTACCTATCTGTCTTAAATAGCAAAGAAATGAAATAAAAACATGATCAGTATCTTTAGAAAATAGCTATGAACGAAGAGTTAAGAATAAAATATATGGGACCCAATTGAATTACATGATGTAAAAAGTTAGAAGTGCACGGAAAATTATAAAACAAACAGTACCTGCACATTATACTTATCAAAAAAGATATATATATACTGAATAATGGAGTACACAAACATCGTCCATATATATATATATACCATTAAATAAATTTAGTCTAAATATGGACATAGTGGGATTGTTCGATCATGACACCTAATTAGCAAAAGAAACTAGATGTATATAGTTACAGGAAAAAATTAGATTGGCATGCAAAGCTTTCCCAAATGGAAACACAACTTCCCAGGAATCCTGAGAGTCTTCTGTAGGAGTCATACAAATTATATATAATAGATAGCCATTGTCAGATTTCCTGGAATGAGGCACTGTACATTTGAAAAAAAAACTGGCTACCAATAGACGTAGGTACATTGCAGTTATTAATATGATAAGCATTAGAAAGGATGAATAACTTATTATTCTTAAATCATATTAACTAATCCACAACCAATAATTTAATGCAAGATGGCATGCGAGAATCCATAAATTAATAATCTGTAGCTTCTTCGAAATTATTATGGAAAAACAAGAATATCAGTGACAAGGAATAAAAACCTCCAGATACAAGCAACAAAATCTGAGCCTCTCGGGCCAGAGTCTTGTAACAAAGACCATGTTCTCATTTCAAAATTTTAAACCATTTAAGGAGTACTAGCATACGACTAAAAATTATTAATATTCTGACTCGGACAGAGTCTAGAACTTCAATGGACACTGTTTAAAACCCTAAGAGAGTTAACAATTCTGAATAAAGGAGGTGGAACAATGCAACGAGAGGATGGTGCTCTTTGCACAGGCATATACCGACCTGAAACGCCAAGGGAGGTGAAATAAATATCAACTGAAAATGAAATATCTCATAGCCGCCGATGATGGAATGCATATGGAGTGTGCATTACCTGTAGAAACGCAGTCATGATAGTGGATCGATCAATAGAATAGCTGATAGAAAATTTTACCAATAGAGAAATTTAACAAGAGGAGAATGGGTTACCTGCCAACGAATAACCTCATTCCTTTCGAGTTCTCTGCACCAAGGATAGAAGAATAATATCAACGAAATTGAATGCTAGAAGGTTAATAGTAAAATAATATATATATATATATATATACATAATGAAAAAATCAAACCTCATGAAGTTCTTGCCTGAGGACTATCGCTCTCCTGCAAAGAGACGAGCCAAGTAAACATCTCACTATCCAAACTCAGCACTCAAGTCACAAAGGATGAACAGAGATGTACTTATTACGAAACCCTGCATGGTATTATCAAGTCTCTTTAACCATAGGTTTGACGCCATAGATGCAGAGACAGTGACGAAAAGAAACGAGAGAGAATTAAATCAATATAATGGTACAGAAACTGCCATGAGAGGTTGCTTAAACGGACCCAAACAAGACTAAACCATAAATGCAATTACAAGAATGAGATCAATATGTATCATCATCGCTCGAGACTTCCACAGAGAAATATGTATGGCAAGTTCTGAAAAACGAATATGATCTCCAAGACAAAATGAAAGACGTGCTTACAAGGCTCATACCTGGCGAAATTCCCCATGCATAGGTAAACAGTCGGACTGATGGGCAAGCCAACGAGTGAATTCCTCCACGTGCAGAGCTTCGAAGTAAAGAGGTGAACAAACCAAATGAAGAACGAAGAAACTGCCTTCACACAAAAACAAAGACTTATATAACCATATCAAAATCCCAGAAACCCTAACTCGGTGAGAGGATCTCAGCCGTCCACATGGAAAAATCCCAAAGGTGATGCCACGGATCGAATGGCTGGAGGTTTCATTTACACCATTCGTTCGACATTCAATGTGAAAAGAAATACAATGAAGTCACGACATTCTGGCCGTATTATTGAGGTTGCATTGGTTCCAGGGTAGACTGGCGTGGCGATTGCTAGAACAACGTGGAGCCATATCATGTGACCATGAATGGGATGAACCCCATCCCAACCAATGCAACGAAACCAAACATCTTACAGGAGCTAACGTGGAGAATGAATATAACCTCTCCAATTCCATACTACATTAAATCAACTTTACCAGGTCGTATTACGTGGAAGCCCAAGATAAATGAGTTCAATCTCGACATAAATTCCAACGTGAATGATATGTACAACAAATTTGGGAATGATATTGACACGGATCTTGTGAAAACTATGACTATCGAATCATTGAATAGCCATAAGTACCATAGAATCCTAGAGCTAAAAGTAGGTGAATTAAATCCAGCTAACGTTCATACGTTATAAGATTATGGGAGCAAAGTGTTCGTAAAGGAGGCCACGACCAACATGGTTATAATCTAGTTGACCCCCTTATATATGTATATCAATACATAATAATATGGTTAATGCTTAGAGGTTTATTGATATCAAAACGAGGGTAAGAGGTAGGTTGATAAGGATGACTTCTCATGGGAAGTGGGTTAGTGTTAATAAATCCACTATGATTTTGGTACAAAGACATATTAAATTTGATTGGAAATTAATCCAATAGAAATTGATTTGGACATAGTTGATATGTGGAAATAAATCGTATTTGGGGAAATAAAGATGATTTAACTAGATAAAACTCAAAATATTAGAGTATAATATTTTGTCGGAAGTATTCCTAAAAATCTCGAATGCCGGAAAAAAAAATAAAAAAAAATAAATAAATAAATAAATTGTGGGAAGATAAATGGGAGGTGTGACACTTAGTGTGGATTACTCATATCAATTCATCTATTTTATATATATGTTCTTTTCAATGAAATTGGTTGCCATTCGTTACCTTCTTCATATCACATTAGGACTTTTAACTTTTCAATTTTTTTATGTAACCTAATCATCACAACTCAATTCTAACCCTAATTTCATGCATTCTTGGAGTTGGAACATGCTTAAATTAAAGTACGATGCCACTACGAATATATAACCAAGTGGTATCTCGATTTTGGTGGATTTTAATGCATTCATAAATGTCTTCGGGTGTCGTTCTGTCTCGTTTCTCATTTCAAAGTTTTGTTGTCAGTTATAATATTATTTTACGAGTTATGAGATATGAATCATAAATTCATACCTATATCACCAAGGTTTTTGTACCATATATTTATTTCATTGATTTGTAAATTGTACTTCTGAATTGATCTACTTGGTTGCTATAACTCCACTTGTGGTTTCAAGAATTTCCTTGTCGATTTAACGTTTTCATTGGGCATCTTATGCCATGTGGATGGTAGATGTGTGAAGGAGTTTAGGGTTTTTAGCAGCTATAAACTTCAATTTATCAATGAAAAAATTCATTTTTCTTTCTCAAATTTGAGCTGTCTCAGATCTATTCATGGAGGTTCCTCTTCTCTTTGGTTGGATCACCATTAACTCTCCTTCGATGACGTATTCACCAGTTGAGGTCAGGAGCTCAATTATCTCCATCGTACCCATTCTGTAATGTTCAGGTCTTAAATAATTTCTCGTCACATTATAGTGAATGCCAGTTAAATCTATAGGTTAAATGTTATTTTTTTTCTTTAAATTGCTTTCCTCCTAGATTTCTCCTTCACATTTTGTTTTAATGATATACGAATTTCCTGAGCTCGTTTTACGGTGTTACAAAGATAAGGAAATGGCTAGCTCTATCATTTTATTTTGTTGGCAATGCTATTATATACTGTTGACAGTGTTCCTTGGTTTTTAGAATTTCCTATCTTCGCTTACCAACCTCTACATTTATCATTTTATAGATATGATTATCGATTCTGTAATGATTTCCATTCTATTTCTGTCCCTATCAATTTACTGTAGGATGTCTTGAGAAAATGGTTACGTCCACTTCTTATATCTGCGTCAAATTCCCCTTGTATTCAACCGCAACATCCTCCACTGGAGACGAATTTGTAACTTCTTCCCAGGTTGGACTTTGTGTTTTATGCATCGTTTTGTTTTTCCAATAGAAAATTTAATTTCCTTGAATTTTAGGCCTTTTGCTTTCTAGTCCTGTGTTAACTTACAAAATCAATAACCCCCTTTTAAATGAGAAATGGTAGGTGATTTGCTGTGAAGGATTCAAAGTCCTGAAGGTAATTTATAATTTCCTTTGAAGTTGATGCCTTCTCATTTCGTTGCTTGCTACTCAACCCTTTGGTTTGTAGCTAACTTGTTTTGTATGTCGATTGCAAGTATTTCTACAACCTTAGCTTATTCAAGGAGTAGATTTTTAAATCGTTTCAGTTCCTTCACGATAATGGACGTGACAATCGATTTTCTTTTCCGAGGTTGGTATATTTATACGCCCAACCATCTTGCTCAGACAACCCAAATGTCGATATCTCATCCAACAAATATTCTCTTTAATGATAGCTATTTGTGCTTCCATTTAAATAAAATTGTAATATTTGAAAAAACAATGGAATACTATGGATACTGCCCGGACTACGACATGACTCCATAGTATTTTTTTTTTTGTTAAGTTTTTATCAGTGGATAAATTTAGTCATTCCTGGCGCTATACGACAGTATCTCTCGGTTTGATAACTTATAAGGCTAAATATCTGTATAAACCTCTATATAATTTTTCATGCCCATTTAGCACTAATTCCTGCCTGTTCTAATTCGAGGTAAAATGTTTGAACAGGTTAACTCTTGTATAATTTTTCTTCAATGTTTCCTTCAATTACCAGCTTCGCTATGAAGATCTTGTATGTTGATATAATTTAGGTAAAATTGTTTTAATGAATATTTCTACTATACCTTCATAGTACAAGAAATTCAACTGAATACTTATATAACAAAATATAACTTTCAAAGGCTTCTTTTCCTATTTCTTTACATAAAATTTGATAGATTTATCAATGTATGATGTAAATACTCTATCTGTTTAAGATTTGTTCACATTCAAGATATTTATAAAATAATCGAGATATACAGAAAATGTAGAGGGTGCTTCCTCCAATAAAGTAATATATGTCTGTCATTAATGTATATCATTTACAGTTTGAATTTATATTGTAATTGCATTCATTTTCCTAATTCATACTTAAAGAAGATTTTTGTACTCTTCATGCAAAATCCCAATATAGTTTCTGGGTATTACATTATGTTATGTTCCAAATTTTTCTTCAATAAATTGGAACATTAAATTTTGTCTAAACTTATTTAGGAGATGAATAATTGGGTAAGGAGGCCCAAAGATAATAAAAACATACATAAAATCCCTCTAGTATGAAAAGGGATTGGCCATGGAACCATATGTCACACCCTCATTTGTGAAAGAAGATATTTGCAAAGAGATTTGACCAAGTCAACCAGCACAAGGTATGAGTTGGAAAGAACTACATATGAGGGAAGGTTCTAGAGGAAGGGAAGCTTCTAGAGGAAGGGCCCATGAGGAGTCTCCAATTGCTATATAAATGGAGGGGAGGAGAGATATTGCAATTCATGCATATTTTTATGATATTGAGTTGGTCATCTCGACTTCTTGAGCACGTTGGTTGTTTAAGTAGTCTGCAGCACTATTTAGTGCACCGAGTGTGTCTATTCGGAGATCTCACCCTCAACCCCGGGGGACTTCGAGTGCCTGCTCGGGTGAGGTTGTCCCATCATTATTTTGGTTTGAGACTGAATAATCATCCTCCATGACAACGTTATTTTTGCAGCAGCATAATACTGTGTTGTAGTGTGTTACCGTGGAGACTCTACAACACCACTTCCATTGCTTGTTTTTCAGAGGGGGAGTCTTTCTTGCCTTTGGAGGATCAGTTTGGAAGCTTGAGAGATTATTTACAGATCTTGACATCAGACCAACACATATTATTACCCCTACTGTTCATTTTGCTCCAATATCTGTGTTATTTTCATAGTGCATTTGTTGCGGGGTTTTGCAGGTTGATTGGAGGGTGGGATCTCAAGTGTAAGGATCAGCCTTCCACTTTGGAGATCTATTGAAGGAGTTTTACTTCAGATATTTCCATATTAGTCAACCTTCTCTACATATTTCTAGTTCCATATTTTCCATAGTTGCCCAGCTACTTCCGCATTTTCATGTATTGCTGAAATCCCCAAGGGGAATGTAATAGAGAGCCCTTTGGGCATTTTGTTCCATTATAGATCTCTATTTTCATGTATTTATCAGTTTAAAGTCTTTAATATAATAAAAATAAGCTTCAGCCTCCTGGAAGTAATGCTAAAGGGTTTCTGGGTCATTCTCTTGTCTTGCAGCACCTCAATCATGAGGGTTTTTCTATGTAAAACTGTTGTTTAACCTTGCTCAATTCCTATTCCACGTTACTAAACTAATTATATGATTTTTCATACTTTTTTACATCTCATACCTGTAGAAAATATGCTTCCCTTGCTTTAGTAAATTTCTGCATACTCAAAGTCATGGGAAATCAGGGTTTTTCTTGACTAGTCGGGAAGGAGGAACTATTTAACTTAGTAAATGACTTTGTATTTTTTTAAATTAGACATGAATATTCCTATTGACCTAATATAACATATTCCAGAACCTTGACCCTTCATTTTACGCAAATTTTATTATACAGTCATTTTAGGGCCAAAATATTCACTTTTCACCAACTCTTTTCCATAAAAGATGAGTAAAGGTTTCTGCAGTATTTGGAGTGGGTTTCTGAGTGTTTTTAAACAATTTTTATGATATATGAAGCACACATTCCTGAAAAATTCATTTTTCAGGCATGATTTGCTGAGAAATCCATTTTCAAGATATTACAGTGGTATCAGAGCTTTTGAGTGGGATTCTTCAAGCAGCTATATAGATAGAATCTGGAAAGGGCCAGGTAGCCTCTAGATCTGGTCCTATTTTATAGGAAAAATATTCGATAAATTCCCTCCCAATCTATCTCTGGTTGGAGTTTGCTGTAACATCTCCTACTCTCCATAAGACCCCTTTTCAATTTCACATGGTCAATATATATATATATATATATATATATATATATATATATATATATATATATATATATATATATATTTCATATATTCTTAGTTCCAATCAAAATTATTCCAAAGGATAAGGTGTAAATACCTCTCTTATGTATATATAATTACCATATTATTTATCACATTTCTTTACACACTCTGATTACTATATATATATATCAATATATATATATATATATATATATATATATATATATATAAGAAATTCCCATTCGTTTCCACTACTAACTTTATTGGTATGAAATGTTTTCATATTATAGTCACAAGTATATTTCCACCCTTAATTTATTTTCAATGAAATTTGTTGTATAGACATACGTTTCATTCTCGATTTTATACATTTTATTTATTAGTCAACTTAAACTAAGTTTACGTTAAGTAACCAACCTTGAACGTAATATTAATTATTTAATGATATTCTTCCATTATCATGTCGATCATAACATACATTATGATAGCTATTGTACCCTTCAAACTTTAATAGTCAAAGTATTTACCGTACCATAAACCCATAGTCCTCTCCATGACATATGGATGAATGTTGGCTTTGATTCCATTCACATTGTGAATTATGCATACGTATGTCGATTACCTTATCATTGGAACTCAATATTAATGTTTCGATTTGGATCATGGTGTACATATTATATCTACTGACATACATTACTTGGTTATGGCTCATTGATCTAGATTTGTACACATACATTAATGTCAAGCTACGGTTCCATTCCTTGAGCCCATAAGAAATCGTTGTTTATTGGTTTTTTTCCACCTAACTGTCATTCTTTGTAATTGCAACCATCTGCAATGGTACCGTAGCGTTAAATGAATTTAGGGTTTTCCTTCATCACTTTAAACCAGTCTCGATCTATGAGAGAGTCGATCGATTGTCGCGAGGTGTAGCGTGGGATGTGATTAGGGTTTTTCAGCAACTATCTCTATTAAACACATCATTGTTGCCTTTTCACTCTTCTCTGAGGGTTTTTCGTTCCAGTGTAACATTCTCTGTTCTTACCATGATTGCTACGATGCTAATCCATAGTGCAAACCGGGCTTTGCTATTTTGGTTCGACGCCTTCGCTATGATACCGGTAATTTCAGTTTGTTTATTGCACCCCTTTATTTTGAATCTGTTGCAAATTGGGAGAAGTTCTCCACTAATTTTTTTCTATTAAAGTGAATGAATTCCTTGCGGCTAGATTTAGCCTGTATAATAGTGCATCTCCAAAAGTTTTATAATGTGTTTTCTCCTGTTGTTTCTTTTACTTCCTTCGCAAACTTCCTATTCGTGTTAAAATGGTTTCACTGTCACAACTATTCATGTTGCATAGCTCTATTTAGTTATTTCTAACAGAGGTTTATATCACAGTACACCCTTGTATATTCGTTTTTGGTATCTCTTTCACTTATGGGCTATCGAGCTCCGAAATTTAACTATAATGATTTTCGTTGCCCATTAGCAAGACCAATATTTTTTCCTTCTTGTCTTGATGACGCGAGACCCGAATGGGATTCAGCTCCAACTATTTCCATAGGTAAACTGCAGGAATTATTTTTTTTGAGTTAATTGAACTGATTTTAAGTTTTATTTTTCTCTGATACTAACTAATTTCTTAATTCTGCTGTGGTTTGAGGTACTCTCTTCCATTCATTTCTTCGCATTTATCCCTTGTTTCTCCCATACAATATCATATTCGCATACTAAACGAATCTATGGCTTCATTTACAGGTTGGTCACGTCTCGCTTTCCATACTCGGCAACTCTGAAGATCGTCTCGAAGTTGTCGTAATTTGATTTTAAATTCTCATTCTACCATAATCTTCTACCACTCGTCCAAATGTATTTAGAATATAGAAGTGCTCTCGTGAACATTCGAGAGTTTTTGTCTTTGTATAAATTTTCTTTTTGAGACATATTCCAATTGACTTTCCTGACTCTATTAAACTTTACTATATAATTATATTTGTCTTTATGAAAATGATTGTGCGTAAAATTTAATTAAGATAGATATATATATATATTCCACAATCAACTTTTCTTTTACTTTGATTTGTTATAATATTTTAATTTTGTTCCTTTGGGAATATAGCAATCTGGGTTTAAATTAATTTATTTCCCTATTTTTAAGGTTTGGTAAACTACCCATTTAACCATATGTTTATCGGGTCAGGTTATATATGTATATACATATATAACAGTCTTTTGTTTTCTGTAAAATGTATGGAACTCCGGTTTGTTCAAAATCTCAGGTCATTCGAAAATTCTTTTCACTTACTACACAATTATTCCATGTTTAGAATTTACATATTTTCTAATGTAATATTTTGAGAATTATTTCCAAAATTTAATACTTGTAAAAACTATAACAGAGATGAATTGTCAGAAAAATTATTATGTTTAATACCTAGGGATTTAATAATCACTTAGCAGATTTCTGAGATACTATTGTTCTCCAAAATAAATTTTTTTTTTCCTTGTAAGACTTTAGAAATGCGTATTATTATAATGCAGTTTGAAATAGTTGCAATAATTGGTTTCCTCTGTATAATTCTGTAATTTCTTCCAATTAGCACTTTTGTACACATAAGATAGTTTAATAGTTGCATGATCCTTTGCGATAAATTCTAATCTATTCTACTTCTATATGTAGAAAATTACACATATTTTTCTAAATTCGTAATTTGCATTGCTCATATTAAATTAAGCAGAAGATTAACTGTCAGCTCAACAACAGAGTTATTTTCTTGTGTTAATAGAATTATTCAATAAAATTTTATCTTTTCCCAGAATAAAATTGTTGTTTGCCGAAATCAGTTACAGTTAAATTTGTTTTATCAAAAAATTTTGCTTTCTTCCTTGAATTATTTTCCCAGAATTTAGTGTTGCAAATATTGTTAGATCCTAGTTTTGGATGATAGTTCCTATCTCTAATTTCAGAAGCAGATTAAAGTTACATTGACTGTACTAGGGAAACATTTACACTTTCTCCAGATTTAAACCATCTAATGGTTTAGAGGTTATGGTTGACAGTATTCCCTAGTATTATTTCCTACTACCATACAGAAGTTAGGAGAACTATTTATTCTATTCAACTCTGTTAAAAGTAAGGAAATTCATTACACATCAATTTAACTCAACATAATTACCATAGTAATTTTCACTACTATCCAACAATATCAAATTTAATTACTCAGCAAAATAGTGTGCATACCACTTCAACAAATGACCAACCTCCCAACCTTAGAGTTCTTCTGTCCTTAAGAACTCAACCCCAAGCTGAGATCATCTCCTAGAACAGACCAACCTCTAATTTGTTCAGGAATAGCTTATTTAAGCTTTTTCTCCCCAAAGTCTGTTTCTAATTCTGCGTCCAGAATTACAGGATTTTTTTCTTCCTGTTTTCCTAGGCTTCCCTTTTTTGGGACTTTTAAAGATGCTTTCTGCTTTTCCCAGCTTTTTACCTCTTCCCAACTACTCTCCACCTCATTGGGGAAACTATATTTTTCCTCAAAATCTAATTTATAAATAAATTCTTTCAAGGATTTTTGAAAGATTTTTGGGGAAAGTCTTAACCTCTTTCCATGCCTTATGGATTTGGCTAGTGATCTCAAAATTCTCATTTGGTCAATATGCAAAGAATTATTTTATTTATTTTTCAAAACGAAAAACTTAAATACATCCACAAAATACTTATCCAATGGGGTCCACTCCCCGTTGGATCTAAAGTTCAAATGTCTAATTTGAAAGAACATAAAACTAGGGGTGTTACATTTGTCGTGTTTTAGAGATATCCCCGAAATGGGATATTACACATTAATTTCGTTGTTATAGTTTAGCATAGTCATATTTTATAACTAGTACCTTCCGCTAATGTCTGAGAGAATCTTATATTATTCCTTTGTTTCTACTCGTATCCATATCCATTAAATTTTTATATAGATTCGGATATAATTCCTACCAGAATGGAAGCATGCTAAAATTTACATTTAAATACTTTATAAAATGTTCTTAACATTTATTTCATGCTGAGATGAACGATGATGGTATGCTAGGTCTGTAAATTCTCTATTTAATAATATGTTCCTTTAGTTCAGAAATCTAGCTTTGATATACATATAACTATTTTCCTGTAATGAATTTCTTCCACTGTTCCTAAGGTATAATAGTAAGGAATCTCCTTAAAATTGTAGCAGGTTCTTTATCTTTAAACTATAGTTCTGCTAATTAATTATACTAGTAAGCCAATGCTCAATAGATATACATCTATCGTGAATTCTCGAAAATTATTAAATTTATGAACTGTATATTCATTCCAAATTTCTAATAGCTGTATATGTTTGAAATAATAGTTGTATATTTTATTTCACAGTAATAATATTTTTCCTAAGAGAGACCTATCATCAGATTTAAACCTAACTTAGGTTTAGACATTCTGATAGATGGCTCCCATCAGATAGTTCCTATTCAACTACACAGATTGTTAAAGTATTTATATACTAGTAATTCTTCTAAATGCATGGGAAATAATTTTACTCATCATACCTGTTTATAATTCATTAATTTTCTCAAAACTCTATCTATTCATAAGAAGTCTAATTCTACTATAAAATAGAGTATTATGGTGTGCATACCAAATTATTTGACTAGTCCTCCCAACCGTGGAGTTTTATCTCCTTAACTCACCCGCGAGCTGAGATCCTTGCTTCCTTGGATAGACAACCCTTTGTCTATCTTAGAGCAACTCATTTAAGATATTCTTTCCCAAGCTTGTTTCTAATTTCTGTGTCTAGAAATTCCAGGATGCTTTCTTCTTGTTTTTGCCTAGGCTTCCCTCTGTGAGGTACTTTAAAGCTGTCTTTTCTGCTTTTCTAACGTTTCTTCCTCTTCCCATTTACTTTCCTCTTCATTGGGGATATTATATTTTTCTCTCCCAATATAATTTAGTAAGATTCCTTTCAAGGTTTTGGGAAAGTCTAACCTTATCCATATCCTCATGGATCAAGGTTTAGGATCTCCAATATCCATCTAGTCATAGTGCACTCATAACCATTCCATTTATTTTTACTAATAAATAATTAAATAAATCCACACATTGTTTCTCTATTGGACTCCACTTCCCCTTTGGATTTGTTCAAATGTCAAATTAAAAAGCATAGCAACTTGGGGTGTTACAGGGATTGAATGGGTTGAACCAAGAATTTCTTTGCAAAAACAGGCTACGGCCTTTAACAATAAAACTTGATTTTGTAGGGTTTAAACATAAAATTCAATGCGTGGATTGAGTAAAGATAAAACCAAAATAGAATTGCTACCGCTACTGCATCCTTTTTCTTCAAATCAAAAATTTAATTTTGTTCTCCTCGTTGAGTTGCAGTTGGGTTTACATTTGAACACATGGCAAGGTTACGAAAAGATTAATAAAATAAAAACACTGTTACCAATGAAATAGGTAACCTTGCCTCAAAACGGGAACTCTAGCCCAAAAAGTCTCAAAAAACATGAAAAAACACTCCAAAAACAAAAAGTGTGTCTTCCAGAACGCACTTGGTTTTTTTTTAAGGTCAAATTTCAACATTTTATAAAACTATGCTAAAAACAAAATTGTTTGTTGAAAAAAGGATTGAAAAAGCACCCTAAAAAAAAACTAGTTGATGTTGGAATAACAAAAAAAACAATTGTGTCATAATTTTGACACTTGTAACAATGGAATTAAAGACAACATATTAGGACATTTTTTAAAATCGTAAATTTCTAAGATTTTTGATAGATGATGTTAAAGATAAACAAATACATGTCTTAAGGGCTTATCATTTTGAACAATTTTCATCCATGTTGTTAAACATAAAATATCTTGACTTTAAACAACCCCAAAATTGTAATTATTGTCAACCATAACCTTAAAGATAAAATTTTGTAGCGCATAAAAACCTTAATGACGAGTTGTAAATCTAAAGTTTTTGAATCTTAAGTGTTTAACATACTTGAACAATGAAATTATGGAGAAATTATAAGACTTAACAATTTAAAAAATGAACAAGTAAATGAAAAAATTATTATTGAACAGAAACAAGTAAGAGTACTTTTAATTTTAAAGGATAAAAACTTATCTTTTTTCAAATCTTAGCATAAGACAAATTTAAATATAATTTCAACCAAAACCTAAAAATCAAGCATCAAAACAAAGTGTTCTATTTCAATGACACATATAACTATTAAAACTTTTAAAAGTATCTTATACCAAATGGTAACAATACATAATATCATGGTAATATCATTGCATAATCTAAAAATTCAACAATAGTTTCTATTTTCTATTTTACTTAGAATTAAAATATCAACATTGGTACATTGAATATAACATAAATTATTTTTCTAATTCATTGTTACATTGTCGATATTCTAAAGAAATGAATTCTTCATAATTAAAACATATAATCCAACAAACATAGAAATGTCTCATAACTTCATGAAAAATGAGATGGAAGTGAAAATTTTTATTTCAAGTTACCATGCAAACATCAATTACATAAAAGTGTCTTAGATAGTTATTCAAAATCAACCATAGGTTCTGACTCAGATGAATGGCTCGATGCAGATGAAGATGATCCATATTCTTCTCTTTCATCAACTTGTGCTCCATCTGAGTCAACATGCATGCCCACCATTTCAAAGTTCAAAAGTCTTGTAGATCTACGTCTACATTCTGCAGAGTCCCATTTCAACAGTAATTGTTCTGGTAGCAATTTCTTGAAAATATTTATGGTCTGCAACCGAAGAGTTCCTCTCTTTGTCAAATTGAAGTCATACACAAGTATGTCAACATCTTCCAATTTTAGGATATTTGTGCGACGGCGATTTATATTTATGCCCTTTCTTTTTCTCTTTCTGCCAATTCTTTTTTCCACTACTGTTGGGTGTGGAGCCTGATTATCTTGTTTACTCTGTATCACAGCATTGGACCCATATTCTTAGTGTTATTAATGCCTAAATGAATTCGCCCCCGGGCAAAACAGATGTGTTGGTTTGGAAAGTGAGGCACTTTCTATAATATAATGCCTATTAGGCAAATGATCTGACGATAGAAGTTATGTTTATATTAGGGTTTTTTGCCCTAGAAGGCAACCCCTTGTATATATGAGGGCATTGTATTGCGGCTGTGTATTATGAGTGTATTCTCGGAGCGAGAAACAAAGAGGAAGACTGTGAGAGAGAAAAGAGGATATTACAGCGGATCTACTGTAGGTTTTGTCTCTTCATTTTTGTTGGATAATATAAAGGAAGGACTGGCTGTTCGGGGTGGACGTAGCCCAAAATGGGTGAACCACGTATATCTGTGTGTCTCTGGTTTTATGTGTTTTGTGTGCTTGTATTTTCCGCATATTTTATGTGTTTCATGGCTCTGTAATATTCAATTTTCTAACAACTACCATCTCTGGCTTGTACACACCATTGAAAGGGTGGGTACTTGTGGCATACCAATGTACATCAACAGCTATAATATCTTTATTTTCATTAATGACCTTTATAACCTTGGCAATCCAGAATGGATAACCAAGTGGATCTTCATCTTCTAACACTAATATCATGCAACCCTCCTTAAGATCCTTCACAGAACCCCTGTAAAGGTCTTCCATGGCTTCACGTTGTGCATGTGATCTTCTAGAACCAATATAGATTTCTCTTTCCTCTACCTGTGGGGAATTAATAATAGCCTGAGGCTGTTGTTGTTCAACATTGTGTGTTTCCTGATGTTCATGTTCATTTGGAATATTTTGTGGCAAAAAAAAATGAGTCTTCAAAAGCGTATCCCTATTTACTGATCTTTAAATCATATCACTTTGATTACTGAAAAAAGACTCCCACAAAACTGAATCAGCAACATCGAAGTATTCATATGTATCTCTAATACATATTTTAATTTCCTCTAGACATTCAGAATAATTTATGTCTCTCTTCTGCCTTCATGCATTGTGGAGTTCAGAAACTAACTGTAATAACAATATCTTTAATGAAAAAATTGGACGCTCTGGAATGAACTTCAAAAATGCTAAACCTGATGATGATCCCCATTCTTCAATAGTTGAATACTTCTTGCCCCATATAAGTGTTATCCCATCAATTTTTTTGATACGAAATTGATGCTCGAAGCTAATGTCGTTAAGATGTTCAATGCATTTCTCCTCACCATGCGATCCAAAAATAAACCTTCTCCTGTCAATAGGTTCTTCCAACACATGAAAAACAGGCTCTGGAATGTACGATTTCTTAATACATTCAATTAATGATGGCAGGCTCCCAACACCTTTCCTCCTCAATTTTACTGAAAAAATACTGAACATTTGATCAATATGATCATGAGTATGCCCAACAAGAAGGAAACCAACCTTTATATTTTTAAATCCCCAGTTCAATGAGCATGTTTAGATACCCAAAAAGAACTTGATTTTGTTCTCACGACTTGTGTTGTCTAATTGTAAATACAAAACTTCAGGAAGAATCCCAGACCAATGAGTAACCACATCATGGATTATAGTTATGGTCAGATTTTCATCATTGTGAATATTTGGAGTTGTGAAGAAATCTCTTGGAAACATCTTCTCATTAAATACCATACAACCAACCAAGTGAAACTGAATGAAATTTTCCTCCTGTAATTTTTTTAGCGTGCGGACAAAATGTGGAAGAAGTGTTTTCTTTTGGTCCATACCATCAATTATCAATCCCAGATATTTATTTGGATGATCATAACACTTATTTCGATGTTTATATAACTTTTTCCTTTCACTTGTTTGTTGATTGTGATGGTCTTGAAGTTCTTTGACAATGGAATCTGTACATAAAACAAAAGAAACATATTAATAAATATATTTTCATAGTTGATAAGTATCAAATTTTAGAAAAAAATGTTTTGAACACATACCTCTTTCTGCCCCTTGACATTTATCTCTTTTTGATTTAAGATAAGCACATGTGCTGCAAATCCCCATCCTTGTCTTCTTAGGAATACGAACATTGTTGAATTCAGTTTTCCATATCCTTGTAAAATAAGAATATGTAATAAAATTACCAATTCCTTCAAGAGATTCTGCATAATCTTTGTATAACATGAATATTTATCGTCTCGAGAAATTATCTGGAAGATGTATTGTGTCTTTATTTGGCATACACTGTCCATTATTTGAAAAGAAGTCTTTCATCCATGTCTTAGCAGTATTTGCAAACGGCCCCACCTCCCGTTTATAACATGCTTCTGAATAATATATGGGATCCCTTTCCAATCTATCTTGGATTCTTGACAAACGACAATTACCAATTGAATACAACATTTTGAACGCCTTTCTGCAAAGCAATACATTCCCAATATGATAATCATAACCTGCTAGTGTAGATTGCATGCAACCCACTAAATATGAATTTTGCATGCTTTTATTCATTGGCATATATGTTTTCCTTTTCTCCAAAGAAAATTTGAAATCCATATTTTTCAAGAAATCCCTTCGACAACATTCACTTGAAATCAAATGAACGACAGAACTTCTTGTCGTGAGATATTTTGTCCTCGCCCTTGTATAACTGTTATACTTTGGATTGATATGAAAAGGTCTAATCCTACTCCTAGTTGCAATATTTTCTTGCAACGGCTTCATCATTCCATCATCCTTTGTAAAAGTAGTTTCATCACCATTAGGAGGAATATTATCCCCACTATCATCATCCTGAACATAGTTAAGAAATTTATCAACATCATTGCGTGGAAAATTTTCTTTACCATCATCAGTTGAAGAAAAAATTTCATAAGAATCATCGTCACTTTTGTAACTATGACTCAAAAGAAATTCTTCACCATCTTGACCCATGCTTTCAAATTCTTCCCTGCAAGGATTCAATTCTTCATCACCATGAGTGTCTTTGGAATGGTCACTTGGAGAAAATGCAATATTCAGATCTGTGCCTCTAAAATTATCATTTGAAAGAAACTCTTCATCCTCCCCTTCCTTAGTGGTGCTCTCATAATCCTTGGGATTAGGCATAAGTGGAAGCTTTGAATTTGTATTCACTAGAATTTCTTCATCCTGCCCCTCCCCTTCCTCACTGAAGCTCTCATAATCCTTAGGATTAGGAATAAGTGAATGCCTTGAGTCTATATTTATTGGAAATTCTTCATCCCCCGCCTTCGTCAGTGGTTAAATTATAATCGTTATGATTAGGATGAAGTGAAAATTTTAGCTTTGGAAATTCATCCCCGTCTTCATTAGTGGTGTTGGCATAATCCTTAGGATTAGGATGAAGTGGATATTTTGACACTACAAATTCTTCATTCCCCTCTTCCTCAGTGGTGCTGACATAATCCTTAGGATTAGGACGAAGTGCATGTTTTGACTTTGCAAATTCTGCATTCCTCTCTTCATTTGTGGTGCTGACATAATCCTTAGGATTAAGACGAAGTGGAAATTTTGACTCTGGAATTTTTTCGTCCCCCTCTTCATCAGTGGTGCTTGCATAATTCTTAGGATTAGGACGGAGTGGAAATTTTGACTGTAAACATTATCATTCCCCTCTTCATCAGGGGTGCTCGAATAATCCTTACGATTAGGACGAATTTGATATTTTGACTCTAGAAATTTTACATCCCCCTTTTCATCAGTGGTGCTGGCATACTCCTCAGGATTAGGACAGAGTGGATATTTTGACTCTACAGATTCTTCATTCCCCTCTTAATTTGTTGTTCTAGCATAATCCTTAGGATTAAGCTGAAGTGGATATTCTTCATCTCCCTCTTCATCAATGGTATCCTCATAATCCTTGGGATTAGGATGAAGTGGAACTTTTGACTCTGGAAATTCTTCATCATGCCCTTCATCACTGTTGCTTTCATAATCCTTAGGATTAAGAGTAAGTGGTATAACTGGCGCTCGATTTACAGAAATTTCATTTTGCTGCACCTCATCAATTTTGTTCTCATCATCTTTAGGATAACGACCAAGTTGATTTTTTGACTCTCTATTCATGGTGAACGAACTCCCGTTATATTCATCACTCTTAATAGAGTTGTTGCGTGACGAAGATGTTGATGTTATAGAAAGAAAAACTTCGCTATCAGAAGAAACCATGGCTTTCAACAAAAATAGGTTGAATGACACAAATTCCTCTCCGACTTACAATATATAGCTTAAAGATTGAAAATTTCCCTCCAAATTTTCCCTCCAAAAAAATTCGCGAAAAAATTTCCCTCCAAAACTCCCCCCCAAAAAATTTCGCGAAAAACTTTCCCTCCAAAATTTTCATTTCATATATTTGGTACAAATATTAATCAAAAAATGTATTTAACATTTTTTTTAATAAATTGTTTATGTCGAAAATTTTTACCGATATTTATATTCAAAATATCCACAAAATATTTCTATCATGGATGCCTTCCAAACTAAAATAATGTTTTTATTTGAATGATTTCACATTGACTAAATGTAAGTATTAACTATAATATTACTATAATACCTACATGCAAATATTAACTATTTTAACTATAATAACTACATGTAAATATTTTGAATTTTAAATTTTAAACTTATGTTATATTCATCTAAAATATATTTCAGATTTTATTAATAAACTGTTGGTCTTCAAATATTTCACCATACTTTCTATTCAAAATATCCACAAAATATTCCTTTCATGCATGTCTTCGAAACAAAAATAATTTTCTTATTTGAATGGTTTAAGATTGACTACATGTAAATATTAACTATTTAAACTATAATTAACTACATGTACATATTTTAGATTTTAAAATTTAATGCCATGATTTTAAACATTGATTGCATGTAAATATTAACTATGATAACTAATGCAAATATCAACTATTTTATCTATAATATTAAATATAATTAACTACATGTAAGTATTTCATATTTTAATTTTTAATCTGAGATTATATTTGAATTATTCAACATTCATTACATGTAAATATTAAATAAAATATTAATTATGATAACTACATGCAAATAATAAGTATTTTAACTATAGTATGAACTATAATAAACTAAATGTAAATATTTTAAATTTGAAATTTTAATCCGGCATTTGTTAAACAGTAAACCAATCAGACAATATTTGCTATTTAAAAGGAATGATTGTTTCTATTCATCACATCACATCAAGTTTTCTGGTATTTTTTAGAACAAATTTCTGGAGGTGTTGCGTTGGCATTGGTAACTTTGTGGAGGCATTGCATTGGCATTGGAGGCGTTGTGTCGTTATTGGTAATTTTGTGGAGGTGTTGCATTGGCATTGGTAACTTCGTGAAGGCATTGCATTGGCATTGGAGGCATTGTGTTGCTATTCGTAATTTTGTGGAGGCGTTGTGTTGGCATTAGTGACAGCAGCTTTCTGCATTTCAAAGGTTAGTTCTCCTTCTATTCTATCAATTTAAAGACGATTTTGGGGAAAATATGTTTTTCTGTATTTTTTTGTGTCCAAAAACTATTTTTTTAAGGTTTTTAGGTTCAAAAACCTTAATTTTTTTATATTTTTTATTGAAGAAAATGCAAAAAAAATAAATTTTTTAGGGTTTTAAGAACAAAAATTTAGATTTTTTTCCTTTTTTAAGACTTATAGGTTCATCTAGACAGAAAAATCCATAAAACGACCATCCACATTTAAAAAAAAAAAAAAAAAAGAGTAATATTATAACATTTTTTATTTGTTTTTTTTTATCATAAATATATGAGTGATTTCATTATTTAATTTTTTTTTTTTTTAATTTGAGAATTTTTTTATTTTATATTCTATTTTTTTTTTTTTTAAATCTTCGTTTTATTCTTTTTAATTTTAAATCTTTAATTTTTTTTCTATATATATATATATATATATATCTTTCTTAATTGTATTGTGATATAGTTTTTTCTTTTTTAATTTATTATATTGTTATATTAGAACACATGTTTTTTTTTTTTTATTATATATATATATATATTTTTTAATTATATAATGTTTAGAAACCCAACATAATTGTGATTTAATAAATTGTTTTTTTTTTCTATTTGCTATATTTTGATATTTTTAACATTTTTTTATTATTAAATAATGTTTTAATAGTTATATTATATATAAAAAAATGAAAAATCGAAATTAAAAAAAATAATAAAAAACAAAATAAAAATTAAAAAATAATTAAAAAATTAAAAATTAAAAAAAATTAAAAAAAAAAAAAAATGTGCGTAGGCCGGCCCCCGGCGCCCAGCGAGCGGGCCTGCGCTATTCATTTTTTAAATTTTTCTTTGAAATTTTGTAATTTTTTTTTTTTAGATAAAACTTTTTTTAATTTTGGTTTTTTTTTTAAATTTTTTTTTTTTGTTTTTAAATTTTTTTTTTTTTTTTTTAATAATTTGTTTTAATAAAACATTTTTTGATTTTGATTTTTTTAAATTTTATTTTGTTCTTTAAATTTTTTTTTTAAATAATTTGTTTTAATAAAAAAATTAAAAGTTCTTAGAAATATTGTTATATATATTAATAATAATAATAATAATAATAATAGTAATTAAAATTAAAATTGTTATATAATATAATGAAAACATTGTTAAATAATAATTGTTAAAAATTTCAAAAAAAAAATATGTTGTGTAACCAACTCCAAAAAGAGAAGAAAAGAGATATCAACACCTTAGAAATGAGCCACTTCGAGGGGGCAACCTCCAATACATTACATAAATGAACAATTCTTGGATGATACAATTTATAAAACCTCCTTTCTATATATAGGAATCCATGGGGCCATAATGTAATCCTAGTGGGCCACAATGTAATCTTGGCTGACCTAACAATAATAATTTAAGGGCACAATAATAACAAAATGGGGGTTACAAGGGTACAGTAATAACAATAAGGGGTTTACACTAACAATAATAAGGGGCTACACTATTAATATAGGGACTTAACATGCCCCTCTCCTTCAAACAAGTGTTGTCCTCAACGCTTGATTATTTCTTGATGCTTCTGTATAAAATTCTCATCGTCCCACGTGCAATCTTCTACAAGAAAGTTCTTCCAATTGCTGAGATACTTTGAAATTGATTGTAGTTTTCGATTTCTTGTTTTTGTGACTGCTTCAGAACTTCTTTCGATGTGATATTGATCTTCCATTTGTTTCATTTGATTTTGCACCAAAGTTAGATTATCCTTTGAGAGTTGGAGAACTTGTTGTTGATGCTCATTGTGATATTCCACTACTTTATCATCCATAATAGATTTTATTTGATCCTTAAAACAATCCAAATTAGCCTCCATTTTTGCTTTTAAACCATCTATGTCATCTTCGGTTGCTCTTCGTAAGATCGAAATTTGTTGCACTTGGTACCGTAATTTTGATATCTCATATTGCAATTCTTCCTCCTCATGCGTCATAGTATAGCTTTCTGAGGGCTTAATGGGTATGCAATTATTTTTTGGAGGCATAATAGAACCCATTAATGACAAAAATTCTTCAATATTCCCTTGGAATCAATTCAACTTGATTCTTCAAACAAGACTTATGCAATTCGGAAAAAACAATACACACCTTTTTCTTGCTTTGAGGAGCTCGATATTGAAATTGAATTATCAGAATTAAAAAATCTTCTCATATCTAAAATTAAGCCCTTAGTAGCCCTCAAAGCTTCTTTTCTCAAATGCCATAATTCTACCTGATTTGATTCTCCAAAGATAGTTATGTCCAGTCTCCCACAATGACCTAATTATGGACTGTTCGTGAGAGAAACTGTAGGAATTTGCCACTGTCATCGTTTTCTGCCCCTCTGTATCTAAAATTGATAGCCAAGAAACTAAAATCCGTGTACTTGTGACCACTTTTTACGGCACTCCAATCCGATGCCCAGAGAGAGATTTATTGAACTTTTCCAACAATCACCTCTTTGAGATGAAATTCAGGAGCCTGAAAAAGCACTACCTTCCACAGATCATATCTCCAAAAATATTTTGAAAAAATATCTAAATTTTTTTGATGAATTTCCTCAGTATTTCAGATTTGTACCATATGCATTTTAGATTCTGAACCTTCGTAGAAAAATATTTATAGCGAAAATTCCACAATGACCTGTTTAGGAGCCTGAAAAAAAACCTCACTTCCACAGATCATATCTCGAAATGTTACGAACCAAGCTCTGAAATTTTAGATGCTTCCTTAGATTTCGAAGCTTGCCCAAAATTTCGCCTTCTGAAACTTGTAGAAAAAAATTTATAGCGAAACCGCCACGCCACGATGACCTGCTGGAGCAGCGGAACCTGTAATCCAAAGCCTGATACCAAATGTTGTGAAACTAGCTCCAAACATAGAAGAAAAGAGATATCACCGCCTTATAAATAAGCCACTTCGAGGGCACAACCTCCAATACATTACATGAATGAACAATTCTTGGATGATACAAATTATAAAACCTCCTTTCTATATATAGGAGTCCATGGGGCCACAATGTAATCCTAGTGGGCCACAATGTAATCCTAGCCGACCTAACAATAATAATTTAAGGGCACAATAATAACAAAATGGGGGTTACAAGGGTACAATAATAACAATAAGGGGTTTACACTAACAATAATAAGGGGCTACACTATTAATATAGGGACTTAACAAAATATATATATATATATATATATATATCATTAAATAACAATTATGTTTTGTTTTTAAACATTATATAATTAGAAAAAAATACAATATAATAAATTAAAAAAAAACATTTGTTTTAATATAACAATATAATAAATACATTTAAAAAAAAACTATATAACAATACAATTAAAAAAATAAAAAAACATATAATATTATAACATTTGTTATAAATAGTTACTAACTTTTTTGTTTTTTTTCAAATATTAAACAAAAACTGAAGTTTGAAAATACTAGTTTATTTTTTTTAAATTATTTTATACAATTTAAACACATTTTTAATTTTTTTATAAAATGTATTCAAAACATATTATATAGATATATACATAAAACGACCATAGGTTCATCTAGACAGAAAAATCCATAAAATGACCATGCACATAAAAAAAAAAAAGTTAATATTATAACATTTTTAAGACTTATAAATTCATCTACACAGAAAAATCCATAAAACGACAATTCACATAAAAAAAAGTAATATTATAACATTATTTATTTGTTTTTTTTAATCATAAATATATGAGTGATTTCATTATTTAATTTTTTTTTTTGTTTTTTAATATGAGAATTTTTTTATTTTATATTCTTTTCTTTTTTTTAATTTTAAATCTTCGTTTTATTCTTTTTAATTTTAAATCTTTATTTTTTTTTTCTTTATTGTTTTGTTATATATATATATATATATATATATATATATATATATATATATATATCTTAATTGTATTGTGATATTTTTTTTTTTAATTTATTATATTGTTTTTTTTTTTTGGTTATATTTTCATATTTTTAACATTTTTTTTATTATTAAATAATGTTTTAATAATTATATTATATGAAAAAAAATAATAATTTAAAATCGAAATTAAAAAAAAATAAAAAATAAAAAACAAAAGTTGTAAACGCGGGCAGTCTCCTCCGTGAGCTTCAATGAGAATCTGCATATTCATTTTTTAAATTTTTTTTATTTTTATTTTTTAATTTTTTTTGTAATTTTTTTTTTTGTAAATTTGTTTTAATAAAACTTTTTTAATTTTGGTTTTTTTTTTAATTTTTTTATTTTGTTTTTTAATTTTTTTTTATTTTTTTTTTAATAATTTGTTTTAATAAAACATTTTTTAATTTTGATTTTTTTTAATTTTATTTTGTTCTTTAAATTTTTTTTTTTTAATTTTTTTTTAAATAATTTGTTTTAATAAAACAATTAAAAGTTCATAGAAATATTGTTATTAAAAAAAAAATGTTATATAATATAAAAAAAACATTGTTAAATAATAATTGTTAAAATTTTCAAAATATAACAAAAAAAATATATATATATATATATATATATATATATATATATATATATATATAGTTTTTAAACATTATATAATTAAAAAAAATACAATATAATAAATTTAAAAAAAAAACATTTGTTTTAATATAACAATATAATAAATTAATTAAAAAAAAAAACTATATAACAATACAATTAAAAGAATAAAAAAATATATAATATTATAACATTTGTTATAAATAGTTGGTAGCTTTTTTTTTTTTTTAAATATTAAACAAAAAGTTTATTTTTTTAAATTATTTTATATAATTTAAACACATTTTTAAATTTTTTATAAAATGTATTCAAAACATATTATATAGATATTTAGAAATAAATTTTGTTTATTAAATTTATTTTATCCACAATATTTTTCCATTAACTAATATATATATATATATATATGGAAAATGGCATCAAAAAATATTTCTGTGAATATTTCTGCACCGAGGGCAGCAGCTCCCAAATCTACAGCTGCAGCTCGACGCACTATGGAGACAACTCCCAAATCTAAAGTTGCAGCTGGATGCACTATGGACATTGTTGGACACAATAAGGATATTGTTGCACACACTAATAAAAGTCAAGCAAGTGGGGCACCAGGTTCATTAAAGCTTATTTCTGATTGGAAGAACGCCGAGGAAATAGATAAAACCGATTTCTCATGGTATCTTGAAGACAGTGAAATGGAGGCTGATATACACATCTATCTAATTTGTTGTATGATTGACTTAAATGAGCCATATGATGTGATAGGCAGAGTACGAGACATATGTATGATCCTGAATACAAGCACTATTTATGTTTTTGCAAGGAAGACTTAGAAACGTGAGAAGGTTAGAAATCATCTATCAATCGTCAAGTATGACACAGATGAAATATCTTCAAAATTTTCTGAAGAAATATCAAGCAACATTGCAAATAACGTTGTAAGTATGCTTATTTTTATTTCCTCTATGCATTATTGTAAGGATGATTCAATTTTTTATAAATTATGGATCATTGTCATGTTTTATTTTGTTTCATAGGATTTTGTTCCGAGTCTTTCAAACATGTTTGATGGTATTTATATGTTGGTACCAAATGTTATGGATGTGATCAAAACTTTCCACAAAGACAAAGCAGAGAAAATGAGATTGAAGCAAAGAGCAATAGCTCGTGACACTGCAACAGTACAAAGAGGGGATCAACCAAGAGTCACTAAGGTGGGTCAATCTAGTAAACTTAAACATGTTTCTTTTGAAGGTGTCAAACATGAAACAGAAAATTATGATAGAATTAGTGAGGAGGAGATGAGAACCACTGTGCAAAAGGAGAAAACAGATCAGACACCAAAAATAAAAATTGCCAAAAATGTCTCTCTTTTACCTCATGAAGGAGAGCTTGTTTATAAAAAAACTGATATGTTATCCAATAAGACTAGGAAATCAAATATTGGTGAACCTGTAAAGGTCGTGAGAAGCAGTGAAGAAAAAATTGAAAGCTCTTACGGAAGCAGAGAAATCATAACACCAGGTGCTGAGTTAGAGGATGGCGTTATTAAAACAAAACAAAATGTTATTTGACAAGAGTTGAGGAAGAATAAATTAATTCTTGGTGGTCAAACATTTGAGCTTAATGTTAACCAATTTTATGGCCCAGATGAAGGAAAATCTCAATATCAAATTAGAAAGGCCCATCACCTACATGTACATAATCTGAAAACATTGTTCAGATTCAAGCCATATGCGCATGTGGTGGATTATGTGGTTCTTGTCGATCCATGTCAAGTTCCCAACAAACAAGCATTTGACAAGACAAAATGTTTTGATTATAAATATTATGTAATTGGAGGGAACCATTCAATAGAGTTTAAGAGACAATTGATTACAGAATATCCCAATAAATATCTTTTTCAAACAGTGAAATGCATCATTTACGCTGGCTTAACAGAAATGGAATCAAAGTTATTGGCATGGGATCATAATGCAGATAATGAGTACAGAATGAAAATGACTTTCATCCAAAGTGTCAGATTTCTTCATAATGAATTCATAGAAAAATGTGGTGGGGATAAGACACAAGTTAGTGTAGCATTTCGAAAGGAATGTTTAATGAAAACAGGTTATCAAATTGATGAAAAAAAAGAAAAATATGGAAAATTGAATACAAATCTCTTCAGAGGCATAGATAACATTTTTCAGTTGGCATTTAGAACTGGGGAGGTATGGGATTTGATTGATGAGATTTTTGATCGGTGGGAGAATATTTTCATAAAAAATCAGAAGGTTAGAAAGAGTAAACCCATAATATGTACCAACAGTAAGGGGGGTCCTGAAATGAAGCAGCTTCTAGAGGATATGACTATTACACCTTGGAGAATAATGCAAGGTGTGAAGGATGATAAATTAGTCAAATCAGTATTAGCCCGTGTGAAGTCGGGTGAATTATCAATGGAAGAAATGTGTGCAGAATTTCAAAAGTAAGTTTCTTGAATTATTTCTTATTTTTCTTTCATTATAATTTTCTTTTAAATAAAACATAACGATGTTGGTAGAATTTGTTATACATGTCAATATATTAACACTTTTAACTTGATTTATTCAGTCAGAATTTTTTTATGAAAATACAAAAACACATGGTTAAAATGTTGAATAAAGACAGTTGGGATGATGTTGTACGTAACTACCCAGAAGCAAGTTCTACATCAACACTAATAGAGTTTTATATTGCATTCAATAAGGTATGTTGATTTATAAATTTATTTTATTCAGATTTAAACTATTTTTATTTTATTACTTATATATATATATATTTATGTCATTAAAGATGTCGAAGAATGATGGAAATGGAGTACCAAATACTTTCAAAAGCTTTATTGAAAAAATTAAGATAGAAAACATGAGAAGGAAGTGTCTTATGAATGTTGAACTAGATCCTACTCTTAATCATTACATTTAGAATGGGCTCGACAGTGTCCAATATCAAATAATACAAGGTGACTATGAAGACATTGCATCACTAATACCTAAAAGGAAATATGGCCTAGTTATTGCAAATATTCCTCATGGTTTCAATTTCCCAGACATTGGATATGATAGAGAACCATATACTTATCAAACTTTTAGTAAAGTGGTTACGGGTTTTCAAGAAGTGACAACATCACCACTTTGGCGATTTGTGACATTTCATTCAGATACTAGCTTTCCACAAGCATACAAGCCTAAGGGGTAAGCGCATAATCAATAGATAACCTAATATAATGAAATTGATACGACTGCTATCAATTTCCTTAACGTATAAAACGAATGAACTTTTACTATGTTATGTTACGTGCAAAAGTCATGTATTATTTCTTCCAAGATTAATGGTTTATAAATATCAGGAGCGCATCCATGTTGAATGTTGACAAAAGATGCAGTAGCTATAAAGGCGTATTATTATGAATCGAGTAGATGGGAAGAGTCATAGTCAAGTATTGGTTTATGATGCAGTTGTAAGAAAACTAACATATGAGGATAAATATGCAAAAGGAGATATAGTTAACATTTATCAAAAACCACAAGAATTGATTAATTATCTTATATATCTATGTTCAAATGAAGGAGAATGGGTTTTGGATTTATTCTCATGTTCAGGTAAGTTTTATTATACAAATTTAAATTTAAATATTGATTTTTTTACTTTTTATGTCTCCATACTAATTTTCTTACCTTTTTTTTGTGCTTGATGATTAGGTACAGCACTAGCATGTTGCCTACTAAAAGGAAGAAATTGCATTGCCATTGAGAAATACCCAGTTCAATCCAAATTTATTCAACAAAGAATTAACGCTCTTAAATTCCTTCCAGATGTCAAAATCAATCCTATAAAAAAACATTGGTGATAATACATCACCACTATTCAAAATCGACATAAAAAACATCACTTAAAAAAAAAAAAACAAAATGAAAAAAACTTAAAGTGCCAAAAACATGCTCAAAATTTTTTTTCTTGATTTTGCATTGCCACTTTTTCAAAATCAGCTGTTTTTCTTCATACTTCAAAAAGTAGGTAACAATGATGTTACCTATTTCATCGATAACATTGTTTAAAATAACAATTATATGCAATGCATATTACAAAACATAGTAAAAACATCGGAGGGAAAATCACAAGAGAAGGGAAAGATTAAAATAGAGGAACGAAAAAGATCTCTCTAAACGATGAGAGAGGCCATTGTATATCCTGATGGCGAATGGTACATACGCATAAACCTGTTACAAAAAATAAAAACTACATGAAAGAAATATGATCGTACACAATACAAAACAAAAACTCCATAACACATCGCAGCAAAGGCGGCCTGGGAGGAGAGCCGGTAGAAAATGGATTAAAATTCGGTAAAATAATAAAGGAAAATGAAATCAGAATTGCTCTAAAGGATTCTATTGTTCAATATCCAACGATAAAACCCTAAGATTTCAATCTCCAAGTGCCAAACCAAGATTTTAATATCTAAAATGTTGTGAAATTTAAATTCATTTATTATATGGAATTTCAATTTAAATATAAATTTATGGTACACACTAAATTTACATTATTAAAGAGGACGCTCATTTGAAACGAGTTTATTTAAATTTGAATTCTCTTCAATTGCACTTGGCCGACCCCGCAATTTTAAATTTATATATTACTTGAAACCATAATTTTGTGGACATTGCTTTCGACTCTCCGTTGAAGATCCGGGTTTCATAATATCGCTTGTTCTCATTTTGTGGGCTTTCTTCCGGACACTCCTTTGAAGGTCTGAAAATTCTATGACTCTCATGATATCTTCAAATTTTAATATTTTGTTTTTAAAATTTAATGTAATGGTTGCATAAAAAAAACTTCAAAATATATCTTCTTAGCACATATAAATGCCATAATCATGGTGCTTGTTTGAAAAAAAAATTCAGAGTGTATTATATATATGAAATTATATAATTTTATTATAGGATATAAAATTTATATAATATATTATTAAATTATTTTATGGCATAATTTTCATTTAACTATGAATTGTGATTTTGTCAAAAGAATTAACTGAAAGATAATAATAATAAATAAATTGATTTCTTCAACTGAAATTTTAGTGATGTTACAATTCGAAATAATGTTTTTTTTTTTTTTAATAGTTTTCAATTTATTTTTTTTACAATATTTTTCAGGTGGACTCTTTTCTGTTTCAACCTATTACAAAGATTTTCTCTATGTATATTGTCAAAATATTTTATAAAATCGGTAAAAAAAATAGAAGATATTCGTTTTTTTTTTTGCAACATTTCTCCATATTTATCCTAATGTTGATATGGTGATCCATAATTGAGTAATAACTCTTAAATCTATTTAACATTTTTGTATGGGTTTCTATATATATCATAATATTTTTTTGTAAATGGTGATCCATAATTGAGTAATAACTCCTAAATCATTTAACATTTTTCCATGAGTTTCTATCTATATCATAATATTCTTTTGTAAAATAATGTCATATAGATATCCTAAAATAACTATAACCAACGATAATGATGCTATAGATATAAATATTTATTTCAATCCATTTTCAAAATAAAGTATAATCAATATTTTTGTGTAAATTTAATGATACCTAATCACTAACCTCAAGATCTTTTCTCTGTGAGGGAAAGAATAAATCCTCTAATTTTTAATATTTCATATTTTATCTAGTTACTATTTGATATCATTAGATTTTGTATTTGTAAGTTTCATTACTATTATCTCTCTGTCGTCCATAGATAAAACATAGTTTTCTATGCCAAAAGTTGTCATGGTGTTCATGGAAAAAATGGATATATAAAAACTTCTAAGGCAGAATTCCACTTCTCAAAAGTAATAAAATTATTTTCTTTATACTTACACAACAAGATTTTCTTCTGTGAGTTCTTAGGATCAAATTTAGATAAGTGTAAAAGATGTTCTTGCTTCTTATTAATACAAAAATATTTTCCTTTCAACTAGGGATTTGTATGAATTTACCTTATCAAGTATTAAGAAGTATTTATAAGCATATGTAATGTCATTCATAGTTATTTTACCTTTGATATCTTTTTTTACAAAATTCCTAAATAAATAACTTGGTAGTGGAGGAAGAAAAATTTTCTTAAACTTGTGATTTTTCTTTTTTGTGCTTGTAATATCAGATATTTAGTTCTCTATATTTATTTATTTAGAGTTTATATTAAAGGTGTATGGTCAAAATCATATTCATCATTATCTAACTAGTGAAAATTTACCACCATTTGTAAAAAAAAATATTATATATCATGTAATTAATGCATTACTTCTTATTACCTAAGGATAATTTATTTATCTATCCATAACATTTAAGTATTATAATTACTCCTGAAAAAAATTTCTTTTATAATATTAATCATACCATTGCATCCTCTTAGTAACAGGATATTATGTTTATTCCTTAAACCCTAAATATATTGTTCTATGTATTATGCATACAATTTTCATCTAGACTATTTTTCTATAAGATGTCATTATTAAGAGCTTCTATCTTATGATGTTGAATACTAAGAGAGATATTCCTTATTATGTATCCAGTCATGCCCCAAAACCATATGTGCTAAGATTTCTTTTTCCATATTGGCGAAACAATAATTCCTTATATGTTAGCAAGCCATTACTATTTCATGCTCCAATGTTTTAACTGTAAACATAGTATCAATCTCACTTGATATCAAGCTTAACATAGAAACTTGCATCATCTAAGAATACAATAATTATGTATCCAATTTGTCTTCAATTCATATTTATTAGTATTACCACTATAATCCTTTTATGTAAAAATACTTTTGTTATTTCCATTTTTCAACAATTTTCTTTTCTCCCTTATAGTACTTTTCAAATTTCCTCCCTTGATTTAGCTTAATGGTTAGTAAGAATTAACATATCTTTATGTTTTATTATGCTTTATATTTTAATTTGTAAGGCTATAGTATCCTCATTTTCCCAGTATTTTATTATGTTTTATTTTTTAATTTCTAAGGCTATAGTATCCTCATTTTCCTAGTATTTTATAGGAAAGGTTATCAAATTCAAATAATTCTTTTTTTATTTTTTTTCTTTACTTTTTCAAATTGGAATTCGGTTTTTTTTTTAATATTTAAATTATAATAAAAAAAACTCAAATAAAATTTAGTAGATATAAGAAAATATTTTTAATTAAAGTTAAAATCTATTATCGTAACACCTAACAAAATAAATAACAACAAGATAGAGTATGAATTATTATCTAGTTTAATTTAATAAATAAAATGATTTGGAAGTAAATTCTATATTCTCCTAGCTAAATTCAATAAAATTTTAAATTATTATAAAATTATTTATTTATATTTTAAAAAATTAATAATTAAACTCTTTTCATAGTTAAACTATAAAGAGTAATTACAATCTGTATAACTATAACCTTTAGTTACTTACATATACTCTTCCCCTACACACAAATGAATCAAAAAATTTAAATTTAATATAATATTTCACTTTCACAAACATGAGCAATTGACCTATTTCTCAAAAAATTACTATAAATTAACTTAAAAAAATCTCTCCTCTCAAAAATTTATTATAACATAACTCTTAAAAAAAAAAAAATAATCCCCCACACATTAAAAACTCAGAAAGTTATTTTTCACTTTCACACACATGACCAATTGACCTGCCTCCCAAAACATTATTATAACCCAACTTAAAAATCCAAAATAATTCTTTCCTCTTCATGCGAACTGAAAATCCCAACACATTGAAAGCTTATAAGGTTATATTTTACAGGCAATGAATCTTTTTAGAGTTTTTATGTCACTAAGACGCTAAATATGGGGAGCCACTGTAAAGTTTACGTATGTCGAAAGCAAATATAACGTTCGGAGAAAAAATTAGAAATGATTAAATTTGGTGGGTAATGTAAAGTTGATAGAATTCAATCTATAAAACAAATTCAAATTATTTAACATATTAAATAAATATAAATTTCTTGATTAAAGCTAATTTAAATGTAACTAAATTTAATGTTTAAATAAATTTGAATATGAAGAGTTTAACAAAATTAAATATAAATTTAATGTGATATACAATAACTAAATTTAAATTCGACCGTTGTTTCTTGGAATCTGATTCATTTGAGCGAACGGCTAAAAGCAAAGTTAAATTTCAACGCTAGGATCTTTGATTTTACCATCCAGAGAGGAGAACATTGTGACTGCTTTTCCTTTATTGTGACTTCTTTTCTTTATCACTTGGTGGAACTTCAATTTCTGTCTAAGCGCTCTCTTCCTTTCATTAGTTTGTGAGTATAAAATTTAATTACATTAATTTATGTTTTGCAAACTAATATTAATAAGAAAATGTCTAATTTTTTTTATAAATTAATAAAACAAATTATTAATTATGATTTGATTTAAGAGGTTTAACAAAACGGTTCTGAAGTAAATGTTGGACACTCCTATCTGAAACTCTAAATTATTATAATATAGAACATTAAATTATTATAATATAGTTTAAAAAAATATTTATATTAAAAATATTTTTTATTTTTATAATTTAGAACATTAGAATTAAATTATTGTAATATAGTTTAAAAGGAATTTTTTATAATAAAAAATCTTTCTTAATGCAAACTTATGCGAAATCTTCAATATTAAAAGCTTATATTTTATTGGTAGATATATTTTGAAGATTTTTCTATACGCAAGATATTTGTTCAAAGTCAATTACATGTTTGGGGTAAAATTTAAATTTAATTAAATTTGGTGGGTGATGCAATGTTAATTGAAAGAAATGTCTGAAGCAAATTCAAAATATTTCAATTAAAATAAATACAAATTTAATTTATAGAGTGAAAAATATTTTAAAAATAAATATAAATTTTATTAGATTTAGATTTTAAAAAAGTTTATATTTTAATAGGCAATTGAAAGGTTTAAACTAAATATAAATTTAACATTTTATACAGTACCCATATTCATATTTGACCGTTGTCTCTATAAATTTGATAGATTTGAAGGAACGAGGATACATGAAAGAAAAGGTGAACTTAAAGCGAATTTTTTTTGGATTTTACCGTGGGAGAGGAAAAAAAATATCGCTTTAAAACTATTATGAGTGCATTTGTCTTTTTATTTCGTGGAATTTGAACTTCTTTTCGGAGGGCACTCTTCCTTTACTGAATCCTCCATGAACTGTATTTTGTGTAATGGGTTATGACTTTTTGTATGTGTATTATTTTTATTGTTGGAGTTTTGTTCCTTTTTTAAATGAAGGGAGACTTTTTATGAGATGGAAAGAGGCATCGGGTTGTCATTAGTGTATGAGACTCTCTTGTTTGTGGGACAAATGAAGGGAGACATTTTATGATATGGAAAGAGGCATAGAGTTGTCATTAGTGTATGAGACTCTCTTGTTTGTGGGACAAGGAACTTACCTCTATGCAGCGATTTGACTACTAAGTCTATGAAGTGATATATACTCTACCCCCCTATGGTTTTGAACATGTGACCTCTTAGGAGGAAACACATGCTCTTAACCATTAGGCCCACCCAAGCTGTATGGTTATGATAAAAATTATATATTTTTGATAATGATACCAATTCCCCATAGAAGAGGACTGGATTCTAGAAAATTCAGTAGTGGTTGAATATTAACATTATGTCAAGTTTTTTTTTGTTATGATAATTATGTACTTCTGTTCTTTCCTTAATTGCGTCAACTTTCCCTTTGGATAACCTCTTTTTCGAAATTGTTCTTCTATGCCATGTAAATACTTTTACTACATGAACAATCATGAAATTTATATGTACTATTTGAGGTTTGGTTTTTTTACGTTTCATTTTTACTAAATAATGTTGGTGGTTTTCTTTACCAAGGATTGAGTTGGTGGTTTTTTTACCAAGGATTGAAGGTATTTATGTTGATAGGTGTATATATTCAATTTTGGGTGCATCCATAGTTGTGGAATTTTATATTTTTATTTTTTAATCAATGGCAAGGATGAATTCTGCAGTGAATACTTATCGTTTGAAAATCGAATGGACTACTATGAATATTCATCATAATAGATCCCTTGGGTTTATAAACATGCTCAACTAGGGTCCAACCTCCCATTATGAAAAATATTTTTTCAATATGAAAATTAACCATGTTCGACCATCGTCAACCATGGCTAATCGTGGTTAATAATGGTGCAACATCACATTATGAAAAATATTATTTCCATATCAAAATAAATCATGGTCAAACATGTTTATTTTAGGGTTTAAAATATTACTCCCTTGGGATTAATATTATTCCTTTGGATTAATAATTCATTTTGTTTATTATAATATCAATCCCTTGGGTTTATTAATCTAAGGGTTCATATTCCTATGATATAACATTATTCATATGATTTATAATATTAATCCTTAGGTTGAATATAAATTCCTTGGGTTTACACTCTTTGTCAACCATGTTCAACCATGGTCCAACGCCGCATTGTTGTTGGGCTAGAATTAAGGTATGTTTCCACCCTATAATTACTTCTAATTATGGCAAAATATTAGGAATTCTTCCTCATTTTGACAATAAAGAAAGAAAATATTTATGAAAATTAGAGCAATTGAGCTCATGACAAAAAGGAACGTTTCTATAATATAAATTTGACTTATTGTATCTCCGTATGTAGGAAGGCAGAGAAGCTGAACCAACGGCAAACAGAAGACACCCAACAGACATGAATGTATGAGTCGGCAGAAGGAAAATAGATGGATTCAAGCTCGACAACTCAAACGACAGCCACGCGCAGCAGTTGTCATTTGGAGAACACTATCTCATTACATGGAAATGCCTTTAAAAGGGCCAGGGGAAAACTAGATAGGGAGTCAAATAGGAATTTTCCCTCTGTAATCAGCGCATCAAGACAGAGCCATCATATTGTATTCTTGTAGTATATATTTAGTTTTGATGTTTTGAACAATTACCTTTTGAGGTTTTCATCGCGTTAAAACTTCTAGTGGTCTAGGCCCAACCCCTGGGAGTTTTCTCGCCAAATTCTGTGTTGTGCGTTAGTTACAAAATCCATGTTCATTTATCTAATGCGGTTGTAAAATACTTTTCTACTCAATAAAGTTACAGTTTTTCTTCCTTTATAATAGTTTATCATTTGTACTTCTTGATTCAAAATAATCACATTTCATAACTTCTGGTTTGTATAATAATGCTTCATAGCTGTTAGACATTTCCACTTTCTTCCAACACCTTTGCAATCGATTTACAAATTGTACGATAATTAATGATCAATGATTACTTCTCTTTATGGATTAAATCATCCTTTCAATACAGTGAGGCGTCTAATTGTTGATTAATGTTAATTATTCATTTTAGAAAGAGAATTCCATTGCAAAATTATATAATTAATTGATGTTTCTTTCATTCTGATTACTTTCATTTAATTTCCTTTCATTTAGATTGCTTTCATTAAGATTGCTTTCAATTAGATTGTTTTCATTTCGATTGTTTTTCAATTCATTAATAATGTTGTTCAACTCA
Organism: Pinus albicaulis; assembly: GCA_034641835.2. Lineage (NCBI taxonomy): Eukaryota > Viridiplantae > Streptophyta > Pinopsida > Pinales > Pinaceae > Pinus > Pinus albicaulis. The sequence continues at coordinate 667,378,422 of CM076573.1, read as the reverse complement.
TTGTTGTTCAGTTCATCAAGATTTTTGTTCAAACTATCTTTATGCTCCTCAACCATAGGTTTCTCTTTTCTAATCTAGACACAAAAATTAGCCATAATCTATCAAACCATTTCCCTTTAAGTCGATTGAGTTCAGAAGATTAGATAATCCTTTCTCATAAATAACATAGAGTAACTATTAGTTGATCTCTCTTTCATATATTGTGCTGACACTCTTCAAATAGGAAGACTTACCTCGTGTTGACAATTAAATGAGAAGCACTAAGGTTGCCTATAATAAGCCACCTCTATGAAACCAACATTTTTGGCGTCATTTCCAGGGAGAGTGTTAAGAATGATATCCTTTATTCACCTTTCTCCATTGATGTGAAGAGTTTGGTATTAAAAACGAGAGGTAAGAACCTGCTTGCGAGCAAGAAAAATTCTTGGTCTCTAGCCCACTTCTCAGCAAAGTTGTTCAAATACTAGTAGAATAGGTGCTCTTGTTTTATGACTAGGAAGAAAAAGATAGAAACAATTCGAAATAAATCTCAAAAATCCTCACAATTTCAAGGACTGGTGATCCTTGGAAGAACAACATATATAGATGAAATCATAGGAAAGCTAAATCTCAGGCATCTAAAGGACTTAGAACTATTTCCATTCAAATTTCTATCACACTCCCTCAAGCTGCAACCTCACCATCTGTAGCCCACTCTGATATTCACGATGAAATAGAAAGATATGAGCAAAGCCTTCAAACTACCAATCGTATCGGCACTGACCCTTCGAGAGAGGGAGGTTCTTACAATTTAAAAGAAGGGGAAGGAGAGACTAGAGGCATAATTCAAATAGAAGCTACAGAATATAAATCACCTAAAAGAGTGGTCGAGACAGAGGTACTCAGGATCCCAGATCAAGGAAGCATTGTAAATCATCCACCGCATTCGCCTCCCAAAACCCCCTAGATTGCTCCTCCAGAACAAGAAATCCCTGAAGATTTCTGGCACCTCTTCGATCAAATGGAAAATAATAAAAATCAAAATCAGAGGCAGACATCAAAATTGGAAGACCGCATTGTTGATCATGTTGTAAATGCCCCTATGAAAGCCATTCCCTTGCACAAAATTCCCACCTTCCATAGTTTGACTAAGGAAGATCTTCATGCATTCCTATTTGAATTTGATGTCTTATGTAGGGGTTATGACTACACCACTGATCCTCATAAGCTGAAACTATTTCCCTCTACCTTAAAAGGAACAACACTACGCTGGTTCATGGGACTAGGTGGGGAAACCATCAATAATTGCGACGAAATGAAGAACATTTTCCTTAAAAAATATCAAGCATTTTACCAAACCTGAGACCTAAAAGATGAAATATTTAATATGTCTACAAGAGACAATGAAACATTAGAAGAGTACGTATAAATATCTCAATACAATTTACAAATGTCCCCATATACCATGCTATCCAAGGAAATTTTAAAGCCACAATGATTAAAGGAATGAAGGAAGAATGGGTTGAAACGCTTACATAATAGGGAAAGGAGATATTTACTAGGAAGAATATGATGAGATTATTTCGCTGTGTATTAGATGCTCCTGGGGTAGTGCACGAAATAGGCTAATTGGGTGTGATTCTATGAAAAAATATCTTAAGCAGTCCAATGGCAATGTAACTAGAGCAGAGTTTGGAAATCTGTTGGAAAATTTCAAAACTGACATCTTGGGTACCTTGACAACATAGCTTGACATTTTACAAGCGAAGCAGAAAAGAGCTATAGCAGAAAAAAACTTGGCCATGTTTTTCCCTCGATGTCGAAAGAAGCACAGCCAAAGGGAATGCCCTTTAGACATGCTTTAGACTTGTGACATCTGCACTAAGAATCATACCACGGACTAATGTCCTTTACTTCACCAGTTGAAAGCAGTTTACAAGGAAGCAGAGGAAGAAACAAAACCATTCTACCTAATGAATCAGCGTTGAAAATGGCAGGCACAACTAGGTATGCCACAAGACTTGCCTCAGTTCTTTTCATCTCCACAGTTTAACCAGCAAAACCCTGCAGCAGCTTCGCAGAATCAAAACCCTTTTTCTACTTGGCCAAAAAATTCATTTCCTATACCACCCTGGCCTACACAACCATCATTGGGGAACAATTGTACAAGATTTCCTTGTTCTCCCCCTTATTGCCAAAATTTTCCATATCAAGCCCACTGGCCAAACCCTCCTCCTCAAAACACTAATTGGAATTGGAAGCGACCTCTACAAATGACCAACCTACCAATGCTGGTGGGAACACAAAATCAACCTATGTTTTCAGCTCCATACCCACTTTAGCATAACCTACAGCTGGTCATACGCCCCCAATTACCATCCCAACCCAATCCTAATCCCAACAATAGACGGGTTCAACTAATCTAGACCATAGAAAATCCAAATTCAGGCATTGTGTCACGTCTCCCAGACCCAGCTTTCTACACATATAACATAACTCAGATATTCTCTGCTTTATGCGCCAGATAACATTTGATAGTTTTGTTACTGAATCACTTACAAATTCAGACTGCTATCCGGGGTTTAAATTCTTTTCAGTACTCATAGACGGCCATGGAATATAAGAATTTCCATGGGAATTTTTGGGCTTGACCTCCCCTCTTCTCAGTCCATCTAGTAGACTTGTATATCTATATATATATAGTACTTTGTATTTCTCAGGTTTTTCTTTTTCAGAGTTTTGTCCAACTCTAGATGATTGCTAAGCCCTTCCTCAACTTTCCAGTTTGCAGGCCTTATAAAATTTTCAACATTTTAAAGTGTCAGCATCGAAGTATAGATGTATGCCTCCTCACACACATCTATCTATACTTAGTTAACCTCCATTGCTCCAACTACTTTCCCAGCAGTGTATATGGACGGTAAACAGATGCTCTGTTCATTGTATTTTTACTTATGCTTACAATCTTCCCTCACACCAACTCTTATCACACCATGGATGTTCAAGTAGGATTTCCCCTTATCTTACTATTACAACATTCAACATGTTTGACACTCTGGTGCAGATTCAACTATTCCATGGGAAAACTAGGACACAGATCCTCTTGCTTCAATCAAATAGGGGAGGATACTGAACTGGATAGTTTAGACTCCCTAGTGTTAGATCCTCGTACTTAGTTAGGCTTCAACTTCTGCTTTCATATGTTTACACTTACATTTAATAGAATAATTTAAATTCTTAGTTTTACAATTCTTTCCATTGTAACACAACTGACATACTGAACCCCATACTACTATCACAGGGTTGTTGTTTCCTACCTTCTGTGATTGGTTACAGGGAATTCTGTGCCATCAATATTGTTATGATAGGTTTAGTTGTTTGGTACTTGCTGTTCATGGTTACTGGTTTGTTAACATTTTCTATCTATACACACAGTAAGTTAATGTTCCTTTGAAAGGCAGCAAGCTACACCTATACATAATCATGAGATTAGCTGTTCAAAGGATCTACCATCTCTAACTCCATTACTACAAGGTACTCATCCCCATACTCCAACCATTTGTCTCTGCTATCAATAGCTTTAGTTTACAATTACATAAGTTACTGAACAAATAATCAATCTAAAATTTGCATAATGAACCATAACATAACAATTCATAAATTGCATAATGAACCATAACATCACAATTCATAAAACAGGGATATATTTAATACAGACTTACAGAAATCTCCAACATTAGGCATGCATACCTCCACTATGACCAGTCCTCCCAACCTTAGAATCCTCTTTATCTCCCAGGATTCACCCAGAAAAGAGATCACCTCTAGAAACGGATATCTAATCTGTTCTGGAAAGGCATTTCATTATTTGGGCTTTTGACACATTTCAGTGCAATCAAAATTTCAGGATGCTTTTATTCCTGTTTAGCCTAGGCTTCCCATTTTGGGATTCTTTAAAGCTACTTTAAGCTTTTCCTCAGCTTTTCCAGCTTTTTCTCACCTCTTCCCAACTACTCCTCTTCATTGGGGGAAATTTAGATTTTTCCTCAAAAATCTAAATTAGAAATAATTTCTTTCAAGGATTTTTGAAAGATTTGGGGAAAGTCTTTTCCTTTTCCATCACCTCATGGATTAGGCATGTGATCTCACTTTCTCATCTGGTCATAGTGCATACACAATATTTTATTTACTTTTCATAAATAAATAGTTAACCACATCCACACACTATAATTATCCATTGGGGTCCACTCCCCTTTGGACTTATGTTCAAATGTCTCATTTGAAAAGCATAGAACTTGGGGGTGTTACATATTCCCCCTCTGAAAATAAACACCGTCCTCGGTGTTGCCAACTATCTACTTAGTTTATTTTGAACATAATTATGAATGCTTTTCCATCATCTTAGCTTCTCTGTTCCATGTAGCTTTTCAGTAGTAAAGTGCTCCACTGCACCTTTACTCTAGCTACTGTTTGCTTTCGCAATTCCATTTCTTCTCGCTTTCATCTTTGAAGCGACTCTGGAAGGAAATTCCTCTTCTGTTTCCACCTAGACCACATTTCAAATCAATCATGTGAGAAGCATCATGTACAAAGTTTATAACTTTTCTTTTCCAACAAGGAGACATGAAATATATCAGGAAATTTAATAAGCAATGGTAGGGTTAATGTATAAGCCATTATTTTCCAGCAGAGTACTCTCCTGCCTCCACTCTATTTATTGATGCCTTATGCAGTTGGTTTTCTTCCTACTTCTTTGCAAGAAGTCTGTATGGAAGATCTTTTATTCTGGTTTCTCTGTCCACAATTCATACCAATGTAAGTAATATCAGGTACATATAATTGATAATTCACAACAACATTCTGCATTTCAATAACTTAAGAAATTCAGTTATTAATCAAACCGTTCAGGTTCATAATAGTTTAGTGCACGTTTTAGTACACTACTTATCCTTTCTTGTTTTTCAGTGAGATTCTTTCCTCACTCAACTTGGTCCAGTTCAGCTTTTCTTGATTTTCTAGGTGATTTATCTTCACCTTTTTCCTCTTTGTTTTCAGAGTGCCCAATTTCCTGTTACACACTTGGCTAAACAATTTTACAACTTTTTCATTAGTACTCATAAATGAGAGAAAACAATTGTATCATATGCATGGTTATGCTTACCCTTTCTCATTTTATAGCTGTACTTCTAGTATCTTTTTGTTAACCAATCAATTTAATTAGTAATAACCAGACTCGTTAATAATGTCTATAATTCAATTCTTCTAGCCTCTTTTATGAATTGTATCCACTAGTTCAAAACTTACGTGAAGAAATTTGGATCTCATGGGTTTCCCCCACACCCAAGTCCAAATACAGCTCACCTTCTTTTCTCTCGGTTTGTAGCTGTATGATTTCACACTATTTCCCTGTCTTTAATTTTAAGACTCAAGAAAATTAACTTTAATAAAATTTACACCAATTAAAATTTTATAGTGTGAATACATGTTTCCTTTTATAGTGATAAATGTAATTTCTATAATTCATCACATTCACAAGTATTAATACTTGATAATGTCAAAAATAAATTTGACACAGTTTCCCCTTTTTCAAAGACTCACCAGAATTTATGCATTTACTTTTAATTGTATGTTCATGCTTTGCTAATTCCCCTCTTCTATTTCTCTCATAGGCTTATATAATAAAATAGAATTAATTAAAATGGAATATATTTTATAAATCATAAAAGTATTCCAACTTTTTTCTGAATCATAAAAGAATTCCTTCTTTTCTAATGCATAAAAGCATTCTATTTTTTTCTAACAAAAGCAACCCATAAATCTCTCATGCTTTTATTTTTAAATCTATATTTGTTTTTTTCCTTATGAGAGAAATATCACTTCTCCATATTTTTCCAATTCTATTACTCATTATCTCTAAACTCATAAAATATACCAACTTGAAAATATAATTTATTTCCATGGAAGAATATAAATTATTATAAATAAAATAATTAAGAAATCATTCTTCCACTATTACAAGAATATTCTTCCTTAAGTAAATCATCAGGAAAATTTTAATTTATCCCTTCATTCATTCATGCCTAACTCAATGTAATGGTTCCACAATTACTAAATCAACCATTTAATTGTAATTAAAACTTGTACTTCAATCTTCTTTTCTTTTATAGCAGTATACATGCCTTATTTATAGGATACATCTTCCACTTACTCATATACTACTTACATCTCAAGCCTTGGGCAATATACATCTCATGAGCATATATATATATATCCACTAGGTTTGTATATATCATATATATTTCCAAACCTTATTGTATAAGTAAACATGATATATATATATATATATATAGCCTTGGCAATATTAATTTGATGAACATATGAATATATATATATATCCCTATATTTATATATATTCATATATAAGTTCAAAGCCTTTTTGAAAGTGCTACCATATATATATTACACATAATTTAAAATAATCCCTTTTATTTTTTTCCCGTGGTCTTTTCACATATATTGGTCACGTATATTATCCTTGGAAATGGATTGTATATATCATTTGTCATACCTCCAATTGTCACACTTTCCAACTGATTTTTTTTTTTTTTTTTTCATACCTCTGCTGCGTAGTGACCAATGTAAATTTTAGATATATATATATATAACTATAATTCATACTTGTAGCTTATACACAATCCATATGTGTATGTCATTGAATAGAATGAAATTAACATTTGAGTTCTCATCTGCACAATCTATATAAAGATATCCAATATCCCATATGTATATGTTTACCTTCACTTTAATAAAACCATATACATATGTTACCTTCCCTTTTATAAAACCATATATACATGTTACATTCGCTTTAATTCCCCCATAGATATACATGTCCATATTCCTCTTTACCTTTTTGATATCTCTTTGTGAGAATGCCTCTTACCATCTTTTATATTCCTACAATTATCCCCATAATATCTTTACACCTGTAGATATATAGGTATAAGTGTTTTCCTAAGCTCTTCAACCTCTAGGAATATTTATTATTCCTCTTAATTATACATACAATATATTTATACATTAAACTATAGGGATTTTACAATTCACCCCCAACCCCTTATGTATAATTATTCTTCCACTACATCAAAATTCTATATGTTCTCGGTTAATTTCATTTGTATGTATATCCTTTGATCAAAAGATAACATGTTACCCTTTCGGTTACACCTAAAGTTAAGACTGGATGAATCGGCCCACGATATTCGGATGGATGATGTTATAGCATTATACTTTCGATATTGATAGCGTATTATGATGAATGAGCCATATACCATATACTGTTCCTAAAGTGCTTTATCGTATTTTGCGACTACTGTTTATAACTATTGGTTTATTGTTTCCCAAACTATATTCGTTGGACAGTTACGTTCAGCTGAGTTCGTTCGGCCATAGGCCTGTGTTCCAATATCTGAATTGTCTTTATTAACACGTCCGTGGGGTTCGTATGGCAGGTACGCCGCGTTTTTTTTTTTTTTTTTTTTTAATTTAATTTCCGGCCACGGCAGATTTACATTCCGTGTGTGAGTATACAACTACCGCCGTCGTGTCTCCGTCACACACGCGGAACGTCTCCCGGTACAGGTTAGGGTTTTCGACCTATGGTACCCGAACTCGAGGACTCGACGGGTATCCGCACAGGTTAGGTGGTTCGATGGTATGGTGCACCTCGGCTAGGACGGATCTCAGTACTCGAGCCGTTTTATTACTGCGCTGTGCCTTACATTTTTAGGGTTAAGGAACTTCGATTACGCAACCCTGGGACCGATTTCTCTGCACGCCAAGATTTGTAAGATCCTCTCCTCGCGATTTTGTGCAACCACCTGGCCACTGCCCTTAGGGTTTCAGGTTTCGATCTGGTTTATACATTCAACCAGCAACGGCACTTAGGGTCACGGTTTCACTTCCTTAAAACCTCAGTCTGCCTCCGGCAATTTCATTTTCCTGGTCTCTGTGTTTTCATTTTAGTTTCCTGTCCCCTGGTTTTTCTGTTTCTCCAATCCACGCAGCTTGGCCGGAAGGCCAGAGCTCGCGTTTTGGCTCATCCCCTTTGATTGGGCGGCGAGTGCAACCTTGTCTACATGAGAGCGAAAAGATTGAGGGCGATTTACAGGTCTCGCCTTCATCTACCCCACGCAGTTCTCGATGGTTAGATTTTGTTTAAATTTGTTTAATCTTCGTTGGTTTCCAATCATGGTTAATTCGGTTTCTGTGGAACACACTGTTATTTCAGGTTTGCAAAGTTTGCGGCACCCTTCTATTCTGGAGCAGGGGACTAGCATGGATTTTCCATATGTTTGTGTTTCTTTCGGTTTGCTCTTATGTCTTTCTATATATTCTGATCGATGGCCTACTGTGAACTCTGACGTAATATAGTTTTAATTTTTTTTTCTCATCGCATTTAGAAGCAAATGCAGGCGGACATGTTTGTGACGGTCATGAGTGTATACTCGGACTTCTCTTTTCCGCCAGAATGGAAATCATTATCCTCCATACAGGCTAGCCGCTTTACTTACGTCCATTCTGGACGATAGAAAATTCTGTGTGGTATTGCGCAGACTTGGCTACATCTTCTTGTGAAATTGGAGAGCGCTTCTATGCGTTTTCTGAGCAGGGTAACTTGTCAAGTTATGTTGAATTAGACTAATCAGATTTCAGCAGAAATAGGGTTAAGTATGGTTGGCTTTCCCCTGAAATTTATGACATGGTTCTTTTTCATTTTATTTTACCCAGAACGTAACTCCAACGGTTGTGACTGTTGGTTTAGCCGAGACGTGTTATTGTAACAGTCAGTCAGACCAACCAACTCTGATAACACCGAGTCAAGTGTAGGTCTACTATACAACTAACCACTTACCCATAAATACTCTTTTGTTCTGCGCAGATCTCATATATATGTTAATCGCCTCCCTACTCTATTATAATGCAAGGTTATCGGGAGTGATGGATCGAACTCACAGTTTTTTTATATTTTGTTTTTAATGTATCGATATATATATCGTTATGGCGAAATTTTTCAGCATTTAGATACCATAATTCTGTGAATTCATAACTTGCCCTTTTCTATATGGTTCGATCCTTTCCATCATTACATAAGTATAGAAATTGCATACCCATATCTTATTTGTAGTCGATGTGAACAACATTGGTTTAGTTAGCAATAATTTCCTAATCGGTGTTTTAAAAGCACATGTATCTCTTTGGATTGAACCGCTATTTCTATAGTTTGACTGGGTATTCCGTCAATCGTTCACATACGTTAATACTGATACAGTTAATCTGTATTTACTTTTCGTTCGGTCATATATTATCCACACCTCTAAAGGTAGCGTTCGTGTTTATATTTTTTTTTTCTTGTATCGTATATGACAGATATAGAGATAAGGAGCGCATTTATAGTTCCCTTTTGTTTTTCCGTATAAGAGTTTTATATGTATTCTTATTGCTATCTTTTCGCGTATCATATAGGTTTCATTTTTGTATCTATCTCACCTATGGTCGATCTTAAAAAGATCTACATACACTAGATTGGATACTTGTTAATATATTTAAAATTATTATTAAATACATATATGTTTATGCAGTAGTTTCTTTGATAATATTCCTTACTCATAGATTTTATCTATAGTCAGAACATGTATCTCACTGGGTAGTGAAGAAATAAAAACACAACACGCTCTATAATTTCTATGAGTACCTTAATCCCTTCTCTAGGAAAGATTTGTTTGGGGTTTTAAGAAGAATTTATAGCTACATATTCTATAATGCATACTCATAATTGTTGCTTTACTTTTGATGTATACTATATGTAGTTAATAGTACTTGACTAGAGAACATTAATTATCAATTCACTCCTTTGCTATGATAATTATTTTTCTATGTTACAGTTGGTCAAGGAGTAAGAATATAGTTTTAGATATGAGATCCACATCCATATAACTGATAGCATGCTCATCTAGAATATAATTACTCTTTTCCAGCACCATTATAATGGTTCGAAGGCTCGTATGTGCAACCTATAAATGTTATAAGTGTTAGAATGCTCATGGTTGAAATTTAAAAACTGATATCTTGCTTTCTTCCTTGCTGCTACATACCATGTATATATTTCAGTAATGCTATATTGGTTCTCTAGCATACACATAAGCCTATCATATCATTATTATGTCTACAGGAACATAACAAAAATTAATCATCTGTAGAGGCCAAGTAGCTCCAGATTTAAACCGAACTTGGTTTAGAGATTCTGGGGCTTCTACTCTATGGATTGGCTGGTCTACAACTAAACAGAATCTGGAAGGTGAATGCCTTATGATAGATTCTGTTAAATGTACTACTAATAACAATCGTACCATTTAATATATATTTTTATATGGAGTCAATTCATACTGATGTAAAATAGAAGAGCATCATATTTAAAGACCTACCATTCAAGCAGTAGACCAACCTCCCACCACAGATCAACCCTTACTCTTAAGGTGCTGATGCTCAATAAGGCCAGCTAGATGATATATTAGTTAGGTACTACTGTTTTCCCTCTTGTTTTTCATCCCAGTAAGACAGCATCGATCTTTGCTACTGTATTAAGATGGTTTCAATATCTTAACTTTATGAACCCTGACTTTCTTTTACATAACGATGATAGTAGAACAATGGCTACATAGGTCATTGTAAACTTACAAATTTATATTTTTTCATCATGGATATATATAGTCCGAGTGAAGAACAATCATACTCTATTATTTTACATAGAAATAATATTTTTCTGAGAGATATCAGTTTCCAGTTTTAAACCTATTATAGGTTTAACCATTCTGGTATATGAGCCTCCTCATATTACTCCCATATCAATGTTTCTACTTCATCACAATATGTTACATGTATACCTGATAGTATATCCAAGATATTTGTATACTTGAAGTAATATTTTTAATTTTCATAAAATTTATAACAGTTTACTAGTTCTTTGTGAGCACATATCTTGCCCAATTTTTGAACCGATGCTCCGATACCATTTGTCACGTCTCCCAGACCCAGCTTTCTACACATATAACATAACTCAGATATTCTCTGCTTTATGCGCCAGATAACATTTGATAGTTTTGTTACTGAATCACTTACAAATTCAGACTGCTATCCGGGGTTTAAATTCTTTTCAGTACTCATAGACGGCCATGGAATATAAGAATTTCCATGGGAATTTTTGGGCTTGACCTCCCCTCTTCTCAGTCCATCTAGTAGACTTGTATATCTATATATATATAGTACTTTGTATTTCTCAGGTTTTTCTTTTTCAGAGTTTTGTCCAACTCTAGATGATTGCTAAGCCCTTCCTCAACTTTCCAGTTTGCAGGCCTTATAAAATTTTCAACATTTTAAAGTGTCAGCATCGAAGTATAGATGTATGCCTCCTCACACACATCTATCTATACTTAGTTAACCTCCATTGCTCCAACTACTTTCCCAGCAGTGTATATGGACGGTAAACAGATGCTCTGTTCATTGTATTTTTACTTATGCTTACAATCTTCCCTCACACCAACTCTTATCACACCATGGATGTTGTTGGGTAGGATTCCTTATCACTAACGTACAACTTGTTAACTTTGTTTGTACTACTAGTGCGAAGTTACTATTCCATGGGAAAACTAGGACACAGATCCTCTTGCTTCAATCAAATCGAATCTGGATGGTTTAGACTCCCTAGTGTTAGATCCTCGTACTTAGTTAGGCTTCAACTTCTGCTTTCATATGTTTACACTTACATTTAACAAAATAATTTAAATTCTTAGTTTTACAATTCTTTCCATTTTAACACAACTGACATACTAAACCCCATACTGCTGTCACACTACCTTCTGTGATTGGTTACAGGGAATTCTGTGCCATCAATATTGTTATTATAGGTTTAGTTGTTTGGTACTTGTTGTTCATGGTTGCTGGTTTGTTAACATTTTGTGTCTGTACACACAGTAAGTTAATGTCCCTTTAAAAGACAGCAAGCTACACCTATACATAATCATGAGAGTAGTTGTTCAAAGGATCTATCCTTTCTAACCCCATTCCTACAAGGTACTCATCCCCATACTCCAACCATTTGTCTCTGCTATCACTAGCTTGGGTTTACAATTACATGAGTTACTGAACAAATAATCAATCTAAAATTTTCATAATGAACCATAACATCACAATTCATAAACTGCATAATGAACCATAACATCACAATTCATAAACAGGGATGTATTTAATACAGACTTACAGAAATCTCCAACATTAGGCATGCATACCTCTACTATGACCAGTCCTCCCAACCTTAGAATCCTCTTTGTCTCCCAGGATTCACCCCCGAGCAGAGATCACCTCCTAGAACAGATCTAACCTCAATCTGTTCTGGAGCAGCTTATTTAAGCTGGGCTTTCCCCAAAGCCTGTTTCCAATTCTGCGTCCAGAATTTCAGGATGCTTTTATTCCTGTTTAGCCTAGGCTTCCCATTTTGGGATTCTTTAAAGCTACTTTAAGCTTTTCCTCAGCTTTTCCAGCTTTTTCTCACCTCTTCCCAACTACTCCTCTTCATTGGGGGAAATTTAGATTTTTCCTCAAAAATCTAAATTAGAAATAATTTCTTTCAAGGATTTTTGAAAGATTTGGGGAAAGTCTTTTCCTTTTCCATCACCTCATGGATTAGGCATGTGATCTCACTTTCTCATCTGGTCATAGTGCATACACAATATTTTATTTACTTTTCATAAATAAATAGTTAACCACATCCACACACTATAATTATCCATTGGGGTCCACTCCCCTTTGGACTTATGTTCAAATGTCTCATTTGAAAAGCATAGAACTTGGGGGTGTTATAGGATCTGCGTGATGAGTTTGCTACTCCAGATCCCAATGCCCCGGTAATGGCTATGTTGCACAGGATGCAATGAGAATTGGCTGAACTAAGAAGCCATAATGACATGTTTTCATCACCCAGTAAGGAGCAGGAAAAGCTCATCAGAGAGCTAACTTCCCGGAACAGCCAAGAAGGCGAAGGTTCTGGAAAGAGAAAGATGGATGAGTCTGATGATGATGATGCTGCTAGACATCAACATAAACAGAAAAGAGAGTTACAGGGGGGGTTCCGGAAGATCAAACCTCCCTCCTAGATGGGGAGAAGGAGGGAGAATCTTTGAAGCTTGGTTGTTGAACATTTATGGTCGATATTTCCAATTTTATGAATATGAGAGCAATGCGAAGGCCATGTGCTTCTGTACATTTTTTGCACCCAAGGTAAAGCTACTGTGTGGTGGGAGGAGACAAAAATGGTGCATGCCATTGATGAAAAGACAGTTACTTGGGAAGATTTCCAGGTTAATTTCAAAAATTGTTATTTGAACGAGCATTATTATGATGATAAAGCAAAATAATTCCACGAACTTAGACTAGGACAGCTCACTATCGATGAGTTGTCACTAAGTTTACAAATTTATTAAGATATGTCCCTTATATTAGGGAAGAGAAGGCAAAGGTCCAAAGGTTTCTGAATTGTTTTCCTACTGTATAGAAAGAGAAAATTGAGCTTGAAAACCCAAAGACAATGGACGAAGCAGTTAGAAAAGCAAGATTATGCTATCATCAGTTTAAAGGAAAGGCTGAACAAGGAAAAAGCTGGTTGAACAAGGGTGAGTTCAAGGGGAAAAGACAAAAACCAGCATATTTATGGAATTTTGGCCGAGATCATCAGCGGAAAAAGTTTAATAAACCCAGAGAAAGCCAAACTGCTCAATCCCAAGTGGCTTCAAAACAAGTAGATGGGGACAATAAAAAGGAAGGGACAGTCAGAATGAAGGAACCCTTGAAATGTTGGGGCTGTGGAGAACCCCATATTTTGAGGGACTGTCCTCATCGAAACATCCATATGATCATGAGGGATCGAGAAGCAACAACAGTAAATGATATAGCCAGAAATATACCAACTATCAGTGCAGCCTTGGAAAATCGACAAGCAGAACATCAAGCTACTATGGCAGAAATGGAGGGTAAGATTTCTGACCTACCTGTTACTGTTTTGATTGATCCGGGTGCTTCTTTGAGTTACATTAGTCCTAGAATTGTAGAAAAATGTAAAATTAAACTTGAAAAATATCAACAGTCATGGTTGGTACAGCTGGCCACTGGGACTAAGAGAAAAGTAACACATAAATTGCCCCAACCGGCTGATCAATTAAGTGGTTTTTGAACGAGAGTAAGTAGACACACGCTCGTTGGATCCTATGACTGGCGATAGGAATGGATTGGTATTGGATGGAAAGAAAGCTACGATGAGCTAACTGGGATAAAATACTGCATTGTTCATGCGAAGAGAGAGCACTTTTACTACGAAAGGAAAACCAAAAATCCATTTCGGTAAGACAAATATCGACCTTACGATTGACAGCAAGCCAGAAAAGGATACCAAGTTTATCGGTACATGTGGAGGAAGCTGGAAACGGCTTGGAGAAGATGTTCTTTGAATGAATTACGGTGGTAAGGAATTTAAAGAAGTATTCTCAGATAGAGATTCCATTTAACCCCCAAAGAAGTGGCTTTACCATAGATGCGAATGCTTGGGAGCGACACACATTTCCGAAACCCCCTATCGAATGAGTCCACCAGAGCTTATGGAGCTGAAGATGCAGCTGCAAGAATTGCTGGATAAAGGGTACATTAGACCAAGCGTCTCTCCGTGGGGAGCACCGGTCTTATTTGTGAAAAAGAAGGATGGAACGTTCAGGATGTGCATTGATTATCGCCAACTGAACAAGTTGACCATTAAGAATAGATATCCACTTCCTAGAATTGATGATCTTTTTGATCAAGTGAGAGGGGCCTCAGTCTTTTCAAAGATTGACTTAAGAACTGGGTATCACCAGCTCAGAATCAAGGAAGAAGACATCAGCAAAACAACCTTTCGAACCAGGTATGGGCATTATGAATTTGTAGTCCTACCTTTCGGTTTGACAAATGCTCCTACCACATTTATGTGTCTGATGAACAGTGTGTTGAAGAAATACTTGGATAAATTTGTTCTTGTGTTCATAGATGATATTCTAATCTACTCAAAAAGTGAGGAAGAACATAAAGAACATTTGAGGATAGTATTGCAGACTCTGAAGGAAAATCAGCTATATGCCAAGTTCAGCAAATGTGAATTTTATAAAGATAAGATCCAATATTTGGGTCATATTATTTCTGAACAAGGCCTTGCTGTTGACACTGAAAAGATAAAGGCAATTAAAGAATGGCCTGTCCCAACTGATGTTTCAGCAGTAAGATCATTCATGGGGATTGCAGGCTATTATCGTAGATTTGTGGAGAGATTTTCTGCCATAGCACATCCCATAACATCATTACAAAGAAAGGGTGTCAAGTTTGAATGGACAAATAAATGCCAAAATAGCTTTGACCAATTAAAATTAAAACTCACTACAGCCCCTATCCTAAAGATTGCAGATCTTGATAAAGAATTTGTTGTATGTACATATGCTTGTAGAGAGGGGTTGGGAGGAGTTCTTTTACAGGAAAATGCAGTTATTGCCTATGAATCTAGGAAACTGAAAATACATGAACAGAACTATAGTGCCTATGATTTGGAATTAGCAGCTGTTATCCATGCTTTGAAAATGTGGCAGCACTATCTTCTTGGAAAAAACTTTACATTGATGACTGATCATATTAGTCTCAAATATTTCTTTTCCCAAACTGATCTGAATGCAAGACAAGCCAGATGGCTGTCCTTTTTAAGTGAATTTGATATGGACATAAAACATATCAAGGGAAAAGAGAATAAAGTTGCTGATGCATTAAGTAGGAATGCTTGTCAGAATATAAACAACATTGGAAGTAGTGCTCAGATCGAAATAGAAGAATTGGTGAGAAAAGCAGCAAATCAGGATCAAAACTATGAAACACTCATGGTGAAATTACAGAAAAAGGAGAAAACTGATTTTACTCAAAACCACCAAGGGCTGATCTGTTATAAAAATAGGTTGTATGTTCCCCGTGTAGAGTCCTTAAAAAGAGAAATTCTGGATGAATATCACAAACATCCATATGCAGGGCATCCAGGATATCAGAAAATGTTAACAGCTCTGAAAAATAAACTATTCTGGCCAGGGATGAAAAGAGATGTAGCCGAATATTTAAGCAGGTGCATGGAATGTCAACTAGTCAAAGTTGAACACCAGCATCCTGCTGGTCTTTTAAATCCTTTGCCAATTGCAGAATGGAAATGGGACACAGTCTCCATGGAATTTATAACATGGTTACCCAAAACCAAATATCAACATGATTTTGTAATGGTAGTAGTAGACACTCTAACAAAAGCTACCCAATTTATACTTGTTAAGTCTACCTTTGGAACAGCCCAGGTAGCAGAAGTGTTTTTAAAAGAAATAGTAAGGTTACATGGGGTTCCAAAGGTTATTGTTTCAGATCGGGATGCTAATTTTACCGCAGCCTTTTGGAAAGGATTGTTTGGAGGGATGGGTACTAAGTTGAATTTCAGTACTGCCTATCACCCTCAGACCGATGGGAAAACAGAGAGGACTAATCAAATTTTGGAGGATATGTTGAGAATTTATGTGATGGATAGACCATCAAAGTGGGAAGAGTATTTGCATCTAGCTGAATTTTCCTATAATAACAGCTATCAGTCTTCTATCAAAATGAGTTCGTTTGAGGCATTGTATGGAAGAAAGTGTCGTACTCCTTTGAGGTGGAGTCAACCAGAGGATAAACTAATGTTGGGACCTGATGCCTTACAAGAGATGGAGAGAATTTTTAAACAGATACAAAGAAACATCAAGACAACACAAGATCGCCAGAAAAGCTATGCTGATAAGAAAAGAGTGCACCGAGAATTTAAAGTGGGAGATCATGTGTATTCATGTATTAAACCCAAAAAGGGCACTCTCTATGCTGGAAGTTGTGTAAAATTGGCTCCTAGATATTGTCGTCCTTTTGAAGTCTTAGAAAGGGTGGGACCAGTAGCTTACAAACTGGCCTTACCGCCCCATGTTAGAGTTCATGATGTGTTTCATGTTTCGTTATTAAAAGGATATGTGCATGATGCTTCTCACATAGTTGATTAGATATTTATGCAGATTGGAACCGGAGGGAGTTTAAGGCAGCTTCAAATATTGGAGCGGAAGAAATTGAGGTAAACAGAGCATGTACAGTCAAAGTGCAATGGGCTTACTCTTCTTGGAAAAGCTACAGGAAAGGAAGAATTTGAAATGATGGAGGAATATCCATTTTTGTTTGAAAAATGAACTCACAAGCAAATAGTAGTATAATGACAACTTTTGAGGAACCGGTGTTTTATTTACTAGAGAGGGGAATATTTTAACACCCCAAATTATGTGTTTAGGTGCAAAGGAGACATTTTGAACTTTACATCCTAAGGGGAGTGGACCCCAAAGGATAATTATTTTGTGAGTGTAATTAAACATTTAATTGAGGAAATGAATAAATTATTGTGGTGCAAATTGACCAAAAATGAGATGATGAGATCACTTGCTAATTCCATGAGGATGGATAAGGCAACCTGTCCCAATCACACAAAAATCCTTGAAAAGAATTAATTCTGACCGGATTTTAAGAAAGAATCCAAATTGCCCCAATGATGAGAGAAGTAGTTGGAAGGAGTGGGAAAGCAGGGATGAGGGAAAGCATAAAACAGCTTTAAAGAATCCCAAAAATGGGAAGCCTAGGCAAACAGGAAGAAAAGCATCCTGCTATTCTGGACGCATAATTAGAAACATGCTTTGGGGAAACATTAGCTTAAATAAGCTGCTCCTAAACAGACCAGGGGGTTGGTCTGTTCTAGGAGGTGATCTCTGCTCGGGGGAGAGTTCTGGGAGACAAAAAGGACTCTAAGGTTGGGAGTTTGGTCTGCTGTGTGCCTGGTATGTGTCTATTAAAATTGGTTATGTTTGGATTATATGGTATGAATTGGCTACATATAAAGTTGATTATATAGTGCAATTATAAGAACTACATTAACAGAGTTAAGCCTAAGACAACTACTTTCTTAATTCTGTATGGTTGTTGGAAACAAAAAAAAAAAAACCTGTAGAGTAGAAGTCAACAGAAACTTTAAACCCATAGATGGTTTAAATCTGGAGTGCATAGTCTCCACTGAATATCAAATTTTAATTTACTCCTGAACTGTTGTATGCATCCATCAGCATGAAATGATACTAGCAGTAAAATTCCCATTTTATCTTTCCAGTTATTGTTAAATTGAATCTGGTATGCAAAAATATTATGGCATCAAATGTAGTATTAAGCTATTTCTGATTTGTAAGGAGAGCTCTACTGTATACATAAATTAGATATCTGGTGTTTTGAAATAACAGTGTACGTACTTACCTTTAGTAGAAATAGACTGGAGGTAAATCCTTACATTTCCACACAACAGTAAGCACCATCTTTGGAAGTCCATATCCACCAGAATCTCTAATCCCAAAGAGGGATTAAATCTAGAGATATTATAAATAGGCCCTAAAATATTTTAAACTATTTGGATCTGCTCTCGCTGAATCTTGTGATACAGGGTTGTTATTAAATACTTCAATGTAACTTTAATCTGCTTCCATTCAGACTAGTCCTATGCTTGAAAAATTTGGTGAAAATGAAAATTTCGCTGGATGTCCATACAGGATAATAAATCAACATTCTGTCATTTAAGAACCACATTTCAAATTTAAATATTGTGCTTAAGATACAATCTAGAAGTAAATAAACTATTGGTAGATGAATGGGCATCTCACTATACAAATCTGTTATACCAGTCGATTTTAATCTCAATAAGATTCGAATAAAACACTTGAATCAGTTATGGTACTCTCCCATTCGCTACAAATTCCGGTTCCCATATAAATACACAGATATAAAAAAAAAAGGGAAATCTTACAGCATGACATATCATTATGGAAACGACCAGCTTTAGTGCGAATTAGAAGGTTCACCGAAAATTCCGGTACCATGAAAAATGTCATGCAAGGATCCCCTTAGTGGTCGGGGAATCCAACGTAGATGGTGTAGATAAATGCATATACAGCGCTATAATAGTTACAGTTGGTGCAATCACAGGGAACACAATGGTTAAATAAAATCGTAACTGATATCGCATTCAACTACCCTATTGAACTAGAAGTTAACAACAAAAACTTATATTAGTCAATGAGTGCATGGATGTATCGAATAATTGAGCCATGGAAACAAAAGTAGAAACCACACAGTGAGGAAAGTCGATTCACCCTAACTGTATACGGTAGAAGAAATACATAGGTTCGTAAGAGCCGAGCCAAAATTTAAACGTACCGAGTTGAGAGCATATGTATATAAAATAGTAGAACGAGAGAACTAGAACGTATTAAGCTGGACGGTTATCATGAAAATTTCAGGTAGCAGAAAAGTGTGTAAATGGTCTCAATCCCATTTAACAAAACCAAATATGACGAGTAGACTCAGAATAATTGTAAAGTCGCTGATGGAGTTATAGCCATTATCACGCTATACTGACAGCAATTTAAATAAAGGACCAATGCATAGGCCAGCAACCCAAAGTTCTGAAATGAAAAACAAAACTATAACATCACAGTAGAAACCCTTGACGGGAAGTCAAGGAGCTAAGTGGAAATTCACGGCTGAGTCGATGATGCTTGTTCACGCCGAGAATCTCAGCGTAACGAGATCCCAGCACAATTGCCAACTCAACCCCAGAAACCCTTTGTTTTCCTGCATGAAGAGATATGGCAATCACCAATAGATACCGTATCCAGCCAAGAAGGAAGCGAGTTAGTAAGTTGTAACCCCTTACCTTGCCACTTCCGAACTCAAGTGAATCTGCACAAATGAACCAGGTAACTGAGTGGGTTTCGTCATTCTAGTTGGGTCACAGACCTATTCGCATCTTCGTCCTGAAAATGAAAGAGTCGAAGAAAAAAAAACAGAGATTTGAACCATACTATAAGAAACCAGAATAGGATAAAACGGAAAAAGAGAGAAAAACTTCGAAATAGAGTATGCTTACCTACAGCGTTTCCCCTATGATGAGGTCAGTCCGATATGGTTGAGCAAAAAACAAAAGTTTGGGCATAACAAAATAGCCACAAACCAAATCAGCTGTCTAGACATCTATATTGGCAGAGTTATCAAATTCTCTTTGCTAAAATAAACATTCAACTTACCCCAAATCGCGAATGCAACCACAGAGATTGAAAAAGAGACCAGTGGAAACGGATAACGAACTGTTGGATACGCATACCTGAAGTGTCGATTTACATGACAGATAGTAGCCATGAAGTCCAACACAAGAAAAACCCTCATCCATAGGCACCAGAGCTGAGAAAGGGTTGGAATTACCCGAACTTATGTAAAACATTTCCAGGTGAACCGTAAGAACGCTCAAATGCCATCACCGTCCATCTGTCAGCAAGGCAGCTCAAATGAATCCCTATGAACACTAGAAACCTCTACATAAAGCGCATCTAGTACTCATGGGATGGATAAACAAATAGAACTTCACGTTATTAACAGTAGTCGGGTACCACAAAATAAAAAAATGCAGGTCGATAGAGTTATTTCAGCAGAGTGACCGGTGTAGGAATCACACCCAGGGGTCGGTTAATTAAGGGTGAAGCAGAGCGATGGCCACAAGTACTCTCGTGTCACCTTGAGGATAGATGGAGCCTGAACCATCCGGCTACGCTCGAGCCGAGTCTCAATCCTGTCGTAGGCGAAAAGAAAAACAAAAACCCTAACATTAAATTATGTAATGGTAAAATGACGGTTCAGTCTAGTTGATAGCTGTTGTCAGTCAGCCGAACAATCACAAATATATTTATCTATATAAACATGAGTACGGATAGGACAGGGTCATACGTATGGTTCCCGTTTTGTATCAAATCGCAAAAATGAACTTTGGAAACTATATTACCATAAGTGCAATCGAACCCATATTTCCATCAGATGTAGGTTATTGCCAACGATGAATGCACCCATAGACTTGTTAAGTCGATCGACCTTAATGATAGGGAAAAGTATTTACATACATTATTCTTAATTGAAAAAGGGAGCATCATATATAAGGGAAAGCGAAATTATGGGAAATATAACAATGGATGTACATTTTTTGTAACTGAAGTAAATTCAGGAGATTTCGTTGTATGACAAAAATAAAAATAACAAAAAAAAACATTTTGTTAATATGTTACCTTGTGTACTTGGGGTAATAAAATAGGCGAGGTCATGAACTGAAGAAGGATAGGTAAAGAAGGTTAATGTGTTATAAATTGGGTGAAATTTCAAGAATTTTTTTTTTTTTTTTTTTTGGTAACGGGAGATGTGGTTCATCATAAATAAATTTCCTCATTGAACTAAAACATGGGTGATCTAAACCCCACTCAAACCAACAAGTTTAGTCTTCATGATAAATTTAAATTACTAATAAATAAAAGTACAACCAATGATAACAAACATGTTTCCTTACAATAAATTTGATCTGATTTTACCATGGTTTAAATATGCAATTTAATTCCCCGAGGGGTAGGTGTGAGGACCACTAGGTGCTCATATATTGCAAGTATCCTAGCTTTTATTGAAAACCAATATGAAATTTCTCCCACTACTATTACACTCCAATCCATATGATTCAACCATCTATATTTTTTTTGGTAGTTAAGTTTAGCCTGGGCTTGAGATAACCTATTTATTAGATGGAAAAAATATAGATCAACCCATTTATTAGATCACAAAAGACCAGCCCACACACCCGTAATGGGATGCTTATCACTAGGATCATGTGAGGATTTGGAAGGTTTGGACACCCTTTTGGAATTTAATTCTCCAAAAGTGGCTTCCATCCTCAACCCCTCACCATAAGGTTTCAATCTATGACCTGGTTGAGACTAAACCCCATGTAAACTAATTGGTCTACACCTCATGGGTTAATCACCTAGTATCACCCAATATCAAATGGTGATCTAGTACTTACATAGAGAACAAAGAGAACACCTCCCAACAATAAAATCTCATATGAAGGAGCAACCTGCCACCACAATAACTGCGTAGCATTAGTTTCCAATGTGTTACATATATATTATTATTATTATCCAATTTTAAGGTCAGGAAAAAATCCAAATTGGTGTATGAAACCCCCTTGTTTGTGGGACAAGGGACTCACCTCCTTGCAACCATTTGCTTGCTAAGTTGGGAAGGATCCTAAGTCTAGGAAGACATATATACTAACCATTAGGCCCACTTAGGAAAATAGAGAATGCTAGTCTATGCATACTAGTTACAAAAATAACAAAAAAACAAAAAAAATACAATTCTAAAATACAGTTAATTATCAAATGCATTACTCTTAATGATAATTCACAAATGCATGAATTTTCACACTCTTAATTCTAATTCACATATGCATGATTTTTCACACACTTCACTTACTTTCATAGAAATAAATTTAAATACTAAAAAAATATATAATAAATAAAATAAGATTTCTAATTTTATAAAAATAAAAGTTAAAAAAAATAATTAAAAATATTCTTACATCTATTTTTCAATAAATAAATAAAACAATTATTTTAAAATAATTATCGATTTTTTTATTAATTTATAAAATGTTTTTAACAATTAAATCTTAAGTTCATATAATTTACATACATTTTAATTTAAAACCTATAAAAAAAAAAAAAACAATTTATAATTTCGATGCATATATATATATATATATAAGCTTGTAATATACAAAAAGTCAAGAAATACATTATCAATAGGAGGGCTAGGTAAAATAGTTTCCACATGTTACCGGCTCCAGCCCGAAACCAACTTTACATGTAATTTTAGAGAATTAATAACATTTTTAGAAAATAATAACCACGCAAAAGTACGTTTCGTAAACTACACAGCACATCACCGTAAACAGTTATGAAAAAGTTTTAAACTTAATAAACGGGAAAAAAACCCTCTGACGGGCATTTTGCCCGTCAAATTCCAACTCTCGCGGCTGAGGGAAGCGTGAGAATAGAAATTTACGCAATGCTTTTTAGTTACAACGAAACCGACAAAAGCATGTGAACGCGCCTATGAAAATTGCCGTAGTCTAATCAAGAGTGTTTTTTTGGGTTGAAAATCATGGAAATTCGGTTACGATGTTAAGAAAATTTGGTAGGGGTTTTTGTAAATTCACTTTACAACTATCAAACTTTAATATTTCGGTGTTCCAGAGGTTTTGGATGGTTTTGAATCTATTTTCACCATCAAAATTATAATTCAAACACTGTTACTATAAAATTTCTTAAATTTTTTAATCTAAATTCCCACCTATTTTGACAATTCCGACAATTAGTCCCTCTCGTTAAACAACTATATGAATGAAAATTAGCGTAACATACATTAAAGCAAATAGAGAGATGCCCTGAGAACCGTTCATATATATAAGTGGAGAAAGTAATTATATGACCCTGGACATATGCGGTCAACAACAAAACCAAAGGTGGTGCCATTTTCTGAATACAAAATTAGTAATTGTCTGCATGCCTGACGTGGGACAGGAGTACAATTTTAAACATTGTGTTGTTATCACTGCAAATGCTGTAAGCACAACACTTGCGCCACCTGCCCGCTGAACGGCATTTTTTTTTTCTTGTCTTCCTCGTGACGCGTTGACAACAAAGAAATGATGAACAACTTCATACGCTTGGGGACTGGAATTTTAGGTCTGTCAGAGCCACTAAATCCCTAATATTAAGATGTGCCTCAGTCCTCTATAGGCATAGATATGAATTTCTGTTTTTATAGATCACATCAAACCTATTTTGTTACATTGGAGATAGTCTTGTTAGTCGTATATGAACTAAATTGTTAATCATGTCCACTGATTTCTCTGATTTCACATGACATCACAGGAAGTGCTTTTGCTTTGCTCATGTTTTGGTGCACCAATGTGAGTATAGTCTGCAAAACCCTAAAATTCAACCACGAATAAAGCACCATATGGGGTGTGAGACTGATTTGATTTTGTGTCATATTGGTGAACAGTACAACATTCAAGAGGGTGATAGAAAAGAGAAGTACCGAGAGCTTTTCGGGGTTACCATATACGATAGCGCTCTTCAATTGTCTTCTCTACACGTTCTATGGGTCCCCTCTCATCAGCAACGGGTGGGATAACATTGTAGTTATGGTTGTCAATGCCATTGGCCTCCTTCTCGAGTTCTGCTTTGTTTGCATCTATCTTATATTCGCTCCACCTAAACCCAAGGTAAATATTTGAATTTCACCATACTTCCTGTCATGTAAATATTCACTGAAGAGCAGACTGGGTAAAATTAACGCAATCTGGAGGAACTGCGCTTACCGTCTCGCTCTCTATAAAAGGTTGTAGAGGAAAATGGCCGGGATGGTCGCGTTTGTGTTGGTGGTGTTTGCGACTATTGTGATAGCTTCATTTTGTGGTGTACACGACCACAAGCAGAGGAAGGTCCTTGTAGGAACCACAGGAATGGTAGCGACTGGCAGTCTCTACGCTTCGCCGCTATCCGTCATTGTAAGCATTACCCTGCCCTGTCTGGTTTTCATAATTATGGGCACTATACCATAATTTTGGTAATTATGGTGCAATAAAAAATCTCAAAAGGTAATGAAAGCTACTGATAGTGCCTGTTGTTAATGTCTTTTTACAGTGTTTATTACTATTCAGAGACTAGTAATCCATTCGAAGAGCGTGGAATTCATGCCGAGCTTTTATTTCTCGTTGTTCGCTTTCCTCGGAAGTGTGCTGTGGATGGTGTATGGCGCTCTCAGCAGAGACATTCTGATAATGGTAATGTAATAATTAAATTGTTGTTACGAGTTTATATGTTGAAATTCATGTGATCAGTTTATTTGACCCAACAATATCGCGCATTAAGAACCGTTAATTTGAAGCTACCGCTAAGTTATTTGTTGCTTTCTGTGTACTTCATATTTTGGGCAGGCACCAAATTTTGTTGGAGTGTCATTGGGGTTGGCTCAAATGGTCTTATACTGTTTTTATCGCAACAAAAAGAGGCCACGTGTTGAAGATGCAAAACTAGTGGATGGAGGCTGGCCAGTGGAACCGAGAACGGAGAAATGCGAGGAAAAGAGTGAGGAGGACAAAGGAAAATGTCAATCCGATGAACCAGACATCGAAATGCAGTTGAACGTATGAGCAGGGGAGGGGGTGAAACACAACTCTATTCAACATGCATGTTCATAAGCATCTTCATCGAATTGTTTCATCCGCGATTACTGTTTATACCATTAGCTGTCCAAAAATATAACAATTGATAATTATTATCCGTGTATGCATCCGCATCTCTCATTGTTTCATCCTTGATTACTGTTTATGCATCTTTAGTGACGTGAAGAAATTTCGGTATGAGAGCCAGATGTTTAGAAAAACAAATTTTAAATTAAAGTACCATATTATTTATCAAAACACTTATCAAATTTCGCATGAGTTATCAATTTGGGATGATTTATCAAAACTCTTATATTTCAGAATTGAAGCGTTAAGAATCCCTAAAATACCATTTAATAAAGTAGCTTACTAGTTGAATCAGGGAATTAAAACATTTACGAGTCATTTTTTAAAGTTAAAAAATAAAGGCATATATGAAAATGTGTAGATGATACAATTAATAACTAATTTATTTTTCGTTTAAAATAAAATCAAATATTGCATATCGATAAGAAATATATATATGAAAATGGGTAACTGATAGAATTAATAAATATTTCTATTTTATTTGAGAGAAAATTAAATTTTTAGAATTACAAATATTGACAAGGAAAGTGTTTAATTTGATAATTATAATTATTGGTGGTGGTGGTGGTGGTTAACATCCACTGAGACCAAACTTTGGTCACAAATTATTTAGTTTATTTTAAAATTGTACTTCTATGCTTAAAGAGCTTGGAGAGAAGTGTCTTGAGTTCACTATAATTTTGACAACAAAGATTATGAAACTGATATCTAATGTGGGTGTACGCAAGACACTTTAAGAGAAAGTGATTTTCATCCTCAATGTTCATATTCTCACAGAGATAGCAGATCCTTTCCACCCATGGTGTTTTAGGAACTGCCCAACAATCTGTTTCACTATGGAGCTCATGAGAGTTCGTTCTTATTTTGGTTATTTTAATTTTTTTCTTTGAGCTAGTTAAAACAAAGAGATACTTGGAGCTCATGAGAGTTCGTTCTTATCTTGGTTATTTTAATTTTTTTTCTTTGAGCTAGTTAAAACAAAGAGATACTTTTGATCTTCTAGAGTAGGGTTGATGACCTCCTTATAATATCTTAATTTTCTTTTAGTCTCTAAATCTTTCTCATACCTCATTTTCTCTTTAAACTTAGAAGTAACAATATTTTTAACGCTATTAATATTTTTCAAAGAAATATTTTCATGGATCTCCCAATGGTTTGCCCATGCCCTCGTATATTTATACCAACCTCCTTTGAGCCTTAGGTGGTTTTGGCTGGAATTTAAAGCTAGCTTAGGAAGTCTATGCTCTCCCATGTTATTGATCTTGTGCTTATACAACAGAAGCCTAGTCATAGCTAGGCTCTCGATAGGGGGAATACCCACTTCTATAAGGAGAATATGATAGGGTGTATTACTTTTAATTTTGAGGTTATACGTTATAAAACGCTTCTAGATTTTCTCAATCTTTCTCCAGGATTCTCTAGAGATGTTGCTAACCCAAACCTCACATACATACAGGATAACATGAGTGACTAAAGTTTCAAAGAGGAGATTCTTTTTATCCCATATCACAAGGTTTTCCGCTTTACAATTATTTTCAAGACCAAAATAAGCTTTCCACCCTCCATTAATCCTCTTCTCAATGCTATAGTTCCAGTTGAGCTTGTGATGAATATCAATTCCTAGGTACATGTAAGAAGACACTTACTCCAAGTTTCTATTGTCATATGAAAAATTAGCGTAAGTTTCCTTCGTGGATTTGGTAATCATAAATTTTGTTTTATCAGTGTTAGAAATCATATCCATGGTAGAGCATAAATCCTGAAGAAGTCTTAGTTGCTTATTAAGACTAGATGGACACCTTGCCAGAAGAACAATATCATTAGCATAGAGAAGAAGGATAATGACTATTGCAGCTAAGATCGTGGCAGCACAACCTTCTTCCTCTAAGCAACCTTCTAGCTTATCGATGTAAATGCCAAATATGGTAGGGGAGAGGGGGCAACCTTGTTTAACTCCGATATTACACTTAATGTCTTGCGACCACCCCTCATTGCTCTTAAACTTGCAATTACCTTCTCTTATAACCTTATAGCGACATCTCTCAACTCGAAAGGAACCTTTAGCTCTTCTAATCTATTCTATAGGTTATTTCTAGGCAATGCATCGAAAGCCTTTCTAAAGTCCACAAAGCAACAAAAGAGATTGGATTTATCATTACGACATTCCTCCACAATGATCCTAAGCGTAACGAGGTTGTTCGTTGTTGAGTGTTGCCTTCTAAAACCCGCTTGGCCTTTAGCCCACTTACCTTCACTTTCAAGCCATATGCTCATCTTATTTTCCAAAATAATATCATATAACTTGGCTAAGAGAGGGCTAATCGTAATAGTCCGACAATTAGAGGGGTTATTTGTATCTCCAATTTTAAAAATACGAATAATGAGGTTGTGAGTCCATGGTTTGGGGAACGCTTTCTTGACTGCTTGATTGAAAAGCTTGGGGGTGTGAGGGATGAGGACAAGACCTCCAATTTTTAAGTTTTCTGCTTGGTAACCTTCAATGTCCTTATCTTTTCCATTCACCACGTGATTAACCCCAAAATCTATGTTTTCTAATGAGAAAAATTCTTCCATTGTGACCAGGGTTTCAAAGTTATCTATGACATTTGGAGATTCATAAAGCTTTTTAAGATAAGAATTCCAGACGTGTAAAGAAATTCTTTTATTATCTCTTTTTTTCCTAGTTAGTTTTTATAATTAATATATATTGAAAAGGAAAGAGTGAAATGTGAAAATAATAATTATTAATGTTATAGATTAGAATGAATTTAAATTTGATAAAATTTTATAGTTTGAAATAAATTTAATTTGCATAAATCGGTATATATATATATATATATATATATATATATATATATATATAGTGTAGAGAGTTGTGAGACGTCTTTTACAGCTGGGTATGAGGGAGGTGTGTTAATCTTAAAATGATCATTTTTTTAATAAATAAAATTAAAATAATTTCTAAATTATAAAGAAATGTTAGGTATAGTAAAAAAATAAAGGTGAATAAATATATTTGGTTAGTTTTAATTATACTATTTATAAAACTATAATAATGTCTATCTTATTATGTTAATTCATAAAACGATAAATTATAATGTATAAGGAAATCTGACCTTGGTGGTTAAAATGTAGAATTATGTTAAAAAATAATAATAATAAAAATTATGTAAGTAATAAAAATTTATTTTTTCACTCCTCTTGTAATATAGCATCTAGCTGCAAAGTATTTGCCCATCTCTGAAAATTACAGCAAAGTGTAACATGCAATTTTGTTTTCATTAATAAGATTACGAATTTTTCCTTTGTGAGAAAAAATAAAAATATTAAATGGATTCAATTCAGCTTTCTATATTATAAGTTATAAATTCAATTCAAATTTCTATAACAAATACATATCATGGTTTTTTTTCAAGCATTTTTTTTAATGAATTTTGTTAAAAAATGATAGATATTTTTAAGAATAAGTTTAAGAAAAGTAGTCGTTTGTAAAGTTCAAGTTTCTATAAGTATTTTGGTGTGTTGAATTCATTGATGCAGTTAAAAACATATCTTAAACAACAAAAAATCAAAATCTAATTTAAAATTGTATTTCTAGATTATCAAGGAACAAACAATTTTGTCTATTAGTTCAATTACACCATAAAAATGTACATATCACATTAAAGTAAATTTAAACTAGAAATTGCCCCATATGTTGTAAAGGAAACACCATAAGGGTGTTGTAGCATATGAAAGGGTAGCATAGAAGAAAGAACCAAACATGTAGCCACTAGTATCTCTAAAAGGGAAGAAGTTGACGGACTATAAGAAAGACATGCCATTAGACGATTAAACTTGCATGTCGGTCCAAACTTACAT
Source organism: Pinus albicaulis (assembly GCA_034641835.2). NCBI lineage: Eukaryota > Viridiplantae > Streptophyta > Pinopsida > Pinales > Pinaceae > Pinus > Pinus albicaulis. Next base: position 667,349,195 of record CM076573.1, on the reverse strand, counting down.
ATACCATACTGGTTTTAATAGGTTCTAGTCCATCATTTAGGAGGAATGCAATTATTTCTCATATTGATGTTTTTAGGTTGTTTATTTAGTCTAATATAATGTAACCCTTTATCAAACTCGTCCCTTACATCTATTGCTTTCCCACCTAGAATTATGTTTTCTACACATCCTTTTCTTAATTCCTCGTTATGTAACTTAACAATAGAGAAATTCCTATTAGGAAAACAAAAATAGGATAAGGATCATCAACTAAATTTAAATGGTATTTCTTTTTCATTTGATGAAGTTATGCAATTAATAACCTTCTATCTTTCTTGAGTGCCCATGTTTTGATGAAAGCATATGTAACTTGTCCAAATTTTGTATTCTCCTATCAATAAAATATTGGAACCATGATTCTTATGCTCCAAATAAATGAAAACAAGTCAAGGAAAATGGTTGAATGTAATTATTTTTCTATAATCTCAGGAATTGCATCATTGACATGACAAGAGTATCCATCGTATCCGGTTCTCTTTTTTTTGTCATCTATTGTAGTTTCCAAAGAATTCATTGTTGCATCATTGACACGACAAGAGTATCCACCATATCAGGTTCTCTTTTTTTGGTTATTTATTGTATTTTCCTAAGAATTCACTTTTTTATTTTCCAAAGAATTCACTGTAGAGATAGCAAAGATATTTTTCCTTAGAAATTATTGAGCAAAGACCCTCATTTGGTTTTTTGTTTAAACATCCATACGTATTTTCACAAGAAAGGCTTTTGTTTAAAGTATTTTCCTACTTGAATGGTTGGAATTTATCCACACCCTATTTGTATATGTTAAATTTATTTGGGATTCAATATTTCTTACAACTGATATAGCTCTCTTGGGTTTCATTTAGATCCATTTACATTGTTCCCCAATTCAAACCCTAGCAAACATTTGTATCATTCTAATTTGTATTAGTTTGTGCATTCGATCATCTCCATCATATTGACCTGCATCCAATGATTTTGGATATATTATAAGAATATCAAGTTGAAGCTAAAATATGAATCTTTTGAACTCAAGGGTTTTGAAAATATCAAATTACCATACTCTACCATAAGTATGGTAAATTTGAATAATGAACATCCTCACATTTGGTCTTTGAATCCTAAAAAGGACTATGAGGATATACTAGGATACCAAAGCCCTTTTAATTAGTGATATCAAGAACCCATGAACAAGTGATTAAAGTTTCTTTAGAAATTCAAATGTTTGTCAAAATAAAAATCTTCATGAGTTCACTTTTAAATAATAAAGTTTTAACACAGAAGATCCTCGATTTGTAAAGGTGGACTTTAATACTTTCTCAACCTCTACATTTTTGGTAAGCTTGGTAAGACTACATCTTCATCATGTCCAATATGAACGTGTGACTTCACTTCAAGGAGTGCCTTAACACAACACTGGATCACCATCTATCCAAGACCCCTCAATACCCCCCATGGACTTAATGAATACATATGACACTTAAAACACAAATTCTAAGAGGAAGACAAAGCAATATTCATATCAAGATTACAAAAGCTCTTGTGTGGTGTGAATTCATGTCTCTTATTCTTTGCATTTACTATTCTATCTGCAATTGTTATTTATCGTTGGAAGATTAAATTATTTTAAAATATTGCTAATGAAGAATAGGAATTGTGGTAAGAGTGATTGTAACAACATATAATTGTGGTAAATTAACAACACCAATGTACCATTCAATTTATTACCACAACCTTAATCAATGACATAATAAATCAAACACAATATTTATCATGAAAAGAAAATATAATATTAGGAGAGAAATGCACTATTAAGAAGGCACAATACTCATCTTTAAATGTGTAATTACAATTTCATATGACTATATGACTATTTATAGTCCAAAGTCATTTCACAATGTTAATTGGTAAAATCAAAATTGATTGACATTATATGCATAGTTACTTCACACAATATATATATATATATATATATATATTTTGAAAAATATAATAGGTTGCTAATTTACTTTAAATATAAAATTTCTCAATTTTCAAATAAATATAACAAAATAAAATATTTTTTACTCATATTACATATTTTAAATTAAAATAATATTATATATTTGTTTAACTAGCTTTTAATTACATTTACAATTTAATATGCTTTATGAAAACATTGTTTATTATTACTATTATTTTAGTTATAGTTATAAAAATCTAAATAGAAAACAATTTTTTTTCCATTTACAATAATCCACACACACACACACACACACATATATATTTTATAAGTATTTTTCTTATTTCTCTAAGTTTTAATTTTATTTTATGATATTCCTACTCTATCTTTCCAATTCTTAAATATATACAATACTCAATTACTTGAAATAAAAGTAAATTCCCAAAAATATAAAGTTGATTTCACCCATACAAATACTTGGACTTTACACATTTAACAAATACTTAAATACATACAATACTCAATTACCCTAAATAAAAGTAAATTCTCCAAAATATAAAACTCACTTCACCCATACAAATATTTGGACTTTACACATTTAACCAATAACAAAATGGCCAAGTTCAAGGAAAAGAATAAATGGGTATAAAGTGTAAAACTGATCTAACGAAGACAAATACATGGAATTCACACATTTATCAAATAGAAATAGATAATTCTTAATCAAATATAAAATAAATAAATGTTTTCCAAGCCTTTATCAATCTTGCAACCCATGATAGCTTAGCTTGCAAGAATACATAGAGGAGATTTTTGAAAAGGTGCATATGGTGAAAAATGCACCGTTTTCAAATAAAACTATCACAACCATATAACTGGAATCACTGCCAAATGGTAAGCAAAGATTCAGTTCATTGCCTTGTTGTAGCAACCGTAGCATGGACCCAAAACAAATTAACACAAGGAATAAGAAAATAAAATTTCCAGAATTTAGAATGGAAGTGCTGCCAAATGAAAAACAAAGTTTTAGTTCATTGCCTTTTTATTTTTTCTATAGCAACCGTAGCATGGATTGAAAACAAATTAACCCAAAGAATAAGAAAAGAAAATTTCCAAAATTTAGCATGGAAGCGCTGCCAAGTGAAAAACAAAGATTTAGTTCATTGCCTCTTTATTTTTGTTGTAGCAAACGTAGAATGGGACGAAAAAAAATTAACCCAAGGAATAAGAAAATAAAATTTTCAGAATTTAGCATGGACCAAAAACAAATTAACCCAGGTCGAAAGTTTAAGGAATAAGAAAAGAAAATTTCCAGAATTTAATTAAAATGAAAAGTTCAGAGTAAACTCACAAACAAGAAAGTCTGGAAGAATAATGCTCGTCATGTCTAGAAAAAAATCGCTTTCAAATAAAGCTACCACAACCATATAAACCTAAACCCTTCCAAATAAAAAAAACTAAGATTCAGTTCATTATAATTGGACTAGAAAAACCACTACTAAAACAAACTAAGATTCAGTTCATTATAATTGGACTAGAAAACCACTACTAAAATGAAAAGCTCACTGTAAACACCCACAAGAACAATAAAGCTTGTCATGTCTCGAAAAAGCCCTGCTTTCAAATACAGGTACCACAATCATATAAAAGGAAGCCCTGCAAAATAAAAAAGAACAAAGATTTAGTTCATTATAGTTGGACTAGCAAACTGCTGTGAATTAAAGGAAACAAGAACGCAATGGTTGTAAGAAGTTACAAATTCACACAATAGGGAGGAAGGGCTTACCGAACAGCTTAGCTGTTTTTTTTTTTTTGTATTTATAAATTTTAACTATTAGTTTGTTAGTTTGTGTCTTTAACTATTAACTACTGTCGATCTTATGGTGTAAAATTTTTCAATCGTCTAACATTTTATATAATGGTGCAGATTTGTACAGAGTGGCATCTAAGAAAGTTTTTTTCAAATAATAATGCCTTACGACATAATAATAATAATTCACATTGGTAACCATTGATATTTTAAAACATAAAATTAATAAATTTAATTAATGAACATATTATTAGAAATAAATATATTTCTATAATTGCATATAAAATATAAATAATAACTCAAAATTAAGATTCATTTTACCATATGAATTAAAGTATTAATTCATATTATTATATTTCAAAACTTTGTATTTAAATTTAATTAATAAATATATAAAAATTTAACACTAACGATAAAATTATATATAAAACATTAAAGAATTAAATTTAAAAAATAAAAAATATGTTCAGAAAATAATATATATATATATTTATATATATAAGAGAGTATGTAATTATACGAATCTAAAAGTATAGATATGTAACTATATGAGTGACTAGGGGTGTTTTATATATATATATAAATTATTAGCAATTAGTATAGATATATCTTAACTCCACATTTATTAAGAGCTAAAAGGAATAGGGGCAGACATTCCTAAAAAAATTGCACCATGAGGGTTACATCCTTTTGAGCTCTCGGTAGATATACACTTAATAGAGCTCCATGCTAGTTGATATTACAATTGAGAGTGAAGGAGGCTTGGTAAATGTATTTTATTCACACTCTCAACAACAAATAAAACATTTCAGTCCATGTAATAATTACATGTAGTTATATAATTTTATATCAATTTATAGAGAGATAAAAAAACAAAATTATATTTTCACTTTTGAGTGTAATAAAAATGTATAGTTCTTTTTCCTTGATCGGGGTGTAACAGGGGAGGTTGGAGCCTAACCAATGTGTTGGTGACCATAGCCTATCGCATGGGGAGGACGACCAACGCGTGGAGAGAGCATCCAAGTGCCAGGAGGATAACAGATGGCAGGACCTCCGACACCAAACGTCATAAATGAGAAGTACACCCATGCTCCGGCTGGGTCAGCCAGTAGGGCTGTCAGGAAATTTTTGGAAAAAGAGCAGGGGGAGCAGTAATATGCATGGTAATGTTTGGATTTGTGCACTGTGGTTTTGTTTCGAAGCTGGTTGCGCCTGCAGGGATTTTCTCCAACGAAGGTTAAGGGTGACAAGCCAGGTAGACAATTGGTATGTATCATCATAGTTACCCTCTGAGCCACACATTTCTATCTTCGTCGAATGTGGATAATGGTAATGGTATTCTTAGATTATTTGTTTGAATGAAGATTTGGTCGGTTCTGGTATGAACAAATGTAGAAGGTTGATGAAGCTGGCTGTACGCTTATTCTTCCTCAGCGGGTTTTTGTTCTGTTACCCAAATATTTGGTTAGAACTTGGTCTCAGTTTTTGTTTCCTCATTCCGATCCTTGTATTGTTAAGATCATGGCTCTAAAATTATGCTATAATTATTGGTTGCTGCAGCTTTTTAATGGGTTGGTTCAGTTCTTTCACAGTATTTTGCTGTATATGGGTTTTAGTAAGGTTTCTTTCCCTGTCAAAAACTTCTCTATAACTATGCAAAAAGGGTATGTATTAGTCTCTGTCTCTCCTTTTCCTGTTTATATTGTCTTCTTTGATAGGAGGTCGGGTAAATTTTGGAAAATTGCAGATAAATGTTGCCTATTAACAGTTCAAATGGTTTGCCTTTTTTATGGTTGAAGGACTTTCTTGTAGCAGAGTTTGTTTTTCTCCTTTCTGTTCAACTTTGGAAATTATGTTAATAGGGTCCTGAAGTTGATATGTGGGCAATATTTTTTGCCTTATTATCTCTGTATTGGTATGTGGACTTTGGTCTTACCTTTTAATTCTCTGGCCATCTCTGTCTTCTGTCATGGCTACAATATATGGGTTTCTCCTCAATTCTTTCTTTCTCGGTTGGATTGTATTAGTGTTTTGTCTCTCTTTTAATCTCACGTCTTTCTCACGGAGCCTAACTTGGGTGATGGAACCTCTCTGCATTCCAAGTCTCGAATCTTGTCTAGGAATCTGACTGGTGTTGTTTTTTGGATGGTAGCTTTAGCAGATTTCTTGTCAGGTTACTTTAACATGGTTACAAGAGGAAGGAATCCCACTAGAGGCAAAGGAAAGCAACCTACTTCTGAGCAGCATCAGAAAAGAGGAAGAAAATATGCGCAGCAACATCTGGAACCACTGGTTCGAACATTTACATCAGAAATCCCAGGTTCGGTACGCTCCCACATTAATGGTTGGGAAACAGAGGTTTTAAACAACTTGGATAGGGAAGATGAAATGGCTTCTGAGGACATGTAGAGTGCGGTCAATGACACAGGGCACACACGAGGTTGAATTTCCTTGTTTCAAAAATCAGTTAGAAATTACTAGTTAATCAAATGCCTGCTAGCTATGGCAGTCATGTCGACAGCAAAAACTAAGATGGAATCAACTTTGGCAGATATTAACAGGAACATCCAAGAAATCAATCTTTGACAATTGCATCAGTATGTGAGGGTCGGAAGATTGGAGAAGGAAATCAAGTCTATGCAGCAAATTGCAATTGAATTTACAGGGTCCAGTGCCAAAGATCCAGCACCAGTGAAATCTGAGGAAGATTAACGATTTCATGATCAAATGTATTAGTTTATTTTTAGTGGCTAGTACTTTTTATATATATGTTGTTATCTCTAGACATAGATATTAAGTACTGTCATATATGGTATATATTGTTAACGATTTTTATGTTTTGGTTGACATACTCTGAACTTCGATGGCTGAGATACTTGGTTTCCTGCGGGCAGGTCGAGGTCTAGTTTTGTATATTTTTTCTCGCCTTTATTAATAGAAAATGGAAGGAACTACCTAAGCTTACAAAAAAAAATAAAACGTATAGTTGTTTTACATTTTAACTGTTGTAGCTAAATATTTTAATATCAAAATTATATATATGTATATAGAGAGATTAAATTATTTTTTTGTCTAAGTAGGGGATGATTCACCTTGTGATGCGAATATACTCTAGATTAATTTTATCTTTACCTGTATTAAGTGTTTCTATTTTCTAATGTCATTAGAATTGTGGCTCTATGAAAGGAGTCTAGTGGAACTTTACGGTAAAGACAATGATGAATGGAAATAAAATGACATGTTTAAAAAGTCAAGAAAAATGACCAGGAGTAATGAATTTCAACCTCTAGACAATTAGGAAAAAACTATATCTTTCTCTCTCCCTAGAGAGGATAAAACCCCCATATTAGTGGGAAAAATCTAAGGATGGGAAAAGTTGGGTGTAGGATGAGGAGAGAATAGTGGTGAGAACTTTGGAACCTTAAATAGGACGATGTGAAGGTTGGAATGAAGTTTCCTGGACTCGGGTTTTCTTTAGCTGGACACAGAGCTAGTGGAACCCTCGGAAGAAAAGCCTTGATGAAAGAAATTTAGAATTGGACTAAGTGAAGTCTTGAGGTTTTGTAATAAGATAACTTAATGGTTTTTTTCTAACACTAAGTAAGCAAGCTCTGGGGGAGACTAGATTTCATTTCCAATCTCATGGTTGGGTGGTGTGGTCATCCTAATTGACTTTTCTTTCAGTTGGGACTAAACACAAATAATTATCTCTTCAATTTTCTTTATTAGTTATACAAATTAGTCTATGTATTAGTTGTCTATGAACATGGATAAATTGCATAACTGTTTGAATCTTATGTACGGAAGTAAATATAGTATAAATTCTTCCAATTATCTTTCATTAGCTATATCCAAAGTTAAACATGTGAGTTCCTTTGGTTTTAATATAAATATCATAGTGTTGTATAAAACAAAACAATCTCTTTGGAGAAAAATGGTGATGTATGATTACATGCATTAGCTAGTTATACAAGCATAATAACCTTCTGATTCTGAAATAACTTATTGTAAATCATTATGAAAGTTCTAGTTAAGTCTTCGAAGCTATGAGCGCAAGACTTGTTGGGGATGTCTAGAATAAAACAAACCCTTAAGTAACAATACCCTACCGGCAAAGGACGTGCCTGAGATAGCCGAAGTCCCATTTTCAGCCAGATACTGACAACTTCCAATAATAAATAAAAATAAAATAACATATTTATATAGTTAACAATTCATTTATTTAATTAAGGAGTTGCGAGATAATTTTCCGAGTCTAATAATAACCACATAAAGGAAAAGAAAAATAATTGTGTGCATGAATTATAACAACAAAGGTTTCTAAATAATTACAATAAAGAGAACAATAATAAACCTAGTGCAGTCACACATTCAAAAATTTATATATGAAAAACTCGAGGTGGAACTTTCATAGTAAAATCCATGAAATGCGAAACCTTGGTAGGCTAACAATTATTTTCATTATTCTTTTTAGAAATTACACTGTATTTGAAAAAAAGAAAACTAATTATATTATGATGAATTTAAAATATAAACATATCATAAGAAATAAACCCCACACTGGATTAATAACTTCACTAATTTAAACCCACGGGGTCACTGTGTGTAACTTACCCATTGTCCCTCAAATAAAATTTACAACAACCAACAGAAAATATGCCCATATAGGGTTTGGGGACATTAAAATTTAAACTTTGATATACATGAAATAGAGTAACCCCTTTGAATCCATGTGGTGGAAAAGTAACACTACCATCAAACCAAAACTTAAGCCTAGTAAAAGTTATTAACTGTCGAACAAATTTAGTCCTCTTTTTCCTCATTAAGTATTTCTTTTAACGCTAAATCACAATGAGGGTTTGGGGTAAAACCTTTATATAAGCTAAGAGCCAAAAGGAACTTGAAAGGAGACAGTGTGGCATCTAGTGAGAACTCGAGAATGGAATTCTAGTCGTAGCCTTGTAGCAAAAGTTTGGAAAAGAGCCTAACCTTTATTATAAGTAAGTGGGAGGGTTAAAAAAATCATATCAACTTCGAGGAAAAGTGATATGAAATAGAGACTGAATAGTTTCCAAAGTGAATTGATTGTTAACTTGATCGCTTAGTGTGGAAGGCATAAAGGGAAGCAATTGATTTTACGTGTTAATCCATAAATTAAGAAGAAAAAATTAAATATTGATTTGCAGCAAATAAAAGATATAGAAGGAAATAAACGCGCATTATGGACTTCATCCTTGGTGGACTACGTCTGCGGGTCCGCTTTCAAGATGGGTGTCTCTTTTATTAAGGAATGATCCAAGGAAGTATTTACACACAAATTCACTAGATTGAACATGCTCACGAGGGACCTCTGGTCTCTTTCAACATAAATCTCCCTCTCCTAGGTTTCCAACGCTTTGTCTCGGTACCTAATTCCGCCTCCGGACGACCAATATACACGTGAAATAAAAACCGACTCTCTCTTACATAATTCGAATACAAGTCTTCAAAAGCACTCCATGCTTTCATGGAACAATTGTTAAGTTTTTATAATTACAGTCCAAGGTTCGAGTCGGAACTTTTGGGATTAGCATAGCATTTGGTTGATTGTATTAATTGGAACTAGATTTCGGTGGAATAAAAGTGTAACACCTTAGGAATTACGTTACATGATGTATAATTTTAAAAGCTGCGCATATTCATTTCGAAACCCAAAAAATGAACTTTGGATAAAAAATAAACTTGACGATTAATATCTTGGCGATGGTTGGATGAACGATTACCATGTGATATGGTGGTTCCAGCTCCCTAAGCTGCCGAGTGCCACATCACACTTCAAGCTCGGCGGTTCTGCAAACGGTGCGGTCGACCTCGTACGCATGTGACGAGTTGCTACGATTGTTGCGGTCTTCTCACGGTTGGCTCCCAAAAATTGCGCGGTAAATGTTCCAATATGTTCACATGTCGTCTACGTCCTGCCCGACGGTCTTCTGCGTGGCGGTTTGTCTAATATTAAAGTTTTATTACATATGGTTTATAATCAGAGTAGATGCAAATAATATTTACATTATATAATGATATGGTACCGATCAAATAATGTTAATGTCTTTAGAAATATACTACAAATATTGTCTTCACCAAAAGACTGGATAATTGGATATACATTACCTCAGCATGTCATAAGAGATAACACATCATTGTATTATCATTTAGTAGTTTTGCATATGAGAAGGTAACTCGGAGAAAGAAAACATAATTATTTTTTTTGTTGAACATAAGTAGGGATCACTTAGTTTATTGGATGGAAGTACTTATAGTTAACATGATAGGATAAGATTTTATTTGTTTGGGAGCTTGATAGATCCATATTTAAAATAGGTATAGCTTGCTTTAATGATTAATAATTGTAGTTATTATTATTGTTTTATTATTATTTTTTATCTAATCGACGGAGTCCAAATATTCTATTCTATTATTATTATTATTATTATTTATGTAATTTAACTATGTCAAAAATTTTTTATATAACATAACATAGCATTACAATGTTTCTTCCATATTGAGTTAGAGAGCTCCTCTAGGTGCAACTAGGATTGTGTCTAGGTTCATTGAACTTGAATGCCCTTGAGATAATTTAATTCCCCCAAAAAAATGGTTTTCGTAACACCCCCAAATTATGTGTTTGAATTTCAAAGCTAGATATTTGAACTTTACCCTAAGGGGGAGTGGACCCCAAAGGGTAAGTATTTTGTGAATGTAATTAAATAATTAAATTGAGGAAATAAATAAAATGATGAGGTGCATTTAGACCAAAAATGAGAATATGAGATCACTTGCTAATTCCATGAGGATGGATAAGGCAACTAATCCCCACAATCTTTCAAAAAATCCTTGAAAAGGAATTAATTCTAAATTGGATTTTGAGAAAGAATCCAAATTGCCCCAATGATGAGGAAAGTAGTTGGGAAGAGGTGGAAAAAAGCTGGGAAAGCCGAGGAAAAGTATAAAACAGCTTTAAACGAGTCCCAAAAATGGGAAGCCTAGGCAAACGGGAAGAAAAAGCATCCCTGTTATTTCGGGACGCGAAATTAGAAACATGCTTTGGGTGAAACATTAGCTTAAATAAGCTTTGCTCCTAAACGAGACCAGGGGGGTTGGTCATGTTCTAGGAGGTGATCTCTGCTCGGGGGAGAGTTCGGGAGACAAAAAGGACTCTAAGGTTGGGAGGTTGGTCCGATTGTGTGCCCGGTATGTGTTTATTAAAATTGGTTATGTTTGGATTATATGGTATGAATTGGCTACATATAAAAGTTGATTATATAATGCAATTATAAAAACTACATTAACGAGTTAATCCTAAGACAACTACTTTCTTAATTACGTATGGTTGTTGAAAAAAAAACTCGTAGAGTAGAAGTCAACGGAATCTTTAAACCCATAGATGGTTTAAATACGGAATGCATAGTCTCCACTGAATACCAAACTTTAATCTACTCCCGAACTTGTTGTATGCATCCATCGGCATGAAATGATACTAGCGATAAAAATTCCCATTTTATCTTTCCAGTTATTATTAAGTTGAATACGGTATGCAAAAAATATTATAGCATCAAATGTAGTATTAACCTATTCCGATTGGTAAGGAAAGCTCTACTCGTATACATAAATTAGATATCCGGTGTTTTGAAATAACGAGTGTACGTACTTACCTTTAGTAGAAATAGATCGGAGGTAAATCCTTACATTTCCACACAATAGTAAGCACCATCTTTGGAAGTCCATATCCACCAGAATCTCTAATCCCAAAGAGGGATTAAATGCGGGAGATATTATAAATAGGTCCCGGAATAGTTTAAACTATTTGGATGCTGCTCTCACTAAATCTTGTGATACGAGGGTTGTTATTAAATACTTCAATGTAACTTTAATCGCTTCCATTCGGACTAGTCCTATGCTTGGAAAACTTGGTGAAAATGAAAAAATCCGTTGGATGTCCATGCAGGGATAATAAATCAAACATTCTATCACTCAAGAACCACATTTCAAATAGCAATATACTTGCTTAAGATACAATCTAGAAGTAAAGAGACTAGTGGTAGATGAATGGGCATCTCACTATACAAATATGTTAAACCGATCGATTTTAATATCAATAAGATTCGAATAAAATACTTGAATCGGTTATGGTACCCTGCTAATCTCTACAAATTCCGGTTCTCATATAAATACACAGATATAAAAATGAAACAAGTAAATCTTACTGACATGACATATCATTATGGTAACGACCAGCTTTAGTGCGAGTTAGAAGGTTCACAGAAAATTCAAGTAACATGAAAGATGTCATGCCAGGATCCCCATTAGTGGTCGGGGAATCCAACGTAGATTGCGTAGATAAATGCATAAACGAGCGCTATACTAGTTACGAGTTGGTGCGAACCCGGGGAACACAATGGTTAAATAAAAATCGTAAGCGATATCGCATTCGAGCTACCCTATTGAACTGGAAGTTAACAATAAAAACTTATATTAGTCAATGAGTGCATAGATGTGTCGAATAATCGAGCCATGGAAACAAAAGTAGAAACCACACGAGTGAGGAAAGTCGATTCACCCTAACTGTATACGGCGGAAGAAATACATAGGTTCGTAAGAGCCGAGCCAAAATTTAAACGTACGTAGTTGAGAGCATATGTATATAAAATGGTAGAACGAGAGAACTAGAACGTATTAAGGCTGGACGGTTATCATGAAAATTTCAGAGTAGCAGAAAAGCGTGTAAATGGTCTCAATCCCATTTAACAAAACCAAATATGACGAGTAGACTCCGAATAATGGTAGATTCGTCGATAGAGTTATAGCCATTATCACGCTATACTTGATGACAATTTAAATAAAGGACCAATGCATAGGCCAACAACCCACAATTGCGAAACGAAAAACAAAACTATAACATCATGGTAGAAACCCTTGATGGGAAGTCAAGGAGCTAAGTGGAAATTCACGGCTCGAGTCGACGATGCTCGTTCACGCCGAGAACCTCGGCGTTATGAGACCCGAGCACAATCGCCAAACGCAACCCCGAAACCCTTTGTTTTCTCGCACGAAGAGATCTGGAAATCACCAATAGATACCGTATACGACCAAGAAAGAAGCGAGTTAATGAGTTGTATCCCCTTACCTTGCCACTTCCGAACTCAAGTGAATCGCGCAAATGAACCGGGTAACCGAGTGGGTTTCGTCATTCTAGTTGGGTCACAAAGACCTATCCGCATCGTAGTCCCGGAAATGAAAGAGTCGAAAAAAAGAAAACAGAGATTTCGAGCCATACTATAAGAAACCGGGAATAGGATAACACGAAAGAAAGAGAGAGAAAAACTTCGAAATAGAGTATGCTTACCTACGAGCGCTTCCCCTATGATGATGACGAGTCAGATATGGTCGAGCAAAACAGAAGTGCGGGCATAACAAAATAGCCACAAACCAAATCAGCTATCTAGACACCTATATGGGCAATGCTATCAAATTCTCTTTGCTAAAATAAACATTCAACTTACCCAAATCGCAAATGCAACCACAGAGATTGAAAAAGAGACCGGAAGAAGCGGATAACGAATTGTTGGATACACATACATCGAAGTGTCGATTTACATGACGAGATAGTGGCCGTGAAGTCCAACACAGAAAAAACCCTCATCCATAGGCGCCGGAGGCGAGAAGGGGATTGGAATTACCCGAACTTATGTAAAACACTTCCGGGTGAACCTTAAGAACGCTCAAACGCCATCACCGTCCATCTGTCGACAAGGTAACTCGAATGAATCCCTATGAACACTGGAAACCTCTCGCATACGAGCGCATCCGAGCACTCATGGGATGGATAAAAAAAATGGAACCTCACGTTATTAACGGTAGTCGGGTACTACAAAATTTAAAAAAATGCAGGTCGGTAGAGTTATTTCCACGAGCGTGACCGGTGTAGGAATCACTCCCGAGGGTCGGTTAATTAATGGTGAAGCAGAGCGATGGCCACAAGTACTCTCGTGGCACCTTGAGGATAGATGGAGCTCGAACCATCCGGCTACGCTCGAGCCGAGTCTCAATCTCGTCGCGAGCGAAAAGAAAAAACAAAAACCCTAACATTAAATTATGCATCGGTAAAACGACGGCTTGGTCCGAGTTGACGGTTGTTGTCGAGTCAGCGAGAATAATCACAAATATAGTTATTTATATAAACATGAGTACGGATAGGACGAGGGTCATACGTATGGTTTCCGTTTTGTATCAAATCGCATAAATGAACTTTGGAAAATATATTACCATAAGGGCAATCGAACCCATATTTCCATAAGATGTAGGTTACCGCCAACGATGAATGCACCCATAGACTTGTTAAGTCGATCGACCTTAATGATAGGGAAAAGTATTTACATACATTATTCTTAATGGCAAAAAGGGAGCATCATATATAAGGGAATGCGGAAGTATGGGAAATATAACAATGAATGTTCATTATTCGTAAATCGAAGTAAATTCAGGGAGATTTCGTTGTATGACAAAAAAAATAAAAAATAACACATTATGTTAATATGTTACCTTGTGTACTTGGGGTAATAAAATGGGCGAGGTCATGAGCCGAGGGAAGGATAGGTAAAGAAGGTTAATGAGCTATAAATTGGGTGAAATTTCAAGAATTTTTGGGTAACGGGAGATGTGACAAATGGTATCGGAGCCCAAGTTATAAAACTGGGCTGTTGTTATTGTGCTCACTGAATTCTGAATGTTATTTTTATAAATGAACATTGTAGAGATTGTTTTTTTATTTTACTGATCAATATTATGAGTGTGTATAGTGGTGCTAAAATGGCTGAAGGTGGAGAAATTTATGTGGATCTGCATGATGAGTTTGCTACACCAGATCCCAATGCCCCGGTAATGGCTATGTTGCACAGGTTGCAACGAGAATTGGCTGAACTAAGAAGCCAGAATGACATGTTGTCATCAGCCAGTAAGGAGCAGGAAAAGCTCATCAGAGAACTAACTTCCCGGAACAGCCAGGAAGGCGAAGGTTCCGGAAAGAGGAAGATGGATGAGTCTGATGATGATGATGCAGCTAGACATCAACACAAGCAGAAAAGAGAATTGCAGGGAGAATTTCGAAAGATCAAACCTCCCTCCTATGATGGGGAGAAGGAAGAAGATGCTGAAGCTTGGTTGCTGAACATGATTAAGTATTTCCAAGTTTATGAATATGAGAGCAATCTGAAGGCCAGATTAGCTGTGTATCAGCTACAAGGAAAAGCTACACTGTGGTGGGAGGAGACAAAAATGGTGCATGCCATTGATGAAAAGACAGTTACTTGGGAAGATTTTCAGGCTAAGTTCAAAAATCGTTATTTGAACGAACGTTATTATGATGATAAAGCGAAAGAATTCCATGAACTCAGACTAGGACAACTCACTATCGATGAGTTTGTCACTAAGTTCACCAATTTACTGAGATATGTCCCTTACATTAGGGAAGAAAAGGCAAAGGTACAAAGGTTTTTGAATTTCTTGCCTACTGTGTACAAGGAGAAAATTGAGTTTGACAACCCAAAGACAATGGACGAAGCAGTTAGAAAAGCAAGATTATGCTATCAGCAGTTTAAAGGTAAGGTTGAACAAGGAAAGAGTTGGTTGAACAAGGGTGAGTTCAAAGGGAAAAGACAAAAACCAGCATATCTAAGGAATTTTGGTAGAGATCATCAGCGGAAAAAATTCAATAAACCAAAAGAAAGCCAAACTGCTCAGTCCCAAGTGGCTTCAAAACAAGTAGAAGGGAACAATAAAAAGGAAGGGACAGTCAGAATGAAGGAACCTTTGAAATGTTGGGGCTGTGGAGAACCCCATATTTTGAGGGACTACCCCCATCGAAATATTCATATGATCAGCAGAGAGCGAGAGGCGACAACAGTAAATGACATAGCCAGAAATATACCAACTATCAGTGCAGCCTTGGAAAATCGGCAAGCAGAACATCAAGCAACCATGGTGAAAATGGAGGGTAAGATTTCTGACCTACCTGTTACTGTTTTGATTGATCCAGGTGCTTCTTTGAGTTACATTAGTCCTGGAATTGTAGAAAAATGTAAAATTAAACCTGAAAAATTTCAGCAGTCATGGTTGGTACAGCTGGCCACTGGGACTAAGAGAAAAGTAACACATAAATTGCGCAAAACAGCAATTCAATTAAATGGTTTTCCAACAGAAGTAAATCTGAACATACTGCCGTTAGGATCCTATGACTTGCTGATAGGAATGGATTGGTTGGAAAAGAGGAAAGCCCTGATGAATTGCTGGGATAAAACCCTGCATTGTGTGGATGAAGAAGGGAAACCTTTTACTCTAAAAGGAAAACCAAAATCCATTTCAGTAAGACAAATATCAGCCTTACAATTAAAACGAACAGCTAGAAAAGGATACCAAGTTTATGCAGTACATGTGGAGGAAGTAGAACAGAAAACTGGAGAAGATCTGCTGAATGAATTACCGATGGTAAGGGAATTTAAAGAAGTCTTTCCAGATGAGATTCCTCATCTCCCCCCCCAAAAGAGAAATTGACTTTACCATAGATCTGGTGCCGGGAGCGACACCTGTTTCTCGAGCCCCCTATCGAATGAGTCCTCCTGAACTTATGGAGCTGAAAATGCAATTGCAAGAATTACTAGATAAAGGTTACATTAGACCAAGTGTGTCTCCTTGGGGAGCACCGGTCTTATTTGTGAAAAAGAAAGATGGAACTTTTAGGATGTGCATTGATTATCGCCAACTGAACAACTTGACCATTAACAATAGATATCCGCTCCCTAGAATTGATGATCTTTTTGATCAGGTGAGAGGGGCCTCAGTATTTTCGAAGATTGACTTAAGAACTGGGTATCACCAGCTCAGAATCAAGGAAGAAGGCATCAGCAAAACAACCTTTCGAACCAGGTATGGGCATTACGAATTTGTAGTCCTACCTTTCGGTTTGACAAATGCTCCTGCCACATTTATGTGTCTGATGAACAGTGTGTTGAATAAGTACTTGGATAAATTTATTCTTGTGTTCATAGATGATATTCTAATCTACTCAAAAAGTGAGGAAGAACATAAAGAACATTTGAGGATAGTATTGCAGACTCTGAAGGAAAATCAGCTATATGCCAAGTTCAGCAAATGTGAATTTTATAAAGATAAGATCCAATATTTGGGTCATATTATTTCTGAAGAAGGCCTTGCTGTTGACCCTGAAAAGATAAAGGCAATTAAAGAATGGCCTGTCCCAACTGATGTCTCAGTAGTAAGATCATTCATGGGGATTACAGGCTATTATCGTAGATTCGTGGAGAGATTTTCTGCCATAGCACATCCCATAACATCATTACAAATAAAGGGTGTCAAATTTGAATGGACAAATAAATGCCAAAACAACTTTGACCAATTAAAATTAAAACTCACTATAGCCCCTATCCTAAAGATTGCAGATCCTGATAAAGAATTTGTTGTATGTACAGATGCTTGTAGAGAGGGGTTGGGAGGAGTCCTTTTACAGGAAAACGCAATTATTGCCTATGAATCTAGGAAACTGAAAATACATGAACAGAACTATAGTGCCTATGATTTGGAATTAGCAGCTGTTATCCATGCTTTGAAAATGTGGTGGTACTATCTTCTTGGGAAAACGTTTACATTGATGACTGATCATATTAGTCTCAAATATTTCTTTTCCCAAATTGATCTGAATGCAAGACAGGCCAGATGGCTGTCCTTTTTCAGTGAATTTGATATGGACATAAAACATATCAAGGGAAAAGAAAATAAATTTGCTGATGCATTAAGTAGGAATGCTTGTCAGAATATAAACAACATTGGAAGTAGTGCCTAGATCGAAATAGAAGAGTTGGTGAGAAAAGTAGCAAATCAAGATCAAAACTATGAAACACTCTTGGTGAAACTACAGAAAAAGGAGAAAACTGATTTCACTCAAAACCAACAAGGGCTGATCTGTTATAAAAATAGGTTGTATATTCCCCATGTAGAGTCCTTAAAAAGAGAAATTCTGGATGAATATCACAAACAGCCATATGCAGGGCATCCATGATATTAGAAAATGTTAACAGCCCTGAAAAAGAAACTATTCTGGCCAGGAATGAAAAGAGATGTAGCAGAATATTTAAGCAGATGCATGGAATATCAACTAGTCAAAGTTGAACATCAGCATCCTGCTGGTCTTTTAAATCCTTTGCCAATTGCAGAATGGAAATGGGACACAGTCTCCATGGACTTTATAACAGGGTTACCCAAAACCAAATATCAACATGATTCTGTAATGGTAGTAGTAGACACTCTAACAAAAGCTACCCACTTTATACCTGTTAAGTCTACCTTTGGAACAGCCCAGGTAGCAGAAGTGTTTTTAAAAGAAATAGTAAGGTTACATGGGGTTCCAAAGGTTATTGTTTCAGATCGGGATGCTAAGTTTACTGCAGCCTTTTGGAAAGGATTGTTTGGAGGGATGGGTACTAAGTTGAATTTCAGTACTGTCTATCACCCTCAGACTGATGGGAAAACAGAGAGGACTAATCAAATTTTGGAGGATATGTTGAGAATGTATGTGATGGATAGACCATCAAAGTGGGAAGAGTATTTGCATTTAGCTGAATTTGCCTATAATAACAACTATCAGTCTTCTATCAAAATGAGTCCGTTCGAGGCACTGTATGGAAGATAGTGTCGTACTCATTTGAGCTGGAGTCAACCAGAGGATAAACTAATGTTGGGACCTGATGCCTTACAAGAG
Source organism: Pinus albicaulis (assembly GCA_034641835.2). Taxonomy (NCBI): domain Eukaryota; kingdom Viridiplantae; phylum Streptophyta; class Pinopsida; order Pinales; family Pinaceae; genus Pinus; species Pinus albicaulis. Next base: position 667,330,619 of record CM076573.1, on the reverse strand, counting down.
ATGGAGAGAATTTTTAAACAGATACAAAGAAACATCAAGATAGCACAAGATCGCCAGAAAAGCTATGCTGATAAGAAAAGAGTGCACCGAGGATTTAAAGTGGGAGATCATGTGTATTCGTATTAAACCCAAAAAGAGCACCCTCTATGCTGGAAGTTGTGAAAAATTGGCTCCTAGATATTGTGGCCCTTTTGAAGTCTTAGAAAGGGTGGGACCAGTAGCTTACAAACTGGCCTTACCACCCCATGTTAGACTTCATGATGTGTTTCATATTTCGTTATTAAAAGGATATGTGCATGATGCTTCTCACATAGTTGATTGGAATGTTGTACATGTGGAACCAGAAGGGGAGTTTCTTCCAGAACCGCTTCAAATATTGGAGCGGGAAGAAATTTAATTGAGAAACAGAACTATAGCACGAGTAAAAGTGCAATGGAAGCACTTTACTGCTGAAGAAGCTACCTGGGAAAGGGAAGCTGAAATGATGGAGAGATCCATTTTTGTTTGAAAAATGAACTCTAGTAGTAGTATAATGACAACACCGAGGATGGTGTTTATTTTCAGAGGGAGAATATATAACACCCCCAAATTATGTGTTTAAATTTCAAAGCTAGACATTTGAATTTTACCCTAAGGGGAGTGGACCCCAAAGGGGTAAGTATTTTTTGAGTGTAATTAAATATTTAAATTGAGGAAATAAATAAAATTATGAGGTGCATTCAGACCAAAAATTATAATATGAGATCACTTACTAAATCCATGAGGATGGATAAGGCAACTAATCCCCACAATCTTTCAAAAAAATCCTTGAAAGGAATTAATTCTAAATTAGATTTTGGAAAAAAATCTAAATTTCCCCAATGATGAGGAAACTAGTTGGGAAGAGGTGGAAAAAGCTGAGAAAGCTGAGGAAAAGCATAAAATATCTTTAAAGAGTCCCAAAAATGGGAAGCCTAGGCAAACAGGAAGAAAAGCATCCTGCTATTCTGGACGCAGAATTAGAAACATGCTTTGGGGAAACATTAGCTTAAATAAGCTGCTCCTAAACAGACCAGGGGGGTGGGTCTGTTCCAGGAGGTGATCTTTGCTCGGGTGAGAGTTCTGGGAGAAAAAAAGGACTCTAAGGTTGGGAGGTTGATCTACTATGTGCCTGGTATGTGTTTAGAAAAACTGGTTATGTTTGAATTATATAGTATGAATTGGCTACATATAAAAGTTGATCATATAGTGCAATTATAAAAACTACATTAACAGAGTTAATCCTAAGACAACTACTTTCTTAATTATGTATGGTTGTTTGAAAAAGAAAAACCTGTAAAATAGAAGCCCACAAAAACTTTAAACTCATAAATGGTTTAAATTTGAAGTGCATAGTTTCCACTGAATATCAAACTTTAATCTACTCCTGAACTGTTGTATGCATCCATCAGCATGAAATGATACTAGCAGTAAAATTCCATTTTATCTTTCCAATTATTGTAAGTGGAATCTGGTATGCAAAAATATTATGGCATCAAATGCAGTATTAGCCTATTTCTGATTGGTAAGGGAAGCTCTACTATATACATAAATTAGTTATCTCAAAGTTGAATAAATATCGTACGATTTTCACTAGGCAGAAGACCTGATAAAATCTTACATCACTTAACAAGGTGAGGCAAGCACCATATATGGAAGTCCATATCCACCAGAATCTCTAATCCCAAAGAGGGATTAAATCTGGAGATATTATAAATAGGCCCCGAAATAGTTTAAACTATTTGGATCTGCTCTCGCTAAATCCTGTGATACAGGGTTGTTATTAAATACTTCAATGTAACTTTAATCTGCTTCCATTCAGACTAGTCCTATGCTTGAAAAATTTGGTGAAAACGAAAATTTCGCTGGATGTCCATACAGGATAATAAATCAACATTCTGTCATTTAAGAACCACATTTCAAATATCAATATTCTGCTTAAGATACAATCTAGAAGTAAAGAAACTATTGGTAGATGAATGGGCATCTCACTATACAAATCTATTATACCAGTCGATTTTAATCTCAATAAGATTCGAATAAAACACTTGAATCAGTTATGGTACTCCGCCAATCGCTACAAATTCTGGTTCCCATATAAATACACAGATATAAAAAAAGAAGAAAACAAAACAAGGAAATCTTACAGCATGACATATCATTATGGAAACGACCAGCTTTAGTGCGAATTAGAAGGTTCACCGAAAATTCCGGTACCATGAAAAATGTCATGCCAGGATCCCCTTAGTGGTCGGGGAATCCAACGTAGATGGTGTAGATAAATGCATATAAAGCACTATAATAGTTACAGTTGGTGCAATCACAGGGAACACAATGGTTAAATAAAATCGTAACTGATATCGCATTCAGCTACCCTATTGAACTGGAAGTTAACAACAAAAACTTATATTAGTCAATGAGTGCATAGATGTATCGAATAATCGAGCCATGGAAACAAAAGTAGAAACCACACAGTGAGGAAAGTCGATTCACCCTAACTGTATACGGCGGAAGAAATACATAGGTTCGTAAGAGCCGAGCCAAAATTTAAACGTACCGAGTTGAGAGCATATGTATATAAAATGGTAGAACGAGAGAACTAGAACGTATTAAGCTCGATGGTTATCATGAAAATTTCAGGTAGCACAAAAGCGTGTAAATGGTCTCAATCCCATTTAACAAAACCAAATATGATGAGTAGACTCAGAATAATTGTAAAGTCGCTAATGGAGTTATAGCCATTATCACGCTATACTGACAACAATTTAAATAAAGGACCAATGCATAGGCCAGGAACCCACAATTCTGAAACGAAAAACAAAACTATAACATCACAGTAGAAACCCTTGACGGGAAGTCAAGGAGCTAAGTGGAAATTCACGGCTGAGTCGACGATGCTTGTTCACGCCGAGAACCTCAGCGTAACGAGATCCCAGCACGATCGCCAACTCAACCCCAGAAACCCTTTGTTTTCCTGCACGAAGAGATATGGCAATCACCAATAGATACCGTATCCAGCCAAGAAGGAAGTGAGTTAATAAGTTGTAACCCCTTACCTTGCCACTTCCGAACTCAAGTGAATCTGCGCAAATGAACCAAATAACTGAGTGGGTTTCGTCATTCTAGTTGGGTCACAGACCTATCCGCATCTTCGTCCTGAAAATGAAAGAGTCGAAGAAAAAAAAACAGAGATTCGAGCCATACTATAAGAAACCAGAATAGGATAAAACGGAAAAAGAGAGAAAAACTTCGAAATAGAGTATGCTTACCTACAGTGTTTCCCCTATGATGAGGTCAGTCCGATATGGTTGAGAAAAAAAAAAGTCTGGGCATAACAAAATAGCCACAAACCAAATCAGCTGTCTAGACATCTATATTGGCAGTGTTATCAAATTCTCTTTGCTAAAATAAACATTCAACTTACCCCAAATCGTGAATGCAACCACAGAGATTGTAAAAGAGACCAGTGGAAATGGATAACGAATTGTTGGATACGCATACCTGAAGTGTCGATTTACATGACAGATAGTAGCCGTGAAGTCCAACACAAGAAAAACCCTCATCCATATGCTCCAAAGCTGAGAAAGGGTTGGAATTACCCGAACTTATGTAAAACATTTCTGGGTGAACCGTAAGAACGCTCAAATGCCATCACCGTCCATCTGTCAGCAAGGCAGCTCGAATGAATCCCTATGAACACTGGAAACCTCTGCATACAGTGCATCCAGTACTCATGGGATGGATAAACAAATTGGATCCTCACGTTATTAATTTTATCAAAATGTATATCCATATATATATGGGTTATATATATATATATGTGTTATATATAGATGTGTTATATACACATATATGCGCATTCAAGTAATATTATCAAATTTTATATATATATATATGTGATATATATATAAGTGGTATAGGTGTTATATATGTATGGCTTATATGATGTTATCAGAAAATATGAATGAACATAGGGTCTAGACTTATATTAGATCCAGGAGGAGTATCCCATGTTGATATAAAGGGGTATAAAATTTTATATACATGGTTTTAATGTACACATGGGAAAATATTGAATGTTATTAGGACATGATAGTGGGAGAGAGATCTTAGATGAAATACTAGAGGAGTAGAGGAAAATTTAAAAAGATGGAAATAACAATCCAACTTCGGAACTGAATATTTAGACCACCGGGTAAATAAAAATGAAACCCCAGTATATATGTGAAAAAAAAAAAAAAAAAATTCCTTGAACTGGAGGTGTTACAAATGGTATCAGAGCCCAAGTTACAAAACTGGGTTGTTGTTATTGTGCTCACTGAATTCTGAATGCTAGCTTTATAAATGAATACTGTAGAAATTGTTGTTATTTTTTTTTGAAATTTCACTGACAAAATTCATGAGTGTGTACAGTGGTGCTAAAATGGCTGAAGAGGGAGGAATTTATGTGGATCTGCGTGAGGAGTTTGCTACTCCAGATCCCAATGCCCCGGTAATGGCTATGTTGCATAGAATGCAACGAGAATTGGTTGAACTGAAAAGCCAGAATGACATGTTGTCATCAGCCAGTAATGAGCAGGAAAAGCTCATCAGAGAGCTAACTTCTCGGAACAGCCAGGAAGGCGAAGGTTCCGGAAAGAGAAAGATGGATGAGTCTGATGATGATGATGCGGCTAGACATCAACATAAACAGAAAAGAGAATTGCAGGGAGAATTCCGAAAGATTAAACCTCCCTCCTATGATGGGAAGAAGGAAGAAGATGCTGAAGCTTGGTTGCTGAACATGATCAAGTATTTCCAAGTTTATGAATATGAAAGCAATATGAAGGCCAGATTAGCTATGTATCAGCTACAAGGAAAAGCTACACTGTGGTGCGAAGAGACAAAAATGGTACATGCCATTGATGAAAAGACAGTTACTTGGGAAGATTTTCAGGCTAAGTTCAAAAATCGGTATTTGAACGAACGTTATTATGATGATAAAGCTAAATAATTCCATGAACTTAGACTAGGACAGCTCACTATTGATGAGTTTGTCACTAAGTTTACCAATTTACTGAGATATGTCCCTTACATTAGGGAAGAAAAGGCAAAGGTACAAAGGTTTTTAAATTGCTTGCCTACTGTGTACAAGGAGAAAATTGAGTTTGACAACCCAAAGACAATGGATGAAGCTGTTAGAAAAGCAAGATTATGCTATCAGCAGTTTAAAGGTAAAGCTGAACAAGGGAAGAGCTGGCTGAACAAGGGTGAGTTCAAAGGTAAAAGACCAAAACCAGCATATCTAAGAAATTTTGGTAGAGATCATCAGAGGAAAAAATTCAATAAACCAAAAGAAAGCCAAACTGCTCAATCCCAAGTGGCTTCAAAACAAGTAGAAGGGAATAATAAAAAGGAAGGGACAGTCAGAATGAAGGAACCTTTGAAGTGTTGGGGCTGTGGAGAACCCCATATGATGAGGGATTTCCCCCATCGAAATATTCATATGATCAGCAGAGAGAGAGAGGCAACAACAGTAAATGACATAGCCAGAAATAAACCAACTATCAGTGCAACATTGGAAAACCGGAAAGCATAACATCAAGCAACCATGGTGGAAATGGAGGGTAAGATTTCTGACCTAACTATTACTGTTTTGATTGATCCAGGTGCTTCTTTGAGTTACATTAGTCCTGGAATTGTAGAAAAATGTAAAATTAAACCTGAAAAATTTCAGCAGTCATGGTTGGTACAGCAGGCCACTGGAACTAAGAGAAAAGTCACACATAAGTTGCCCAAAACAGCAATACAATTAAATGGCTTTCCAACAGAAGTAAATTTGAACATATTATCGTTAGGATCCTATGACTTGCTGATAGGAATGGATTGGCTGGAAAAGAAGAAAGCCCTGATGAACTGCTGGGATAAAACCCTGCATTGTGTGGATGAAGAGGGGAAACCTTTTACATTAAAAGGAAAACCAAAATCCATTTCAGTAAGACAAATATCAGCCTTACAATTGAAAAGAACAGCTAGAAAAGGATACCAAGTTTATGTAGTACATGTGGAAGAAGTGGAACAGAGAACTGAAGAAAATCTGCTGAGTGAATTACCAGTGGTAAGGGATTTTAAAGAAGTTTTCCCAGATGAGATTCCTCATCTTCCCCCCAAAAGAGAAATTGATTTTTCCATAGATTTGGTGCCAGGAGCCACAGCTATTTCCCGAGCCCCCTATCGAATGAGTCTACCTGAGCTTATGGAGCTGAAGATGCAACTGCAAGAATTACTGGATAAAGGTTATATTAGACCAAGTGTGTCTCCATGGGGAGCACCGGTCTTATTTGTGAAAAAGAAGGATGGAACTTTTAGGATGTGCATTGATTATCGTCAACTGAACAAGTTGACCATTAAGAATAGATATCCACTTCCTAGAATTGATGATCTTTTTGATCAAGTGAGAGGGGCCTTAGTCTTTTCCAAGATTGACTTAAGAACTGGTTATCACCAGCTCAGAATCAAGGAAGAAGACATTAGAAAAACAGCTTTTCGAACCCGGTATGGACACTACGAATTTGTAGTCCTACCTTTTGGATTGACAAATGCCCCTGCCACCTTTATGTGTCTGATGAACAATGTGTTAAATAAGTATTTGGATAAATTTGTTCTGGTGTTCATAGATGATATTTTAGTCTACTCCAAAAACAAAGAGGAACACAAGGAACATTTGCGGATAGTGTTGCAAACTCTGAAAGAAAATCAGCTATATGCCAAGTTTAGTAAATGTGAATTTTACAAGGATAAGATTCAATATTTGGGTCATATTATTTCTGAAAAAGGGCTTGCAGTTGATCCTGAAAAGATAAAAGCCATTAATGAATGGCCAGTCCCAACTGATGTTTCAGCAGTAAGGTCATTCATGGGGATGGCAGGCTACTATCGTAGATTTGTGGAAAGATTTTCTGCCATAGCACATCCCATCACTTCATTGCAAAGAAAGGGTGTCAAGTTCGTGTGGACTGAGAAATGTCAAAACAGTTTCGAACAATTGAAACAAAAACTTATTTCAGCCCCTATACTAAAAATTGTTGATCCTGATAAAGAGTTTGTTGTATGTACAGATGCCTGCAGAGAGGGGCTAGGAGGAGTCCTATTGCAGGAAAATTCGGTTATTGCATATGAATCTAGGAAACTGAAAATACATGAACAGAATTATAGTGCATATGATTTAGAATTTGCAGCTGTTATCCATGCTCTGAAAATGTGGCGGCACTATCTTCTTGGGAAAAAGTTCACATTGATGACTGATCATATTAGCCTCAAATATTTTTTTTCTCAAACTGACCTGAATGCAAGACAAGCCAGATGGCTGTCCTTTTTAAGTGAATTTGATATGGACATAAAGCATATCAAGGGAAAAGAAAATAAAGTTGCTGATGCATTAAGTAGAAATGCTTGTCAACATCTAAACAGCATTGGGAGTAGTGCCCAGATGGAGGTAGAGGAATTGGTGGGAAAAGCAACAAATCAAGATCCCAACTATGAAGCACTCTTGGTGAAACTACAGAAAGGGGATAAAACTGATTTCACTAAAAACCAAAAAGGGCTACTCTATTTCAAAAATAGGTTGTATATTCCAAATATAGAGTCATTAAAAAGAGAAATTTTAGATGAATATCACAAACAGCCCTATGCAGGACATCCAGGATACCAAAAGATGTTAACAGCCTTGAAGAAGAAGTTGTTCTGGCCAGGAATGAAGAGAGATGTGGCAGAGTATTTAAGTAGATGTATGGAATGTCAATTAGTCAAAGTTGAGCATCAACATCCAGCAGGTCTTTTAAACCCTTTGCCAATTGCGGAATGGAAATGGGACACAGTCTCCATGGATTTTATAACAGGGTTACCCAAAACTAAATATCAACATGATTCTGTAATGGTAGTAGTAGACACTCTCACAAAAGCTGCCCACTTTATACCAGTGAAGTCTACCTTTGGGACAGCTCAAGTAGCAAATGTATTCTTGAAGGAGGTAGTAAGGCTTCATGGGGTGCCAAAGGTAATTGTTTCAGACCGAGATGCTAAGTTTACAACAGCGTTTTGGAAAGGATTGTTTGGAGGGATGGGTAATAAGATGAATTTCAATACTGCCTATCACCCTCAAACTGGCGGGCAAACAGAAAGGACGAATCAAATTTTGGAGGATATGTTGAGAATGTATGTGATGGATAGACCATCAAAGTGGGAGGAGTATCTGCATTTAGCTGAATTTGCCTATAATAACAGTTACCAATCTTCTATTAAAATGAGTCCGTTTGAGGCATTATATGGAAGGAAGTGTCATACTCCTTTGAGCTGGAGCCAACCAGAAGATAAATTAATGCTGGGGCCTGATGCCTTACAAGAGATGGAAATAATTGTTAAACAGATACAAAGAAATATCAAGACAGCACAAGATCGTCAGAAAAGCTATGCTGATAAGAAAAGAGTGCACCGAGAATTCAAAGTAGGGGATCATGTGTATTTGCGCATCAAACCCAAAAAGAGCACACTTTATGCTGGAAGTTGTGCAAAACTTGCTCCTAGATATTGTGGGCCTTTTGAAATTTTAGAAAGGGTGGGACCAGTGGCTTACAAGCTGGCCTTACCACCCCATGTTAGAGTGCATAATGTGTTTCATATTTCATTATTAAAAATATATGTGCATGATGCTTCTCACATAGTTGATTGGAATGTTGTACAGGTGGAACCAGAAGGGGAGTTTCTGCCAGAACCGCTTCAAATATTGGAGCGGGAAGAAATTGAATTGAGAAACAGAACAGTGGCCAGAGTCAAGGTGCAGTGGAAGCACTTTACTGCTGAAGAAGCTACCTGGGAAAGGGAAGCCAAAATGATGGAAAAATATCCATTTTTGTTTAAATGAATTCTAGTTTGTGTGTTGAATTTTTAAAAGCTAGACATTTGAACTTTAATCCTAAGGGGGTAGACCCCAAGGGATAAGTATGGTGTGAATGTATTTGCATATTTTATTTGAGGAAATAAATAAAATGATTGTGCATTTTGACCAAGATGAGAATTAGAGATCTTTCCCGTCACTGAGGATGGATAAGGCAACAAATCCCCAAATCTTTCAAAAATCCTTGAAAGTCATTTTAGTTGAGGAGGGAATCAAAGTTTCCCCAATAGAGAAGAAGTAGTTGGAAGAAGTGAAAAATTGGAAAAGCGGGAAAAACTTAAGCATTTAAAAGAGGTCCCAAATGGGAGGCTTCAGAAACAAAACGGGGAAAGAAAGCATCCTGTTAATGCAGACATGGAGAATTAAAACATGGACATGCTTGGGAAGTACCAGCTGATAAATAAATTTGCTCCTAGGAAGATCGAGAGGTTGATGTTGGAAATTCTAGGAGGTGATCTCTGCTTGGGGGTGAGTCCTGGGAGACAAAGAGGACTCTAAGGTTGGGAGGTTGGTCATTTGCAGATTGTAGTATGTTCTGAAATTCTTGCTATTCTATTTTATGATGGTATGAATTGGCTACATATAAAAAAAAAAAAAAAAAACAAAATCTATTTAATGGTATGATTGATCTTAGTACTACATTTACCAGAGTCCATCCTAAGGCTTTCACCTTCCAGGTTCTGGTTAGTTGTAGACCATAAATCCATAGAATAGCAACCCCAGAAACTCTAAACTAAGGTCGGTTTAAATCTGGAGTTACTTAGTCTCTACAGATAATTTAATATTTTCTTGTTTCATGTAGATACAAGGTGATTTTATATGCTCATAAGTATATTAGAAAAATATGGTAGCAGAACTGAGGTAAAGAAATTTAAGACATTAGAATATGGAATCCGACATTCTTTTAGATAAAGAAGTACTTCTACTATATGGGAGTATTCTAGCCTATATAGCATGTATGGAGTCTATCGAAATTGAAATCCACCTCTAAACATTGAAATAAATATTATGGTTATGGATTTAATCTATGATCAATGTATACTATCAAATGAAATATTAAATCCATGTAAAAGCATTTAACAAAAATATCCATATATTAATAAGTATCAAGAACCAATACCAATAGGCCCTTTTTACATAGACTGCACCTGAGCTATACCTATATATATGAATCATAGGTATGGAATTATATATATATAAAAAAAGGGAGTTATAAATACGATACATATATATGAATTATATATGTGCAAAAAGGAGATACTAATACGAATCCATTATGTTAAAATGAAACATATATATATGATTCCTACGACTAATTGAATAAATGTATAGTCAAATTTCATAAATGCGTGACAGTAAATTAAAAATACGCTGCCTTTGCCATAAGTCAAACGAAACTCTCTGGCTGTCCGACTTGTATAACCCACAGTACTCCGAGGATCTTTTTAATGTTAAATGAAATTAACAGAGGTAACCGATAACACACTGATACGATGCGTGTAGATTATCACAGTTGCAACATAAACGCGGAGAGCTAAACCCTAGTTTGTTTTCATCATGCTTGCCATACATGTAATTATGAGAAAAACAGGGAAAAAATATAAGTACTGAGCGCCACAATAACAACTCATTAGATTGTTGATTATGACGAAAGGGTTAGATTAAAAGAATGGTAAACGAATCATACAGGGTTTCAGTGAGTTAAGATCAAACTATAATCATTATAGAGACGTGCACCATAGGTCAAACCAATGTAATTCTCTGTTAAGCAACCATAAAAGAGGCCACGACATTTTTGAAGTTCGTCGGATGAACCGCAACCAACTATGAAATAACACCTCCACAGTAATAGTCAAGAACATGATTAATTGTTGTGTTCGAGCTTCCTGCAACGTCTTTAAATGATTTTTATATATCAGAAGTATTATGTTAAACCTCCCAAAGCCAGCGTGACATGACCTGAGCTCGGGAGGTATGCTATCATCACTAAAACGATAGGAATAAAGGCGCTGAGCTTTCGTTCCGGGAGGAGGATGACCGATATAATAATTCGGCACCCTTTCCTCGTATGAATCACTACCAAAAACGCCAGTAAATCGAAATGGAAACTATTGACATAGTTAGACACTGACGAGTCAGAACTCCTTCGATTCTCGTCGACTGAGACCGTTCAACATAAATATACAATCATAAACCTAGAGTGAATTTGACAGATCTCTGGTGATTTCGATGATAGCGGGATGGGGTAAACACATAATAAACAAACTGAAGCACAACTCGCTACAACCGGAAGGAAGGAAGTAAGGGTTTACCTGTGAGTAGAGTTTCACCTTTGCGTCATGCTGACGGTAACCACAGTAAAACGAGAAACCCAGACGGTGTGCGAGGAAATTTGCAAGTTGGATGTGTAACGACTGCCGCACCTGGACGTGGGAAAGATGGGATTTGAAAGAATCTCGATGTTTAACCCCCTGAAAGGCCTGCAAATGTTTCGTCACATATGAAATTTATTGAACACAAAAATGATAACTATTAAATCAAAACACCCATAAATCACACGACTAGAGTTACCTCCGAATGGAATTGCAACACTATGGTAAGAATAAAAATTAAACCGCGCCAAAGAGGACAGGTTAGACCTCAGCCTCCAGTGGACAGACAGAGGTGTTGATCTCCTGCCCTCTCTGCGCAAACATACGATAGCTAGTTAGATACTGTAGAAAAAAAAACGAAGTAAGGATCTACATCCGAAGGAAATAGAAGGCGAGGGGAGTCAAAGAAAAAAAAATAAAACCAAGATAGGAAGGATCTGGGAAATAGGTCGACTGACGGGGTTCCAATTAAAAGAACACCGAAACCCTAATTCCACTGTATCAGAACCTCAGAAAATCCCGAGGTCGATTGAGAAAACCCATCTACGTCGACAGGAGGGTACCAAGTGCCATCAATGGGCGCAGAGGAGGTAGGGCGTCTTATGCATGTCGTCGCTTGGTTAAACCTAGAAGTTACAACGGCCAGAGGCAGAACGCAGTGCCCCCAGTACTTGCACCAGTCGAACTGACAATTTCAATTCCACCCGTCGAGTTCTTGCTGGACAAGGGTCGCTGTACGCCGCCGCTGGTTACCTTCCTCCCACGTACGAGACGTGCTCCTGCAAACAAAAAAAACCAGAAAAATATTATAGTTCACTCACATGTCAAACCCAGATGGACTAAACATTGCATTAGACGGCGCATACAATCCTTAAACAGTACTAGGATGGAATACTATGCGGAAGAACACACAACGCGTGTATATGCAGGTCTCAAATCAAAAACTAGGGTTTACGCCAACGCACATACAGCTGGCATTATGTACTGGGGTGATAAGCGTCATAGTATCAGCTGGTAAAGAGGTTGCCACGCCGTGTCCAATCCTGTAAATAATGTACGCCAATAATTCATAACCAGCTCCGATTAGGGGGCGACACGTTTTCACAAATTCCATAATTCAAACGCCGAAATTTTATGTAACTCTGTCTATACATGACATTAACTGAATGTATGGTATGTAGTATGTGCACAACCGAAGGTTCACTATAGTCTCCAATTTAAATTAATCTAGGTCAAATCTCTGTTGGAAGGCGGCAACCGCTTTTCGTTGAAAGGCATCGACATAGGTAACAAATATATATATATATATATATATATATATATATATCTCATGCCGCGTTGTTATGTGTGCGCACCTTCAATAGTTGTATCGGGTGGTATAAATATATATATACGGTTTTATATATATATGAGTTATGCATAGGTGTATGCAATTTTTAATTGACTTAATCCAATGACATATATATATATGGATTTAATATTATATATATGTGTGTTCGATGTTTCATATATGGGGTTTATATATATATATGAGTTATGCATAGGTGTATGCAACTTTTAATTGACTTTATCCAATGATATATATATATAGGTTTGATACTATATATATGTTCTTTCGATGTTTTATATATGTGATACATCAGTACCATATGTGGGATTGAAAAATATGAGTGTACATAGGGCTATAAGAATTCTATAAGAGGCTTAGAAGTTTATGTACATGGGTTTAATGTGAACTTGGGTAGCATTGAATGTTATTAGAAGGGGATAGTGGACAAGAAAATTTGTTAAATTAAAAGAAATACTACAGGAGCATAGGGAAGTAAAATAAATACCCAACTTCTGAACTTAGTATTCAGACAACCAGGTAAATAACAAGGGGATCCAAGTATATATGAAAAAAAAAAAAAAAAAATTCCTTAAACTGGAGGTGTTACAATGGCATTACCTCTTAGTCATTTGCTCGAGGTCAATGAGAATGTTGATGAGGCTTTGGCAGTTTCTTTTTGCAACTTGAATGCATTTATGGGCTTTTCTAGACATATGTGTAGCGCTTGAAAGATTTTCACCCTCACAAAATTATTTGCACCCTAATAGAAGGATTTTCACTCTCACAGAAGGATGTGCGCCCTCACAAAAGGATTTGCATCCGCTGCTCTATTTTTTTCCAATTTCAACCACAAACTCTAAATGTTTTTCTCTTGGAGTGATTTCTTGATGTTTGTAGGAGACAAATGAGTTTTAAATGATGTCAAGAAGTATTTAATACTTGAGTGAATTTTAATTTATATTGGAAAAAACCAACTTTTCTAATGTTTCATTTCACCTTTTGAAAACATTGTTGATTACCCTTTTTCTTTAATTTTTCTTCTTTACAAGATGATGTTGTTGGAGTTTGGCACTTTTCACTTAGAATTTTCTTCTCTTTAGTTTGGCATGTGAAGTTTGAGTTGGCAGCTTGGGACAAAACATATTACATTTAATGAGCATAAAATTACATTAAAAAATTAAAAATAAATTACATCTCTATTTTGAATAAAATTACATTTTGGTATGAATATCATACTCTGAAACCATAATTAAAATCTTTAAAAATAATATTTACATGCTGATAAATCCTCTGCAGATAATTGAGAAATTATTATTTGAGTCACTATCACACCTTTGTTGATCTTATTGAGATAAAATGGTGTGTTATGAACCTTGAAAAATAAAACCTAGTTGACCTAATGGTACCTTGGATGACTTGACTCCATGGTTGAATTTGACTGACATAATGACAGAGTGAAATGAGCTTTTAAAATCGTTTGATGCTTAGCAAGACATGAATCTGGATCAACAAATGTAAAATTTTGAGAGAGAGTGAGGTTTTATGACTAGGGCTACCATCAGTGAATAAATATTTTGTATGACGCAATGGAATGATAAAAAAATTCTATGTGGGACACCTAAAATGAATATAAAAAGAGATATTTTGATCACTGATGGTAGAATGCAAATTTTGACACTAACACTAAGCATAAAAGAGATAGCTTTATGACATCTTCCTCTAGATCAAAAGAGCTTTTAGAGCTAGTCCATACTGATATATGTTTCCTCATGAAGACACTGTCCATTAGTTGTAATATTTATTTTTTAACATTCATTGATGATTATAGGAGGTAGATATGGGTCTATTTTCTCAAAAATAAATCAGACACTTTCTCAAGTTTTAAAGATTTCAAAGCAGAAACAGAAAAGAAGAGTGGAAATCCTTTGAAAGTATTGAGATACGATAAAGGAGGAGATTACAAGTCCAATGGCTTCAAATATTTTTGTAAACAACACGTAATCATCATGCAAAACACAACAAGATATACTCCACATCACAGTGGTGTAGCAGAAAGGAAAAATTAGTCGATTATGAACATGGCTAGATGTATGCTTCATGAGAAGAAGTTGTCAAATAACTATTGGGCTGAAGTAGTTTCGACAACAATGTATGGTCTCAAGAGATCTCCACCAACTAGTCTCTAAGATACAATACCTCAAGAAGCATGGGATGGTAAAAAAGTAAATTTATCAACAATTTTTGGATTAGTAATATTTTCACATGTTCCTAAGCAGCTAAGAAAGAATCTTTGATGATGGGAGTGAAAAATGTAATTTTGTAAGCTATAGTGAGAAGTCAAAGGCCTCCATACTTTACAATATAGTTACCAAGAAGTTTTTTTTAAGAAGAGATGTCAATTTTTTTGAAAATAAATCTTGGTATGATCATATTAATGAATCTTTAAATCAGTCTTTTTATCCACCATAGCCACCAAGATTGGAGGTTCAGGAAGATCTATACCATTTTGAAAATGGTACATCTTCAAGTAGTGAATCCATCAGTGATTCAACATCTTCAAAAGAGAGTGAGAAAACAAGAAGAATTAGATAAATATATGAGTGGGAGCGTGAGTTTGACCAACATACTATGTTTTTATTTCTTTCGTCTCAGCCTAATCATTTTGAAGAAGAAGTTGCTGAAAAACATTGGGCTGATGTAATCAACCAAGAAATTGTTGCCAAGGAGAAGAACCAGAATTGGGAATTAGTTCATCTCCCAAGAGATAAAACTAGAATTAGTGTAAAATGGGTATATAAGACCAAGCTGAATGAAAAAGTAAAAGTTGAGAAACATAAGGAAATGTTGGTTTACAAAGGATTCTCACAACAGTTTGGTGTAGACTATGGTGAAACATTATCTCCAGTAGTAAGGTTAGACACAGTCAGAACCATTTTTTCCACAAAAGCTCAACAGAAATGGAAAGTCTACTAGGTTGATGTAAAATATGCCTTCCTATGTGGTATATTGCAGGAAGAAGTTTATGTAGAGAAGCCTCCTCGTTTTGAAGTTCCAAGGAAAGAGCATAAGGTATAAAACATGAAGAAAACTTTGTATGGTTTGAAACAATTTCCAAGAGCTTGGTATAGTCGCATTGGCACCTATCTCATCAAAAGTGGATTTTGCAAAAGCAACCATGAACCAAATTTGTATGCCAAAACTCATGAAGGTAAAAATTTTATTGTATGCCTTTATGTAGATGATCTTATTTATAGAGGAAATATGATGTTAGAATACTTCAAAGCAGCAACGCAAACAAATTTTGATATGACAAATCTAGCAGTCATGAAATACTTCTTAGGCATTGAAATTCAGTAATTTTTTAATGAAATTTTTGTTTTCCAACAAAAATATGCCACTGATATTACCCAAAATTTCAGAATGACCAATTGCAATCCAGCTAATACAACAATTTTACATGGAACGTAACTGAGCAAAGAAGATATAACAACATAGTTGACCCCACATTGTATTAAAGTCTAGTTGGTAGTTTGTCGTATCTTACTGCAACTAGACCTGATACGATGTTTGTTGCTAGCTTTGTCTCCAAGTTTATGCAATCACCAAATATTACTCATTGAAAGGTTGCAAAACATATCTTAAGGTATTTTGCAGGGACCATAAACTATGTTTTTTTCTATACACATTATGACAATTGTTCACTTTTAGGTTCTGCAGACAATGATTATGCAGAGAGTTTAGATGATCAAAAAAGAACCTTAGGGTATTTTTTTCATCTTGGAACCAATATGATTTCTTTGGCATCCAAGAAACAGTCAATTGTTTCAATATTTTCTGCATAGTCAGAATATGTAGTAGAAAATTCAGGAACTTGTCAATTCAAATGTTCAGAAGGAACCAACTCCAATTTACTGTGATAACATTTCAACAATTTCTTTATCAAAAAATCATGTTTTTCCACAAAAAGAGAAAGCACATTGACACACGTTTTCATTTCATCCATGAGCTTGTCAATAATGGGGACATAATACTTTCTTTTTGTGGTTCCAAATATCACCTTGCAAATATTTTCACAAAGCCATAGGGTAAGAATGTATTTAATTTTGAAAGAAAGAAATTAGGAATTGTAAGTGTCTCTACATGTAACCGTTGACATTAGGAGGGGATATTGAGATATTCATATCATTTTATGGTATTTGTCATCATATTTGATTCTCTTGTTTGCTAGGCACTGTATAAATTTCAGTTTTACTTCAGGTATACTCCGCGAGTGTCGTAGAAATTTCAATTTTACTTCAGTTCTACTCCATAGGTGTTGAGTTCTATTCGAGTAATTTATTATTAATGTTTTACATGTAACCTATTTAGCTATATTTAATATTGAGAAGAGAAATCTTTGTTCCACTTTTCGTCTTTCATTCTTTGTCATTTTTCACACAACACAGAATTTTTTTTCTGTTACCACCCCGATCCAATCAAACATGTCATATATTCTTTTATACATTACATATATAATAGAGTGAAATCCCAAACCGAGTTGGTATAATGACTTGAATCATGACCACCTAAACTTTTATCTCGGTCAAATAGATTCTTGACAATAATTAACAATTATAAAAGCAACCAATCTTACAAAATTATCAGTAGGTTGACCTTTAGTAGAAGACCCATACAAGTTGGTCTAACGTAAAGTCTAGTTACCTAAGAGGAGTTAATTATATGTATCTTGTGAAATAGATTTTAAAAAATTGTTATTACTAAAAATATAATAAATTTTTCCCAAAATCTTTAAAAAGATGTGATTTGTTTACATTAATTTCATCTTTAAAAAGATGAGATTTGTTTATATTAATTTCTATTTGTAAAAGTATAAATATTTAGTTGGTTTTATTATATATTTTATTATTAATGATATTATAGAAATTTAATTTTAATTTTATAACTATAGTATAAAATTATTATAAAATTAAAATGTATATATATATATATAGAGAAATTATTTTTTAATTTCCATTTTTTTAATATTATAAAAATATATATTTTTCATTTTTATTTATATTTAATAATTTAAAAATATATATTTTTATGTTAGTAATCATTTCTAAAATAAGTTATAATATTTTTAAATTTTTAAATAAATTTTTTTTAATATTATTTTTTCTTGACACTATATTTTATTATATTCTAGTCTTTTTTTAATTTGAAATATAATATAATTTTTAATAATAATAATAAGAACAATGAAACATTCTATGCGAAATTATAACTTAATACTTTTATTTTGATGATTTTAATTTTAAAATAATTTAATTAAAATCTAGCACTTTTATGTTCATTTTATATTTGAAATAATTTGTAGGGAAACTTAATATAATCTTAAAAAGTATGATATTTCATATAAATTATTTTATATTTGTATAGTAAATATTAATTATAGTTTTACCTTCACTTGTTAGTTATTTTATATTTTTATATTTATTAATAGTAATGAATTTTACTCATGTTTGAGTACAAGGAAGGACAAATGGCAACTATGTTAATTACTAGTTTAGCAAAATGACTTGTATGAAAATTTCTCTGGAAATGGTGCACAAGGTTTTGTGGTTGCAGTTATTCCATGTTTCCTCTTTGCATCCTCGCCCATCATGTTTAGGCCTAGTGCAACAATTATGTTTGTCGAGAAGATACCCTGTGAATCCATATAAAAAAAGCATCAGTGTTTGGTGCAGATTGAACTGGATCCGCAATAACCCTCAATGGCCATCCTTAGGTGGGTATTCAAGGGGATTTTGAACCTACGGGGACTCATGGGGTTAATGAATGAACAATTAGGATGGATTCTAACCAAATTTTATTGAAAATTCCTAAAAGAGAAGTTCACTGTGGGTATAAGAGAACCCACAAAGTGTTTGATAAACATCTCTAGTTAATTGAGGTTACTCCTCTTCTGGTCGAGTTTGATTAAGGTTCACATTTCGTTCTCACTAAAATGAAACCAAATATTTTAAATGTAAACTCAACCTCGATAAAATAAGGTTTTGGGAATTTTGTTTCTAAAAAATTCCCAATTATTGTCAAGTCCTTCCTTGAGGAATCCCTATGCATCATGGTTGAAGAAGATGATTATGTATTCATGCTTGGTGTGAGAATTTAGAAGAAGAAAATATTTCCTGTGGGCACGATGAGGCTCCTTTATGAAGGGAGGCAACTCAAAATGGATTCATCGTATCAGAAATCATGACATTAAGAAATATGCCTCCATCTCTTTCATTGCATGCATGAATGGTGGTTCCAGGGGTAGAGGGATGCCTCATATTCAAATCCCATGTAATTTAAGGAATCCCTTAACCTCTGGTACTCTTAAATCAAGCTTTTGTGGTGGAGAATTCTAATGGAACACTAAATCTTGCAATGAACATTATTATTTCCAAGATTAGGGTAACATATTACAAACAATAAACGATTATATGTCATTTTAATGTATTTTGGCCCTTGTCATCTGCACTTCATGATTGGTTCCACAAGATCTAGTCCTAGAGTGTTCATTTACTATTTTTTTCGAAAGGATTTTATGTGGTTGTCTTTAAAATTATGAAAGATCAAAATAAGGTTTTTCACTAGGGACCTTGGTTCTGGGATCAAGATAGTCTTTCAATTCAACCATGGTTTCTGTATTTTAATATCATTACTATGAAATATCTGACCAATTTAGTATGGGAAATGCTCCCAAATTTACCTCTCCACTGGATCCAAATAGAGATCCTGAAAGATATTGGAGATTCAATAGGCCACATCATTAAAATAGAAAGCAAAATATTGGCAAAAGGGATCATTGTATTTGTTTGAATATGCATTGAAGTCGATTTTCGTAAAGGATTATCGGAAAAATATCATCCTCGTGTGTGGTGGGAAAGAATATCATCAACCACTAGATTACGAAAACACTACTTTCATGTGTAGAATTTGTTAATAGTTGGACATTTTTAGAATTATTTTCCTTCTTCAAAGGACAATTTGGCACCCAAGAGCCGAGCAAAACCAATCGTGGATGGTGGGATCGAAAGGCTACTATAGGCACCTATAATTTTTCACGTTAAAATAAGGACTTCTCTTAGAATCATAAGTCATCCCGTGGGAACCCAACTTCTCCAAATATTGATCAACCCCCAATGGCATCGTATAATCCCTTGTACGAGGGGATCCTATCAGAAAAGGTCATTGAAAGGGAATCAATGATGATCGTGCTGACAATTAGTACACAAAAGCGCACCCATGAGTCTAATCACTCAGACAACAAGAAATAAAAAATGATTAGGAAGGATTTGATAGTTATGGAGCTTTCTAAAAATAATGAGGATACAACTCCATTTTCGGTTGTGACTAATAGCTCTACGCGTTGGACTAATGTAAAAAGGAGAAAGGATAAAAAAAACCCATAAGTCAATATCATATGTAGGTCCATAAATGTAAAGAATATATGTTGATACTTTTGTATCCTAATGTAAAATGCATTTTAAAATTAATAGAATTAGAATTTTAAAAATTTAAAAATTATAAATAAATAATAAATTTATGTGATTAATTTTTAAATATCTCTAAAATATTTAATGTAAATATATAGAGATGGAATGCATGTTTCTATAATATAAATATTGTGAATAAAAACAAATAATATATTTTATAGATTGTCTAAAATGTGGTTTCAATTCTAAAAGCATAAACACTAGGGAACAAAACTAGAATATGATTTCTATGTCAAATAATTAAAACAAAATTGACTTAAAATAGTCATTTTATGGTGAGTAGTTTTTTGGCTTTAGATCTAGTTTTGAGGTAAAATAATCATTTTAATGGTTATATATATATATATATATATATATATATATATATATATATATATATATATATATATATATAGCATTAGCCTAGATTTATTTGAACTTTGAATCTATCAAGAGTCCATATGAATAAAATCACTTGAGGTGCAAACCTCTGTTAGAGTGAAAATATGTTTGATCTCTCTACGTGCGTGGTAGTCCAAAGTTAATATAGATTTATGTTGTTGTTATTAAAATATGAAATTTCAATTGATTTAATAAACAAATATAAAAGATGTAGTTTAACTATTTTATCTTTTAGTTTCTTTGTCAAAATTTAGTGATATAAAAATTTATGAGATTATGAATTTTCATAAATTCGATTTTATTTTTAAATACATAAATTAATCTAATATCTTAAAAGGCTTATAAAATACATGCAAATTATATAATTTAAACATATTACACTAACAAATATTTATCTAAGATAAAATATATATAAAAAAAAAAAACAAAATCAAAACATAAAACAATGAGACTACAATTAAAAAAATAATATATTAAATTCTTAAACAAAATTGTATTAAAATTTCAAAATAATATTTGATGTAATTTAAATTAATTTATTTTATGATTTATTTGATATTCTTCACCAAACAAAATTTTAAAAAATATTCTGATAAGTGGATTGGAAATTATTATCGTAACCTACATCTATAGTAATTCATTAAAATACTACCTAATAAAAAAAATGAATAAAGAAATTTAATCATTAAAATACTACCTAATAAAAAAAATGAATAAAGAAATTTAAAAGATGTTGATGTGGGGAGTAATAACATCATAATCAAGTACTCTTACTATTACTAAAGTGTTTTGGGAAATTGAATTTATTTATTAATTTTCATAATAAATTTTAATTTATTATTAAATATTTTTAACATTTAATAAAAATTGTAATATTTAACGGTCTTACCAAAAGAATTAATGAAAATATTAACAATTATATATATATATATATATATATATAGATAGATAGATAGAGGTTACGGAATTAGAAAAGGATTAAAAAATGGGTTCTCATTTTACTTATAATAACCATAATTAAAAAGAGACAGAAAGGTATACTTTTGAGCACTTTGTGTGGGATTTTATACATGTAGTTGAAAACATTAAAACTAAGGAAATTAAATATATTTATATATTACAAATTATAATATATTTAGTATATATTTATAGTTAAAATATTTAAATTTTCATAGTAGAAAGACAATTCATTTTTCTTGTCATATTTTAAGATTTTTTTTTTCATAAATATTTTGATTGTTTCTTTCCTTGATGTTAAATAACTTACAATGTATTAATATTGATATTCTATAATTTGATAAAAAATTAGCATAGTCTATTTTGAGTTTTTAACATTTTTTTTATTTTGGCTTTCATTAAAATATGATTACATTTTGTTTGTTTTCCTTCTAAATTAAACTAATAAGAAAGAAAAACTAATACAAAATAGCCTAATTGTTAATGTTAAGAGATACGTCATTGTAATCATTTAATATCACTGCTACTAGAATTCTTTAGGCTATCAAATTGATATTAGCCACCAACTTGCACATAAGTCTATTTCTAGCCCACAAACTAGAAATGACTGGCTTAACTAAGTGATTTGGCCATGTCACTTATGCTAACTACAAGTGATTTGGCCATGCCACTTTTGCTAGCTACAAAAACTCAAGTAACCCGTTGAAGTGGAAATTCTAATTTCTGCATTTGACTAATACAAAAGTAAAATGAAGCCTTTTCTTGCTACAATTTAACATTCAAAAAGGTTTGAATGTTCCTAATTTGTATATCAAGTCAAACGAGAGTGGACATGTAAATGAAGCCTTTTCTTGCTAAAATTTAACATTCAAAAAGGTTTGAATGTTCCTAATTTGTATATCAAGTCAAATGAGAGTGGATATGTTTTTATAATATTATTATAGTTCGAACTAGTTATAATCAAGTGCTACTAACTTGATTGGAGACATCAAAATCAAGTTTTCATAGGTATTTGAGATGAAAGATCTTGTATTATTACACTATTATTTAGGCTTGAAGTATGGAGAGTAAATAGTAATAATTTAATCACAAAGTAAATATTAAAGATATTACTATTTATTTTTTTAATATGGATGATTGTAAGGCAATGTCTACTCTATTGGAAAAAAATTCAAGCATAGTAATGATGCTGGAACCAAAGAGGTTGATGGTATTCTATATCAATAGCTGGTGGTAAGTTTAAATTATATCACCACATGCTATTGCTTATTGAGTCAATTCATGACTAAGCCTCATAATAGTCATTGGAATGTTGCAAAGAGGGTCTTTTAATATTTTAAAGGAACTATTAATGTTCGCATTGAATATACTAATGATTGTAATGTCAATTTGACACGTCATACTGATTCTAATTGTGATGGAAATTGAGATGAAAAGAGGTCCTCTTTTGGATATTTTTTATTATAAGATATTCAATTGAATCATAGAGTAGTAAGAAACAATCAACTATTTAATTTTCATCCAGAATCTCCCCCGGTCGGGGTGCCACCTAGAAACACGGTTGGATGATCATCTGGCTGTCAAAACTCATTAATCCTAAAGATGGTTGTCAGCATAACTGGAAAGAGCCCTGTCCTTTGCATGCGCACACGATGTAAGGTAATAATGATGCAAGCTTGCGAGATGACTTATCTTAAATGCATGCTGACATTCGCAACCATTATCTTCGGTAGCTTGCAAGATTTCCCTCCTATTGTTCAAGTCCGCGATTGCAGAGCTCTGTTTGCAGATACGCCCAGGACGTAGGCGAAGCTAACGCCATCTCAGACTAGGTGGAGCAGGAATTGGTGGTATGTTATGAATTTCTACCTTCTTCTGCAAACAGGTTTACTTTCGATGTCAGAGGAATCGCATGGATTGTAGCTATCATCGTTGTTGGCTTCAATATTGTTACTGTTTGTTCCAATTTTGAACATGCATCATGATTTGGAAATCGACCCTTGTTTTAGAAGCCCAGACCTCAACTCTAGGACTGTTCGTTTCCTTTTTAATCAGGTTTTCAATGTTTTAATTCCTTGTCATGTTCTGGATGAAAGGGTAAAGCTCTGTTTCGTAGGAAAATTTTCTTTAATTTCCGGTTTCCTACTCTCTAGTCTCGGTATATCTCTGTCTATGTTTCATGGATCTCTGGTAATTTTCATATACTTAAGCATTACGTCTTCTAATCGTCTCACCGGGTGCACTGGAGTTCATATCATGTATGGTATTGGGAGAATAGGCTTTCACATCCTGAATGAAATGGGATACCTTCGTATTATTAACCTGTCTCTTTGTCTCCACCCTGGTCAAAGTTCTCTGGGTATAGATGATCAATTCGGGATATTTTTGATTTCTTCTGTGATATATGATGGATGGCGCTGCATCTTACATAACATGTTACATGTTATCTCTGCTATCCGGAAATTGCTGACTGTGGTGATTATTATCTTCAATTTAGTACCTAAGCAAGCTCTGTTTTTTCATTTCCATCAAATAGGAGTCTCAGATTTAAAAATGACAAGGTCCTGGGCATCAATCTAGAAATAGGTAGCTAGGGATGTAAAACTTGAGGCTAATCCAAGACCTTCTAAAAGAGGTCGGAAATCTAATCAACAGGTTCTTGAGCATTTAGAAGAAATGTATACAGCAAATACCCCTGATCATATCCACCAGACCATTCATGGCTGGGAAAAATAGAGTACCGATGAAGAGGTGGATATCCAGGAACAACAAGAAAACATTGACTTCATCACAGACCCTGGGAGCACCAGGGGAAGGATCTCCTTATTTCAGCAAACCATCAAAACCTATTGGAATTTTAAGTGTGTATTGGCAAAAGCTCTGATCAGCATGCAACAGCAGGAAGCTCATACATCCGTTCTATTTGAGCTGAATAAAATTAAATAGGACATGAGTGCTATGACAAAGAATCAAATGCAGCAGAATGCACGCATAGGGAGAATTGAGCAACAGTTTCTATCACTGCAACAAGTGGAGACTCCAGGGTCTACAGCTAAAGACCCAGCACCAATTTACTCTTCAGATGGATAATATTTCTTACTTTTTAGTCTTTTTGCATGAATTTTTTCAATAGCACTTGTAGATACTGCTTTATTTGCAAATATTATGGGCATAGTAGAGTAGTACTAGCTGCTACAGATAGACTGAAACAATACCAATTTTGGTTGGATTTTAACTCTTTAAGGTAGCCAATAGACCTAGTTTCCTTTAGGCAGGTTGAGGCACCAATGTAAGAAAATATGATGTATTTATTTAGAAAATTTCCCTATATAATAGAAAATAGCAGGTCCTACGGAATATACAAAAAAAAAAAAATCATCCAGAAGCTAAAGTAAAAAGAAATATGCAGTTCCACTAATGATGAAGTATAGTTCATGAGAGAGTGTATTATCCTTGGTAAAATCATATCTAAAAACAAAATGATTTTGTAGTAAACAAAAATTGACTTGGGATATTATACTATAGATGAAAATATGTTCGGCGTATTATGAAACATATTGAAAAGGCTAAATTTGAAACTTTCATAAACAAGTTATGTGTTGTAGAAAATTCATTTTTATATTAAAGATAGTGTTGAGAATAATCAAGAAATGAAATAACCAAAACTAAAAATGATATTTCTAGAATCAATTATAGAATGTGTAGGTTTAGGAATATCTTGTCCTTTATTCAATTAAGAATTTGTTATGTTTGAATATTCCCAATAAAACATACATTGTTTCGAGCAATAAAAAAAATCAATTGTATTTTGCATATTATATTAATGAAATCAAATTGAATATTCTATGATTTCTTTATCCATTATTATATCTAATTCAATTCAAATAATTCTTTTGAATAAAAAAAAAAAACCTTCAGTCACCTTAACATTTTTGGCAACTTAAATATATCATCCTTGAATTACCATTTCTGCCAACTTGATATCTACTTGAATTACTTATTAGTTACAATCACAATTGTGATTGAAAAATAATGCACCTAGAGGGATATTTATGAAAATTTTAGATATTAACTTCCATTTTAACAAATAGAGTGAAAAACGCATCAAATTATTTGAGTAATGGTGTCACCTTCATCATTAAATATTTACTCTATAAAAAAAAAAATTAATCTTGCCTTCATAAAACAAGGTCCTACAACACAACACAGAGTTAACAAATTCCTCGAGAATGTTATTATCATTTGCAAATAATTTCATAATGCCACATGCATATGGCGCGGTGAACATGTATATTCACATACGTTTAAAACTATAGAAAAATCATTGTAAATAATAAAGTCAAACAATAGGAGTAAGAAATCATTATGTCGTTACTATCTATATATAAGGATTGAACCTTGAAATGATTTGATATTTAATTCCTTTAATAACTATTAAAACATTGGAAACATGCAAATATCTGATACATTTATTATAACACATAATTCTCATTGGCCTTGGGTTGTGCGGTGCTCCACTTGGCTTTTAATCCACTCCACCGTAGTTCTATTTTTCAACTCAATTTATGTATGGCAGTACTGGCTATAATGAAACTCTGGCCAGTTAGTCTGAGTGCCGAGTTGAGCTGCTACTCTGTCATTTTCAGATTTCTTCCAATCTGGACTTATACTCGCTTGATCCGCCATCAGTTTTCTTATATACAGGTCAGCTTCTCTCCAGGCATTTTTTCTTTTACCCCTCCTCATAGATGTTATTGTTTTATTGCTCATACAATCTATTTAACAGTCTTTGTATACTTTTATCAAGGTTTCATAACACCACCGTTTTTGATGAACCATTGAATCTGTATGCATTTTCTTGTTTAAAGTTTATGGAACAAGTTCTTCTCGCATCATGGAGGTATTTTTCTCTTCCAAATTTGCACTAAATGCATGCAATGGTTTATTTTAAGGATTTAATCCTTGCTTAATGAATAGATGCTAACTTCTGCCTCACGGCTTCCACAAAATAGCCGTTTACAAGGGGTTTTTCCTTTTACACAGGTATTCCTTAACCCCAAGCTTTATCTGAGTTATATTCTTTTCATTTTACAACTCTGTGCTTGCGCACTCAGGGTTTTTTCTCTATTATTGATTAATTTTCTTTTCTACAAGTATATGTAGCACAAACTTTTTGGTTTCGCTTCCTGCATTGGTTCATCTCTGCAAATGGCCATGACTAAAATTTAGTTTGTGGCTATACAGGTACCTGACTCTTTTTAAAATGGGGTTTTGCACTCTATAACTTTCAGTTATGTACTAGTGTAGCCGACCTCCGTCTATGAAAGAAAATGTTATTATGATAAGGGTTTTTACACCTGAGTTAGGTTGTGTTAATCCTTTTATGACAATTCTGTCTTGGAGAGGAAGAATACCACTAGGGTTTTACCCATGAATTTGTTTCTTTGTAATAGAGGTTTTAATTAAAGTTTTGGTTGTATAAATTTCGTCTCTGGTAACTAATTTCGCATCTCTGTTTTCTTCCTGCTAGGCTTACAGTCAGATTAACAGCGTAATTCTTCTTTCTATTTTCTTGAAGGGTTTTTGTTACCCGTGTCTGGACCTCTGTTATTTATCGTTCATGTCTAGAAGGGTTTTTAACCTCAAACGATGTTATTTTAGTTTGGGGTTTGCCTCAGACCGAAATCGACGATTTGAATGGTTTAATGATACCTACCTAGGTAGGTCAGGTTTAAATAAGGAAAAGGTTTCCTTAACATACTACCTTTAGGGTATTACCTATTCTTGTTAAGAGGTTTATATTCCGCTGCATGCATTCTAAATATAGTATCAAATATTCTATAAAGAACTGTAACTAAATCCTTTATTTTCCTTGTTCTGTTTCTCTACTGTATACATACTACTTGTCTTTTCATACCATAAAAGAAAATGTAGACACATAAAAGATTCAATATTTTCTTTTCGAAAATTCTTCTTTCCTATACTGTATCAGGGAACTATTAATAATACCATATTCATAATCTTAACCTTATGTTCCATACATTTACATACTTATTCATATATCAATAAAAATAGAACAGTTTACTACACATCCACTGTACTGTAAACTGTCTTTAAAACCAATATTAAATTGGTCGAATACACAATTATACTTATCTGCAACAATTAGCTTTAAACTGTGGTCCTCCAAACCATTCAAGGGAGGCTATTACGTCCTCCACTTACCCCCTAGCTCCAAAATCTGGACGGTGCCACGGGTTAACAGTGGATCTTTTTGCTATGACCTCTGGATGGCCTATCCTGTGAGACTTAGAAAAATTTCTAGTTTTACAAGGGTATCTGTAAGCTATTTTCAACTGGTCCCCAACCAGCTCTAGAAAATACTTTTCCCTCTTTACCAATTTCACATAACCCCTACTCCCCCTCTAGGATTCAGCTTTATCCTCAAGGAGTAGGTAACTGTTATCCAACTGTTCCCAACCACCTCCTATTCTTGGAAACCTTTTTACCAACAGCTTAAAAGGATTTATTTTCATTAATTAGTTCCTCCTAATTTAATAACTTAGCAAAAATAATTTTTTTTATAAACAATAATAATTTAAGTCTTTCTTGCTAGAAATTAAAATAAACAAATGTCTTTAACTAGTTAGTAATAGTTAACTTTTAATGAGGCTATGAAAATTCCCCCCCCTGGAAGTAACACCGTCCCCGGTGTTTCAGCCTAGCTCTGCAAAGAGCTCCGGGTAAGCTTCCCGCATAAATTTCTCGTCCTCCCAAGTAGCTTCTTCTGGTCCAAAGTGCTTCCATTGCACGTTGACCTGGAAAACTAATCGTTTGTGGAGTTCAATTTCTCTTTGGTCAAGTATGCATTGCGGCTCGACCAGAAACTCTCTGTCCAGTTCTACCTAAAAAACAAAATCATTTTCAAGTCACTATGCATTAATTTATTCAGAACTTCAAGTTAGGATTCTTATCTTTTTCTTACCTGAATATTTTGCCAATGAATCACATGTTTTTCATCATGTACATATCGCTTCAACAAAGACAAATGGAACACATTGTGTACTTGAATATGACTGGGTAAGGCCAACCTATAGGCTACTGGTCCCACCCTTTCCATTATTTGGAAAGGTCCACAGTACTGGGGAGCCAGTTTGGCACAAGAGGTCCATCTCATTGTACTTCTCTTGGGCTTAATTCTTACGTAAACATGGTCCCCTACCACATATTCACGATAAGACCTTTTCTTATCTGCGTAAATCTTTTTTCGATCTTTTGCAGCCTTTAAATTTCGTCTTATTCTTTTTATTTCAGCTTCCATTTCAGCCAACATTTCAGGACCCAACAATAATTTTGTCTCCGGACTGCTCTATTTTATAGGTGTTCGACATTCCCTACCATACAATGCCTCAAAGGGACTCATTTTTAGGGATTCCTGATAGCCGTTGTTATAGGCAAAATCAACAAGGTGCAAGTAATCCTCCCACTTAGTTGGCTACTACATCACATACATGCGCAGCACGTCTTCCAGTACTTGGTTTACCCGTTCCATTTTCCCATCAGTCTGAGGATGATAGGCGGTGCTGAAATGTATTTGTCTTCCCAAACCCGTAAACAGGGTTTTCCAAAATGCAGATGTGAATTTAACATCCCGGTCTGAAATCACAGTTTTCGGTATACCATGCAATCTGAAGATTTCCTTCATAAATATTTCAGCAATCTATACAGTCTTGTATGTAGACTATATAGGTATGATATTGGTGCTCCACCTTTACTTGCTGACATTCCAAACACTTGCTTGATACTCAACAATATTTTTACGCATACCTGGCCAATAATATACCTTCCTGATTGCAGTAAGCATTTTCTGATATCCCGGATGGCTAGCGTAATTGCTGCGGTGGAATTCATTCAGTATTAACTCCTTTAGATTTGTACGATTAGGAGCATAAATTATTTCTCGAAAGGTCAACACTTGATCTTCATTCTTTCCATACTTGGATGTCTTGCCTTGCTTCTTATCTTCTTCCATTTGTTGTCTCAAGAACTTATATTCTGGGTCTTTCTGTGCTTCTTCTTTTAACTGTTCCAATAGTTGGCTTTCTAGTTGATTATAGTATAAGGCAGAGATACCATGCAGTTTTCTGCTTAACGTGTCTGCAACTCAATTTTCCTTCCCCTTAACATGCTATATGTCCATGTCAAATTCACTCAAAAAGGCATTCCATCTTGCCTGTCTAGAATTTAAAACTGCTTGATTAAAATAATTAGTCAGGCTGCTATGGTCTGTTTTAAGTACAAACCTCTTACCCAGCAGGTAATGCCTCCACATCCGGAGAGCATGCACTACAGTTGTAAGTTCCAGATCATAAGCAGAATATTTTTGTTCATGATCTTTTAATTTTCTAGACTCGTAAGCTATCACTTTACCTTCCTGAGTTAGTATCACTCCCACTCCTTCTTTGTTGGCATCAGTACAAACTTCATAATCTTTATCAGGGTCAGTTACCTTCAGAATTGGTGTTGTAGTCAAAAGTTGTTTTAGCTTTTCAAAGCTGCTCTGACATTCCTTTGTCCATTTGAAAAGATTTCCCTTCTTTTGTAAAGAAGTAATAGGGAAAGCAATTTTAGAAAATCCTTCTGTAAACGTTCTGTAATAACCAGCTAGACCCATAAATGATCTGATGTCTGCCACATTCTAAGGTACTCACCATTCCATAATAGTTTTTATTTTTTCTGGTTCTACAGCTATTCCTTCAGCTGATATAACATGTCCCAGATATTGGATTTCTGTTTTAAATAAATCACATTTTCTAAACTTAGCATAAAGCTGATGTTTCCTTAGCATTTCCAAAACTATTCTCAAATGCTCCTTATGTTCCTCCTCACTCTTAGAATATATCAGTATATCATATATGGAAATAAGTACAAATTTATCCAAAAATTGGTGAAAGATGCCATGCATCAACCTCATAAAGGTTGCTGGTGCATTTGTCAAACTGAAGGGCAGTTCCACAAATTCATAATGCCCATAACGAGTGCGGAATGTTGATTTGCAAATATCTTCATCTTTGATCCGAATTTGATGATACCCGGATCTTAAATATATATTAGAAAACACCTTAGCCCATCTTACTTGATCAAATAAGTCATCAATTCTTGGTAAGCGGTATTTTTTCTTAACGGTCAGCTTATTAAGCTGCTTGTAATCCATACACATGCGTAAGGTTCTGTCTTTCTTCTTAACAAATAGAACTGGTGCTCCCCACGGAGACACACTTGAGCGGATATAGCCTTTGTCTAAAAATTCTTGTAACTGTATCTTTAGCTTTGTTAATTTTGGCACGCTCATTCTATAAGGAGCTCTTGACACCAGAGAGGCTCCTGGCAGCAAATTCAATGGTAAAGTCAATATCCCTCCTGGGTGGAAAACCATGAATGTTTTCTGGAAATACATCCAGAAATTCCTGTACTACAGGAATATCTTCCATTATTGGAGCCTTTTCCTTGGAGTTTGCATATCATACTTGTATTGCATATAGTTGACATCCCTTTCTGATACACTTACCCATTTGGGATGTTGTTATTGGTCGTAATTGCATAGGATTTTTAATTCCTTGAATTTATTTTCACGTGCCATCTTGCATTCTGAAGTAGATAATCTTTTATTTGTAGTCCACTAGGGTCTAGTTTCTTTCCAACCAGTCCATACCCAATAATACATCCTTAGACCCTAGTGGTAAGATATTTAGATCTACTTGTAGCTGTTGTTCTGCCACTTCCAGCACACAGTTAGGAACTTTCGTTGTCACCTTTCGTTTTGCCCCAGTAGCTAGCTATACTAGCCAAGAATTCTTAAATTTTTGTTCCTTCAATTTACACATTTCCACTAAATTGGGACTTACATAACTCAAACTTGCTCCAGGATCTACCAAAATTGAAACAGGTTTAGTTAGTAAAGTACCTTCTAGTTCGATCATTGTGGGTTGAAAATCAGCCTTTCGGTCTTCCAAGGCTGCATTGATGCGAGGTATGTTACGCGCGACATCCCCTATCGTAGATGCCTCCTGCAAATTTGCTACAATTTCACTTTTATTTCGTCAGGGACAGTTTTTATAGTAATGATCTTCCCCACAGCCCCAGCACTATAGGGGAGGTTTAGAAATCTGCCCCTAATCTGGCTTGCTTGATGCTTCTGTGGGTTTCAACTCCACTGGCCACTTGGTTCTTTGATGATTTTTACCAAACTGCTTGCTGATATAGTTCCGTGCTGAGCCTTTAAAGTTGCTGCTTTTACTGCTTTTAAAAGTGGAGTTATTTTTATGATTTTTCTTTGGTTGCCAGCTTTTTCCTCCTTCACTCTTGGCCTTGTTCTGCTGATAGAACATTTGTGCTTTATGGATAGCCTCATCCATGGTCTGAGGGTTAACAAATTCTATCCATTCTCTCATATGAGCAAGTAAACTGCTTAAGAACCTCTGCACCTTGGCTTTTTCTTCTCGGAGGTAAGGAACGTAACGTAACAAGGAAGTGAATTTTTTAACATAATCGTCCATGTTCATTTGTCCCAACCGAATATCATGGAATTTTTTAGCTTTGTCATCATAAAATCTTTCTGTCAAGTACTTATCCTTAAAGTACTGCTGAAACAGTTCCCATGTGATATCTCGTTCATCAATGCTGCGTACATTTTTCACCTCTTCCCACCACAGGGTGGCTTTTTCTCGTAACTGGTATATAGCATATCTGGCCTTCAGATTGCTGCTATATTCATATACATAGAAGTATTTATTTATATTGATTAACCAGGCTTCAGCCACCTCCTCTGCCTCACCATCAAATGTTGGTGGCTTAATTTTACGAAATTCCCCCTGCAGTTCCACTTTTTGTCTTTTATGATCTTGCTGGTCTGACAAATTTCACGACTCCGCCTCATTATAATTTTTGTTTTTGCTCTTCTGGGAGGGACTCCTTTCGGTTCTGCCTGTAGTGTTGTTTCTAGTTTGTTGATCTTCTTCTTTTGTTGATAATTATTTTTCCGCGCTGGGATGTCCCATCTCCTGATTTTGTTTATCAGATAAAATTTTTAGAATCTTTTCTTGATCTTGCAGCAATCGCTCATTGTCCTTTCTGAGTCTTAAAATTTCCTCCTGTAATTGTTGCACTATGTTCAACAAGAAACCAGTTAGGTGCTGCTGTTCTTCGAGCAATCGACTAGTCTTTTGATGTTTTTCAACACTTAATTGAACCCACATCTCTGGATTCATGACTGTTGGTGCTTGAGTTTCCCCTGGTTGCGATTGCGATGCCATCGTTCTTCTCATTGTCACTAGCTTTCTCTCAGTGCAGTATACACATACACAACTTCACTGTTAGTAGACCCTTAGGATCCTAGTGTTGCAACCGGCTCTGATACCACTTGTCACCATCATCATTAAAAATTTACTATAAAAAAAAATTTAATCTTGCCTTCATAAACCAAGATCCCACATCACTATACAGAGTTAAGAAAATCTCCTTGGGACTGTTTATTATCATTTGCAAATAATTTTACTATGCCACCTTACATGTATTTGGTGCCGTGAACATGTATATATATATGTTTAACACTATGGTAAAACATTGATAATAATAATATGGTCAAACAATATCATTAAGGCATTGTTTCATTACTATCCATATAAGGTTCGAATATTGTAATGATATGGTATTTAAAACCTTTTGATAACAATGTAAACTTGGGATCATGCGAATATCTGATTCATTTATTATAACGCATAATGTTCATTGGCCTTGGGTTGTGCGGCGCTCCACTTGGCCCTTGAACTGCTCCTCCGTAGTTTATTTGTCAACTCAATTTATTCATGGCAGTACTAGGCTATAATGTCATTGTACAACTGTTCATTATGCCTTGGATTCTTCATGCATTTTCGAGGGAAAACACCAAAATTCCTGCCAGTCAGTTTGAGAGCTGAGTTGAGCTGCTATCCTGACATTTTCAACATTCTTCTGAATTGGACCTTAGCCTCACTTGCTCCGTCATCGATTTTTCTTATATTTAGGTCGGCTTCTCTCTTTGAATTTGTTCTTTTACCCCTACTGATAGAAATTATTGTTTTACTTAATCTTATAGTATGTTAAACATCCCTTGCATTTGTTTATCAGGGTTTCATTACTCCACAGTTTGTTTGGTAGACTATCGAGTCTGTTTGCAAATGCTAGTTTAATTTTTGGGACAGAGTCCATCACACGGCATGGAGGTATTGTTCCCTTTCAGGTTTCCACGATTTTTTTAAGAGGTTTATAGGATTAAACCCTTGTTTAATGAAATATAAGCTAACCCCTACTTCACGGCTTCCACAGAGCAGCCAAATACAAGGGGGTTTCCCTTTACACAGGTATTCATTAAGTCCAAACTTTAACTGAGTGTTTTCTCTTTATATTACATCTCTGTGCTTGCGCACTCAAAGTTTTCTCCGTTATTTATTAACTTTCTTATTTACAGGTATATGAACCCCAAACCCTCAGGTTTCGCTTCTCGTGTTGGTTCATCTCTGCAACAGCCACGACTAAAAGTTTCGTCTTATGGCTATACAACTACCTGAATTTTAAGAGGGAATCTGCACCCTATAACTTTCAATTATGTATTAGTGTAGCCAACTTCATGGCTGTGAAAGAAAGTGTTATGATGATCATGGTTTCACCTCCGAGTTAGGTTGTGTTAATTTTTATGGCATTTCAATCTTTGAATAAGAAGAACTCCACTAGGGTTTTACCCAAGAATTCGTTTCTTTGTAATAGAGGATTTTTTTAAAGTTCTGGTTGTATATCGTTTGGGCTCTATAATTAAATTCGAGGCTATATTTTGAATTTGAGATTCGGTGAAATATTGTTATCTTCTCTCTGGTATTACTTTTTCTGCTACAGATAGTTAATATAACATTTATTAGCACTTTTTCTATTAATATAATTCTCTTATCTAAAGCTCTGGTCAGTGATTTCTTTATTTCTAGAATTTTTCACTTCATGCATTCTACAGGAAGCTTGCTTTGTTTCATTATTTACCGATATAAGCTTACAACCAAGAACTCTGTGTTGTTACTTTCTCTATTCGATTTTTCTATTATTTACTTCTTGAAAATAAGATATGTTAGTCATGCACGGGTGATAGAGTTTGAAATCTCTGTTTTTCTTCCTACTAGACTTACAACCCATTTAATAGCGTGAATCTTCTTTCTATTTTCTTAATGGGTTTTAATTACCAGTGTCCGGACCACTGTGATTTATTTTCCGTGTCTAGAAGGGTTATTAACCTCGAGCAATGTTATTTTAGTTCCGAGTTTACCCCAGACCGAAATCGACGGGTCGAAAGGTTTAATGATGCCTACCAAGGTAGCTCAGGTTGCTAACTAGGGGGGGTTTCCATAGCATACTACCTTTAAGGATATATCTATTCTTGTTAAGAAGTTTATATTCCTTTACATACAATCAACATACAGTATCAGATATATTATGAAGAACTATACCTAAATCTTTTATTTCCTTGTTCTACTTCTCTACTGTATACATACTACTTGTCTTTTCATACCATAAAAGAAATGTAGACAACAGAAAAGATTCAGTATTATTACGTGATTCTTCCTTCCTATACTGTAACAGGTAAATAGTAGTACCATATTCAGGTTTTAACTTCCTGTTCCATACAATTACATACTTATGCATATATCAATAAAAATAGAACAGTTTACTACTCATCCACTGTATTGTAAATAGTCTTTAAAAACTAGTACTAAATTGTTTAATTTACACAGTTGTACTTATATGGAATAAATAGCTTTAAACTGTGGTCCTCCCAACCATTCAAGAGAGGCTATGACATCCTCCTCTTACCCCCTAGCTCCAGAATTTTGGATGGTGCCCCGAGATAACAGTGGAATATATTTACTCTTTCTGCTAGGGCCTCTGGATGGCCAATCCAATCAAACTTAGAAATTTTTTGGCTTTACAAGGGTTGTTGTGAGTCATTTTCAACTGGTCCCCAACCAGCTCTAGAAAATACTCCCCTTTACCACTTTTTTTCAGAACCCCTACTCCTCCCCTAGGATTCAGCTTTATCCTCAGAGGAGTAGGTAACTGTTTTTCCAACTATTCCCAACCACCTCCTATTCTTGGAAACATTTTTTACCATTAGTTTAAAAAAATTTCTCTCCATTAATTAGTTTCTCCTAATTTAATTTTTCAGTGAAAATAATTTTTTTTGTCAACAATAATAATAATTTAAATTTTTCTTGCTGGTTAAAAGAAAAATAAAAATAAATTGTGTTTAACTAGTTAAAACTAGTTAACTTTAACCAAGCTGTCACAGAAGCATCTCTTGCCAAATTTGGCTACACTATGTGAAATTCCTTTGAAATTAAAATATGTTTTTTCATTGTGTAAAGACAATTTATCAAGCAATGGTTAACACCTCTATTATCAATCATGTTTTTGTCTTGTTGTTTAGGATTTATTTAAATATATTAAATAAGATATTATAGAGAATCTAAAATATAATTTTTATTTTAATTATAATTTAGATTTGAACATATTAATTTAAGGGAACACCCATTATGTTTTTAAATTTTAGCCAAGAAAGACATAATAAACATATAAGTTCATTTCAAACTCTACAAGAAAAAAAACAATTATTGAAATTTTCCAATGATCATTTGGATTCATTGGTGGGCCCTAGGGTTTATAAAATTCCATGTTGTTGTGGATATTTTTATATTGGCCAAATTGGTAAATCCGTTAACCTGGAAAAACACATATTTCCAAATGATCATTTGGATTCATTGGTGGGCCTTGGGGTTTATTAAATTTTATGCTCTTGTGGATATTTTTATATTGGCCAAATTGGTAAATCCATCTAAGTGGGATTGAGAAAAACACAACCAATAACTATGATTTTCAAAATCCGCATTTGTTGAACATGCTTAACCATCTCACATTCTTTGGGCAAGCTAAAACCCTTGTGACCTTATCCCTTCCATTCCGCACATAATCATCAACTAAACCCTCAAAAATATATAATTTTAATAATAAATATGAATACAAGCTAAGTCATTCATGGAAGCCTCTCATTCAAATTCTTAATCTTGAATCTTTAATTGCAAACCACCCCCCTCATTAATTTATCAAATTAATTTCCTCTTCCCCTCCTTCCAAGAATTTATTTCATGCCACTTTAGAAAAGCCCAAAGAAATTGAATTCTTCTACTATGTCTCTTCCCCTCCTTCCAAGAATTTATTTCATGCCACTTTAGAAAATCCCAAAGAAATTGAATTCCTTTGCTATGTACCTTATACTCGTAAGGATTGTCATTGTTATTGGACATTTATCTTACTATAACTTTTTTTTTACATTTGATCTCTTCTTACATTTTTTAGAAGATATATAAAAACTCAAATTTTAATTGTATTTCATTGTCTTGATATTTGGCTTATTCTTATTGGGAAATAAAAAATCAATTAATCTATTTAATAATGATAATTTGATATTTGATAATAAAAATGTTTTTAAACTTATTTTTATATAATATTTTAAAAATAAATGAAAAAATTTTGATAAAAAATAATACTATTTTGCTCCATTATGTAGATTTTTAATTAATAATTTTTAAATATCCAAACTTAATTTAATCAGAAAATATATATTCTAAAATTAATGTTTTTAAAAAAATATATATAATAGAATATTGATAAAATTCCAGTACAATATTCTCTTCATTTTCAGAGTTGGGAGGTGCCAATGACTTGCTAGTGAGTAATGAGATGTCCACCTGTGCAAATTGATCAAGTTGTTGGTGAATGGCTTGCCATGAATAGCCATAGAGAAGAAAAAACGGCCACGGCTTCTTAACCCTGAGAAATATACATAGATCAACGCCCCATATTTTGTGCGACATATTCTTTGATGGTGCGCGCTAGCAAAAGTCAAAGTCCACCTCATCACTCGAAGGCTCTGGTTGATCATCGTTCACCTCTAGAGGACATTGATCCGTGTTCTGTGTTGGTTGCTCTTCATAATGATCTGAGAACGCCTGCAAACATGTATTTCCTTGTAGTTTTCTGCTCCAAAACTCTCGGTAATATTCCTCGTACTTGAACCTTCTAAACGCAGGAGGATGCTCCCCCTCAGTCGATAGCATTGCAGGAGCGATAACTGCATCAGGGGAAGGGCAGTAAAATGTCGGAATTGAAATGCGTGCTTTCGAAGAGCTTACTACAGCACGATGCAACACGCTTTTGTATCTTTCGTTGCTCAGAACCTGCACATACATAATTTCATTCCACTTTTCTTCAATGGATAATGTGCCATTGAAGGTTTTATTTGGAGTACCTAATGTAAAGATACGTCAATCTCCAACACAGGAGAAGAAGACACCACAGATAGATTTATCTTCTCCCAAGGGTCATGTTGATTCATATGGCTCAGTCAGAACCAAACGGAGAGAATTCTTGGCATATGCTTTGGCTATGGTATGGGATGAACAACCTAAAAGGGATGTAAAAATAGAAAATAATTTCCAGATTGAATCAACAGTCTTGAACGAGGATGGAAGCATGGATTATAAATTTGTTAAAATGGAAGACCCCGAGTTGAGCGTCAAGACTGACAAATATTTTCAAGGGGAATCATCTGGAACTTTGAAACAAGGTAGGGAAGACTTTGAAGAGAATTAGGTTTTGGCAGAAACAACAGTTTCATCAGGTTGCTTAAGACAAGGTTCACACTAGTAACAAAATGCACTTCAGATTAACTCTCAGATAAATTTTAAATGTACCATACTTGAAGGAAGCGAAGCGGCCATTCGAATCGCCAAGACAGTGACCATTGGAATCGCCATCGCCAGCACAGTGGTGAAATCGAAGACTGCCAGGGCGACTTAAATTCACGGTGGAGAAATCGAATACTGCAAGGAAGACTTAAATGCAAGGACAACTTAAATTCACGGTGGAGAAATCGACCACTGCAAGGATGACTTAAATTCAAGGATGACTTAAATTCACGGTGGAGAACAAGGACGACTTAAATGCAAGCACGACTTAAATTCACGGTGGAGAAATCGAAGACTGCAAGGACGACTTAAATTCACGGTGGAGAAATAGAAAACTGGAAGGACGACTTAAATTCACGGTGGAGGAATCGAAGACTATCCACCCAATATTCTGTTACCCAATAGTCTGTTGAGAAGAGTGATAATGAAGCTTTATGATTAGGCGGAATGAACAGTGTTTGCTCACATAATTTCATAAAAAAAATACCTTCAATATAACTATAAATTATTTTAAGTTGAAACATCTATTACAAAACTGTCATGCCACAAGGTTGATCCAATGGACTTTGAGACCCAACCTGAACATAGCACCTAATAACGATCATCAAACCACTATTTTAAACCACTATTTTGTACTTATTCCGATTTTTTTTTATCTGCCTACCCGTTTATTTTAATGGGACTTCTAGTTACTAAAGTCTACCATCGTCGGTCCTATTTCAATCATATAGATATGAGCATAATAAATGGCAATGCCTTAATTTCCGATACCTCTCCAGAAATAATGAATACGAGGATGGGTTGTACCTGGCAAAAAGGACTAAGGATAAGATATCTAACGGTTTTTCGCAAACCGTTCCATAGGAAGTTCGGAAAATAAAAAGAATGAAAAATAAAAAACATACTGATCTGCTACCTAAGATGATGATTCACTCATTGACTTTTTTTGTTTCAAACACTGATTAAATAAAGATAAAAGAACATAAGAAGTTATGAAAACAAAATATATATATATATATATATATATATATATATATATATATAACATACTGATCTGCTAGCGAAGATGATTTACTCGTTGACTTTCTTTCCAAACACATTTATTTAAAGTACACAAAAATCAAAGAACATAATAGCCATCGGTTTTGCTCATTTGGGAGCAGATACAAAGTAAGAGCTAACATGATAGAAAACAATAACTCTCACAGAATACCTTACATGCCAACTACAATTGAGAAGGGACCGGTCTTGCTCATTTGGGAGCACAGACAAAGTAGGAGCTAACATGATAGGAAGCCAGAACTCTCACAGAATACCTTACAGAATACATGTAACTTTACATTACATGTTAGTTACAATTGGACAGGAACAAGCAGAGGGTAGGATGCCAATCTGTCATGATAATTTTGTTTTTTAAGCTATTTAATATATACTAGCATTTAATATATACTAGCATAAATTAATTAAAGTAAGAATTTAATATGAGGAGAGAGATTAAAATTTTTCACATGTGAACTTCTTTAAGTGCAAAATACAATTTGTAATTTTTTTTTAGTTAAATTGTATTGAATAATATATAGAGTATATATAAGGCCAAATAAACATTTTAACCATAAAAGATTTTTTTCATAATATATACACAAATTTTAAAAAATAATATATAATATATACATAATTGATATTAAAATATTTTGCATAATATGTACAAATCAGAAAAAAAATGTTAACATAGATTTTAAATAGTTTATTTAAATATCATATTGAAATATTTTTGAGAAATATAAGGATTAACCATTTTACTCACACATTTTTTTTTACCTCTATTTTCTTTACAATATATTCATTTTTTTTATTATAACCAAAAATATTTTTTTTTCTATTTAGAACATGAATAACTCAAACAAAATGACAAACTTAAACATATCCTCATAATAATTGTTGAATAAGCCTCTACTTAATAAGTAAATATATTTGTCCAAAAAAATTATAAAATATTTTCAATATTACCACAATGAAAAAGACAAACTCAATTGCTTCACGATCACAAGTTATATATCAGTAACTTATCAATACGTTAAGCATAATAAGTTACGTATCAAGTTATATATCAGTAACTTATCAATAGGTTAAGCATAATAAGTTACGTATCAGTGAATTATTTCTGAAGGTTCGTTTAGAGTTAGATGTTTCCGTAAAGTAAGAGAGAATAGAGATTGATTTGGAATCTCTTTATTTCTGCAAAATTAAAATTTCGATCACCACTCTAATCACCACCCATTTTCGATAATAATGTTTATTAAACATTTTTTAATACAATATTAAAAATATCTCATCTCACTCCCTTCAATTTGGGTAGAACGATCTAACATAAAT
Source organism: Pinus albicaulis (assembly GCA_034641835.2). NCBI lineage: Eukaryota > Viridiplantae > Streptophyta > Pinopsida > Pinales > Pinaceae > Pinus > Pinus albicaulis. Next base: position 667,289,913 of record CM076573.1, on the reverse strand, counting down.
GACATGCCCAAATCAAACTAATTGAGTTCGTGGTTAAGAGTTAGATGTTTCCGTAAGGTAAGAGAGGATACAGATTGAGTTGGAATCTCCTTATTTCTTCAAAATTAAAATTTCGATCACCACTCTCATCACCACCCATTTTCTATAATAATCTTTATTAAATATTTTTATATAAAATATTAAAAATATTTCATCTCAATCCCTTCAATTTGGGTAGAGAGAGCGATTTAACATAAATGACATGTCCAAATCAAACGAATTGAAATAGCTATTTAATAAACATAGGTGGAGAGATCTAACATAAATGACATCCCCCAATCAAGCTAGTTGAAATAGATTTAATAAACAAGAACCTGAAGCTACTATGACCACATGGAAAAATGAAAAATAATAATAATAAATTCCATAACTAAAAAGGCAATCCCACAAACTAGATATCATTAGGTTATTTAATTTACCATCCATTCCTAACATAATATTGAGTTTAAAGTAATCAGGAGAAGCCTCCATTAAGTATATTACCAATGGCTACAATGAACGTGTTCAGCATAACATCTATTATTGTACAGCACTACAGAAAACCAAAAGAAATCACATAGATTTAGAGGTCATTTAGAAACAACCAATACAGACAGATCTGCTTGTCAATAAAGACAATGGCATAGACATGAATTGTGACACGTGCAACTGAGAACAAACAAGTTGAACTATAGATATACGAACATTGAAAAAGAGAAGCCTATGCACATAACACACTATCTAAAATAGTAACAGTAACTTACTTTCTTGCAATCGGATAGCCACGATAATGTAGAATAATACTTGGTCTAAAACTGAACTAAAGGTAATTTTAGCTTATCCAAGCTTGAGGATGGACAAATGTAGTTAATATCATATTTTTTCAAAATATCTTTCGTTTTTGTTAATTTAAAAGGTTTCTTTTGGGGTTTGAGTTGTCATTTTCTTATTATGTTTTTATTTTTATTTTTATTTGGGGTCTTAGTTTTGGGTTGTTTTTTTTTAACATTTTTTTTAATACTAACATTCAAGATATAAATTCGTGCATTCTTATTGATCAAGTCATTTTTTATGACAGTATTTCTTTCAAAATTGTTTTTCACATTGGGTTTGATTTTTATTTTTATCTGGTATTTAAATATCGTGTATTTTGTTATTATTATTTTTTTTGGTGGTCAGTATATAATTTTTTTTAATATAAGTGTTGGGGGCTTATTTTGAGTAGTTTTTTTTTAATGCCACCAAATAAAATATTTTAAACAAACTAATATTACAAATGTATATATTTTATATTATATATATTATATATATATATATATATATATATATATATATATATATATATATATATATTTTGCATTAATGTATAGTCATTATTTATTTAATTTAAAAGTTTATACACATGCTGAATCAATCACTCCTGATATATATTTTTTTAAATTATTGGGTCAAACCTACTAACTATTATTATATTTGAACAGAAAAAATCCATGTTAGCTTGCAATGTGATGAGTTGTACTTTTGAAAAGTATTGTAAACAACAACAAAAATCTGAAACGAGTTTTAAATAAGAATTTGGGAGGATTCTAAAATTTCATGTAATAATAATATGTAGTTCATGCATTTTGAAGAAATTCACCAGCATATGAGAATGATGAATTATAAATATATTCCATAACCATGTAGACAGATAAAATTCTAAATCCATTGGTGTTTATATTAAAATATGAATATATCGAAAGCATGCTAAAGTTGTCAACCAAATATTTGATATTTTCATAAGTGAACACTAAATAAATTTATATTCTGACCAAACTGATAAACAGATCTATTACCACTCACTCACATAAACAAGAAAATTATATAAGTGGTCTATTAGTGTTTCGTATATAATATCAATGGTTAGATAAACAAGAAAAATCAATAAGGGTTTTGTATATAATATCAATGGTCTATAGGCATGAAAGTTCAAAATTTAATCTTTAGGATTCAATGGCATGCTTTATGCTCAAGTGTGTACACTGCATTATTCTTTATGCTGTGTGTACACTACACGTGTGAGAAGATATAGAAGTTTTTTCTAATAAGTCCCAAGTATGGGTTAGTATACATTTATCTTGAAGTTTCAACACTATTACTACATTTTATGCTTATCATCAAGTCATACCTTAAAGTCGTAGTATTGTGGGTGTGGCTTTGTGTAATACATATTTTGGAGTGTCAATTAGCAACATCATTAACTTATTTTATTTTTAGAAATTTTATTTAGAATTGTTTACACAAGTGCACACACATATTTAAGTCACCCATCAACTTGAAGATTTGAAAATTTAGGTAAGCATCATCATATTTTGAAATGGTGAATATTTGATGCTTGTACTAGTAAATACCCATCGAATGTAAACCCTTAATGACAACCATATAAATCAAATATTTGGTAAACGTTGATATAAATTAATCCATCCTTTACTCACAACCATATAAAAAAAAATTTTGATAAAAAATAATCCATCATAAACATTAAAATACTCACCTCATAAAAGCTATCATATTATTATTGTTAATTATAAAATATTAAGTTATAAGTTACATACATAGATACATACATACATACATATATATATATATATATATATATATATATATATATATATATATATATATATGAAAACATATAACAAGATTATCAATGCCATGGTTTATCAATAACACATGGTCAAAAAATAATAGTTCATCTTACTTTCAAAATATTATATATATATATTTATTCTAATTTATGTTATAATTTATTTTTTAATTAAGTTGAAAAGTAAAAATGATATAATTACATTTTAAATGAATCTCAACATTCTATAATTACTATTACTTAAAATAAATTGTAGTATCCTTATCATTATCTCTTAATTATAAATAACTAAATTAAAATTTTAAAGCCCTATTACAAAATAGATAAAAAAAATTATTATTTTTAAAACATATTTACATTTAATCAGTTCCTTTTTGAAATGGAGTTGTTTTTAATGACACTTTTTGGAGTTTCTGGTGAAAACATTTGAGGTAAAATTTTGATGTCTTTTATTTAAGCTGGCTTTTTTACTATATATATGGATTCAACACCCTAAAAAACCCCATAGGGCACTTGCATTGTGCAAAGTTACCCATCAAACTTATGTTTTCAATGAATTCCTACAAAATTTTATAGAAATTAAACCTCAAAAATCTCTTAAAAAAACTTTAAAAAAATCTCTTTAAAAACTACTAGTTTTGAAATTGGTCATACCAGACATTGTCTACCATTTTCATCTTGTATTTAACATCTTTTTGTCTTTTTATTTTCACATCTATTCAAGATGTCTTTTTCTTTTCCTATTAGGGGGCATCTATTCAAAATTTGATTGGAATATAAAAAGTAATTTGTTGGTTGAGTGTGAAGGACAACGTATGCCTTCAGCATATTTCATTTGATCTGACTGTAACTATGGCGATGATATTCCCGTCTTTTGCTTTTCCTATCAAGTGGCATTTATTCAAAGTTTGATTGGAGTATAAAATGTGATTGGAGTATAAAAGGTAATTTGTTGGTTCACTGTGAAGGACAACGTATGCCTTCAACATATTTCATTTGATCTGACTGTAACTATGGCGATGATATTCCCGTTCATTTCATCTGACTGTAACTGTGGCAATGATATTCCCGTTTCAGTTAGGGCAGCTCAGTAGCTTCCACCGTCGAGAATGCAACAACAAGCAACACAATATCTTACTACCGTCGGAACGTGAGCTATGAAGTAAGCTTTGCCCGAAATTGTCCCTCATTTCAAATCTACTGAAGCTCAACAACAAAAAGAAAACAACAGAAGAGAAAAACAGACAAGACCATGGTAGAGGGCATATCATCCTCTCCGCTCCACTATCGCTCATATTAGTCCCTTCCGGCTCCTGATTTCAAAGACGCCACCGTTGTTGCAGGAGATAATGAATCTGTCTAATGACAACAAAGTTTCTGTTAAGAAATCCAAAAACCTCACATGTGGAGAAGTCGTTGACATGAAGATTTGCACAAATGAACATAATAACGAGATTAATAACAACAATAATGAACAATTATATGTTCTAGTAGTTCTCATAACGACATTAAGGTGATTTTTAGTTATTGCTGAGAAAACCAGAAGAGCCTTTATTAAAAATTGAGAGAGCAGAGATATACACACAAACAAATAATTTCTATATCTTCAATAATCAGATACATCAAATATATAATTAAACTAATTCTAATTTTAGAGAGAGAACTTGAGAGATTCTCTCAACTTCCTCAACAAACCCAATCCAAGATATACTAAAGTAAGCATAATCCTAACTAATTCTAATACCCTCCCTTAATGCTTACTTTACAAAACATATAATTAACCACAATTACAACACTTTAAACTTTTCGTGTCTTTGTCTAATCTGGTATTCATTAACATCTGTACCCACTCTGAGATCTCATAGGAAACACTATTTTCTCCACCATTTTCGAGCTACCATTCAACCCATTTAAAATACATTTGTTTCTGACCAGCAATAATGAACTTTGCAAGATTAACAGTATTGAAAACTCGGCTCGTCGGGGCTTCCACGATAGAGCTGAAAAGTGATGAACCATCCTATGACCCAATCACCATCTGTCGGATATTTCGCTTTCGGCTATCCATCAGTGGCTAGGCAAATGGTCTGAATACTGAATGTGTTCAAGAGCTAATATAACAACTTGACCTGCTGTAACCTGTAACTGATGCTCCTTGGCCCGTAGCACAACAAGATCAGCATATAACAAATTCACACAATCAAATTAGCCAATTGTTCTCTCGTCCCTGTAGAACGTCAAGAACGACTAATTTAAATAATGCTAATTTGTTCAATAATTGGTTCTTCTTCAATAATAATAACTATGCACACCACTCCATTATCAAAAATAGCAAACTTAATAACTATTCTATTAACCACGGACTTCAAAGTGGATTTTCTCTCACAACAGGGCCGTGGACACACGGATTAACTGCCAGAAATATTTCTGCAAAATAAACTGCTGCGGCAGAAGGAGCCTAAGGCGATGCGAATCTTCATGCTGTCTTCTTGCTTCGGATGGACTACACTTGGATCTCTGCGCAATTAAAGCCTCTCATAATTTCACTCAGCCTTTGGAAGCGGATGTGGCCTCTCCACATCCCCATGACGCTTCTGAATTTTACTCTGAATTTAGTTCTCTCCGGATCTGAACCGATGTTCTCTAGTTTCAGCATTAACGTTGAACCGGACTTAACGTTGAACCATTCAAAGTTTCTTATCAATATATACCACACAAGAAAAAGAAAAGCTTGCTCGTTGTTTTAGATTTCACAGCACCAACATTCCTTCACAGCTTTCAGATTTAACACAGCAGACTTCTGATCCATGTAGCTGGCTCGCTGTTTCAGATTTCACAGCACCAACATTCCTTCACAGCTTTCAGATTTAACACAGCAGACTTCTGATCCCTGTAAGTTTCCGCTCGTCCCAATAATTGTGCTTCTTCGTTGTGACTACTTTAACAATTTTTGGACTGCGCTTCCTTAAATGTTGTAAAACTGCTTCATCATGAATTTTCTTAACAAAATCGATTATATGGATAACACTGAAAATTACGTAGAAGGGAAAGAAACAAAACCAAGCATCAGAGTTACCAATCTTCATATCAGAGGAGTAGGAATCAGAGAAAAACATGATGGAAGCCTGTAGCCTGATGAACTATTAACCCCACTTACAAGAGCGGAACTCATGATGGAACCGTCCAGATGCGCATTGATGGTAGATGTTAAAAGTGTGTGGCGTCTGAGCATGGGAATTTCTGAATCCACGTGAAGGAGAGGATGTACAATTCAGGCATGCGCAGTTATCAGATTGACGTTTCCACGTGTGTTACGATTCTTTTTTTACTGACGAGTCAATGGCGTCGTGCTTCTTCTAATCTACAATATCTACGATGTTGGCACAGAGATTGGTCTTTTGGAAGACAATATCTGTCCCCACGAATTAACTAGAAATCAAAAGAACAATGCTCCCTTTGAGCGTAGAGCTGCTGGAGGTGTGATAAGTATTAAAAAATGGAAATCAAAATCAAATAACAGCTATATAAAACACAAAACATTTCACTCAAACGCTTATGTACAGAGAATCAGCAACATAAACTCTCACATTTTCCTGGCCTTCCCGTGAGGGAATCAGGCCAGAATTGGCTCTGATACCATATTAAAAATTGAGAGAGCAGAGATATACACACAAACAAGTAATTTCTATATCTTCAATAATCAGATACATCAAATATATAATTAAACTAATTCTAATTTTAGAGAGAGAAGTTGAGAGATTCTCTCAACTTCCTCAACAAACCCAATCCAAGATATACTAAAGTAAGCATAATCCTAACTAATTCTAATACTTCCAACATGGAGATAATGTGACTTTCGACTAGCTTCCTGGGGTTGGGAGTCGAGTTCGAGCTCGGGATCCATAGAAGAGTTTTACATCTCGTTCAGATTTCGAAAAATTTTAGATCATACTACCTCCATTCTAATCTCTTATTGAAATAAATGGAACTACATTTTGTTTAGATTTTGAAAAAGTCATTAAAGAGAATTACTACGCATTTCTTGCATCACATTGAGATTTTTCCTGAGTTCCCATTACTCTTTATCTTGGCTGAATTTTGAAAACATAGTTTAGCATAACCCCTTTAACACCTTGCATAATAATGTTCTCAATTTAGATATTTCTCATCACAAAAGGTGGCTCCCTTTGAACATAGTTTAGCATAACCCCTTTAACACCTTGCATAACAATGTTCTCAATTTCGATATTTTTCATCACAAAAAGTCGCTTCCTTTGCAAATTAAATTTTGTTAAATAAATATGGATAACCGATGTCTTGATTCAAAATATTTTAACAGTATAAACCATATACAATTTCTGTTTTATATATAGACTTGAGAAAATATAAAGGTTAATTTTTGTTTTATATATATATACACTTGTTTGAGAAAATATAAAGGTCATCACACATTCACAATTTTCAAAAGTCGGTGGTCGTTAGGGACTAAGTTAGCATATAAAATAATTTACATTAACAACATCATGTAAACCAATCTGCAAGCTAGCATATAAAATAATTTACTTTAACAACATCAAGTAAACCAATCTGTAAACTTTGCGGGTAAACTTTGAACTCATTCATACTCGTTAAATAAATTTGGGTAGAGATGAATTAATCAAAGTCTTTGTAATAACAATTTAATGAGAGATACACATTGTAATTTTAATAACAGGTGGTAGAGATGCATTAATCAGAGTGTTTGTATTCAAAGTGTTTGTATTGTAGTTTTAATAACAGGTTTTACATAGTAACTTGATTTAATTAATTGAAATCTAGTAATTTTAGATTTTTTTATTTATAATTTTTCTTATTGAAACATAAAAATCAAATTTATATATATATAAATATCAAAACTGTATAAACATATTTTATTTTTTAAATTGTGTCCATATTTTAGAATTTTTTAATTTACATCGTTAATCCTTAAATTTTGACATTTACGTCATTGATCTTTAATTTTTCATGCAGGAACGGAGCACGTGGTTAAGGATTGGTCAATCTGAATAAAATTAAGAATATATAGGATTAAAAATTAAAGAAATATACCAAAAAAATTGTGATTACATATACGAAATGTCTCTCAATTTAGAGTTTTTGGTTTTATTCCCTATGGAAATGTCCTAGAGTAAGGACGAAAGTTGATAATAGTGAGAAAAACTGTATTTTTATGGGATACACCGAACAACCAAAAGGCTATAGATTGTATAATATAATCACAAATTATCTATGGAATATGGGATATCTATGTGATTATGAGTTAGAAGACTCTAGAATAGTCTATTTTGTAACTACAGTTAAGAGTTGATGTAGTTAAAATTAACCACTGGTAAGCTATTCGAGAGAATATTTTTCCATAGGTAAGCAAAGATAGATAGGAGATAGAGGATGTAGAGAAAACATAGAATATTTTTTCATTTTAGAATCCTACTGCCACAAGAATTACTTCTTTGTACCTGCATCCATATTTCCAAACAAAGAAAGAGAGTGAAACAATTTTCTCCTGAAAGAATTTCTGAGAGAGAATATCTTGTGTCTTTTGTGTCTATGTGAATTTGTTTTGTCAGTCTCTACTTTTCTACGTAATGTTAAATCTAAAAATCTAGAATTTTAAGAAAACTCTAATAGTGTAAAATTTCAGTAATTTAATATATTATTATAAGAAATGTTGTGATCAACTATCCAATGGAATATCCATGACATTTTATGGATCACAAACTAAATCTAGTAAATTATTATCTGTGATTCATGAAGAAAGTGAAGACTTGGAATTAAGGTTATCTTGATTAGAGAATAAAATTAATCAACTAGATGTTAATATGTTTAAAAAGATGGATTTCTCAAGTTATAACTAAAGATTAAAAGATGAATGGAAAAGGAAAAAAATGAAAAAAATGAAGGAATAGAAAAGAATATGAATGTAAATAAAGAAGGAATAGAAAAGAAGATAGATGAAAATAAGGAAGGAATAGAAAAGAAGATGAATTAAAAGAAAGAAGAATTAGAAAAGAAAATAAATGAAAATAAGAAATAAATACAAAAGTTCACGACTTCCATGGACAATATTATCTTGGAGAGGTTTCCTAAAAGGGATGTGGACTGTGAAAATCTATGAAGACATAAAGGCTACTGCATTATATTGATTTACTTCTCCTACTTGTTTTATTATCTAATAACTTATTTAACTGAAATATTTAAAAAATATCAAAGTAAACACAACTGTAGCCTACAGATACATACAGATCATTTACTGAAACATAATGCATATATGAGAAAGGACACATGTGATTTTTTAGACAAATTTCCATGGAAAAATCCAATGCCAGAAAATTGGTCAAACAAATATTTGGGTTTTATTATTGAGAATAATCTAAATACATCAATGGCAATAGTAGTGGTTTCCTCGACAAATAATTTCACGTTAGATGTACCTTATCACTCAGAGATAGAAAATATGGCTGATTCAAACCGTCAATGGAATTATTGGATATGATCCCCTTGTGGCCCACTAGAACCCCAATGTTGTCCCTCTCACATCTGTGTTTGCCTCTCTTGCCCAGTGTAGCCTCTGCACATCCTTTGCTACCCCTGTACCACCCTTCTGGGCTTAGCACTGCCTCTACCTCACCATGAAGGACCTTTGTCAGCCACTGTGCTATCTTTGCGTCAGCCTAGCTCAGTTTCGTCCCTCTTGTGGGCATCTCTATTGCTTGGCACACATCTTCCTCTCTAATTATGTATTCCTAACATTGGATTAGTCTAATCCATCATCAATCTATCCCTCACAAACACTACAAGCTCATTCAAACATTCTCAGCAAACCACACCCGAGAATTTCAACTTAGCTCAAGTGCTACTGCAATGTGTGTGTTCCCCAACTGACCCCAAGCCTTCCTTCAATACTTTTCTCATTCAGAAATCAATGACCGTGATGTAATATCTAATCAATGGATCATATTATAAAAAGTTGCATCCACGTCACTTAGAACATTCTCACCCACATGTGTAAATTAATTCACTTTAATTTTTTAATTTCCCTAAGTTAGACTTAGGGTCCCCAATAAAAAATTTAATTATTTGAATAAATTTTACACCGAGTGGAATTTATCCAAATGATTTATGGGTCTTGGACATCTCATGTGTCCTCACCCCTCCAAATTTTTTTGGAGTTAGAGCACATCCAATGCTACCCAAAATCTCAACACTCCCTCTTAGCGAGGAATGTCCTCAAGCAACACTTCACTCTAGAAGTGTTACTTTGATCTCTAGCATTGGTCCCCTCCATTTTTGATGCTTGGCCTACTGCCCTCCATTCACTGCGCTTCTACTTTTTGTATTGTTGCGTATGTTACTGTCACTAACACCACCACATCTATATTGCAACCCCCTCAGAAATTGCTACATCATGCTGCCGCTACTAACTGCTACACCACAAATTAGTTGCTAAGAAGTAAGAAACTGAAGGAAAATCACCTAAAAATGACATACAAATCAGTCTTGCTACATCTCATCACTTAAACACCTACTGCTACTAGTATGCGCTATCTCTCTGAAGCTCTGTGTTCTCTGTTGATCTGCACTATGTAGGCACTGCCTCTATGCTACTGCTCCAGTATTTAGCATCGAAGCACTGCCTTATGCCTTTCCATGATCCTCTAAATCCACTTCTCTAGCTAAACGGGTACAGTCGTAAGGCGCCTGTAGCTTGTACGTGATCCAAGAGTTTGGGCACCTTAAGGATCCCTCCATCACCATTTGTAGCTCAATCTACAGATCTATGTCGCCCCACCTCTTCTCTCGAGGTACATGAGCACTCATGGCCACATCATCATTGCTGCCATCATCTCCTTTTGATGTTGCTACCTTGGAATCTGAATCTCCCTTTCCCTTCTTCCTATGACAAGTATTGGTGAAGTGTCCCAATTCCCCACATCTGAGGCGCCAGACCTTGGATAGGTCCTTCTTCTTCTTCCCTTGCTTCCTCTCTTCCTTAGATGCTAGGGATGCACATTCCTCGTCCTATTTATTCATTTTGACTCCTTAGCTGTTGAATTCGCTTTAGGTTATCCTCTTGATCTCATCGTGATGACGGATTGCCCACATGTTCACGCAGTTTGGGAGTTGTGCTCTGCCCAAGATACTCTGGACAAAGCTCTCCCACTCATCGGTGGCTACATTTAGGGCAGTCCTCATCATGAGTTAAACATCAGGAGTTTCCCCCATGCCAATCAACTAGTCTTTGATAGTATACAATCTAAAGAGGAAAGGAGCGATCTAATCTCCCTTGTGCATCTCGAAAATTTACATCTGATTCTCCAGAAGCACCTTCCTCTGGACAGAGCTACCTTGATACAATGTGGTTAATGTTGTCCACACTTCGTTTGGCATATTCTTCTTGGTAATATGCAGAACCACATGATATTTAACTCCATCCATGATGAAGTGTTTATCTTGTGCCTAACTTTCATTGAATTCTTCAAAGAATCAACATTGGTTGGCACAGCTAGGACGTTCTCGACATGGTCTCTGATGCCATACTCCTCTAGGAATGTCAGGATTCTGGCTTTCCAAATAGAAAAGCTAGACACACTCTTTAACCTATCTTGATCTCTCAGTCCATACGGGGCCATCTGTGCTCTAATAAGTTAAAGCAAGTGCTCTTATCCCTTCTATTGTTTCTATACTCAGCAAAAGAGTGGATCTGGGTTTCTTGTTGATAGAAACCCTCTAGAGAATTTTCTCCCACTAAACAATTATTTCCATCCCAGAAATCCTCCACCAATTCTATCAAATCAACCCTTTAATAGAACTCCTCTTGATCGAATCTCAGATTTCTTGGAAAGAAAATCGAGTGAGAGACCATTTCCCCTCACTTCATCAACTTTTATAGGCATTGTTCTGCACCGACATAACCAATTCCCCACAAACAACTTTGATGATCAAGAACTATAGTTCCAGCCATGAAAACTAGCAGAAAATCACTCTCTCTTGGATTTTGTGACCCTCTAGGACCTGCATCAACCCAGTGTGAGCTTGACAGGATCTGTGTTACCCCTATGGGCCTGCGTCAGCCTCTGTGTCATCTCTGCATGAGTAGAATGGATTTGCCTCACCCCTGCAGGGGCTTCGTTGTCCCACCAGTGTTGCCTTGCCTCTTGTTCATTCGGTGTAGCTTCAGCTACCCTCTTGCAAAAAACATCTTAAGCCTCGTGCTAATGGCCTCATCTTGATCTAAAATCACTTTGATGCCACGTGAAAAATTTTGAATACAAAAACCCTACTTTAGTATATTGATTTAGCTCTTCTACTTGTTTTCTTATCTAAGAATTTATTTAACTGAAATATTCATAAAAATATCGAAGTAAACACAATTGCAGCCTACAAATACATACAGATCATGTACTAAAACATAGTGCACATACTACAAAGTAAATAGGTCATTTTTTGGACAAATTTCCCCTGAAAAACCCAATGCTAGAAAACTGGTCCAACAACTCTTTGAGGGTTTTATTATTAAGAACAATCTGAATATATCAAGGGCAGCAGTAGTGGTTTTCCCGATAGAGAATTTCCTGGAATATGTATATTATCACTTGGAGACATAAAATATGGCTGATTCGAACCCTTAAGGGAATTACTGAATACAAGCCCTTTTTGGCCCACTGGAATCCTATTGTTGTCCCTCCCACCTTTGCGTCAACTTCTCCTACCCACCGTAGCCTCTATGGACCCTTTCCTACCCTTGCGTCACCGTTTTGGGCTCAATGATTCTTCTGTGTGATGAACCCTTAGTTAAATTGAGAGGCGGGGGTGGTGAATCAGTTGAGAAGGGGGGGGGGTGAATCAGTTTAATACATTTACAAAATTTTAGAAATTTCTTTTAAACTTATTTACACCTTCATTTCATGATCAACTTAATGCATAATGAAACAAAAATATTAATATGTGAGCAGCAAGTATTAAGCAAATTAAATACAGAAAATCAACACATAATCATTATGCATATAGACAACATATATAAGTGGAAACCCATAAGGAAGAAAACCACATGTTATTTTTGTTGTGATGCAAAGGCAAGCCCCAAATCCCTCTCACCACTGATTTTCTATAGGCTCCAACCTATAGGAGACTACTACCTCAAATTATGCAAGCTACGACTTACAAGGAAGCTCCAACTCCCATCTATTTTCTATAGGCTACAACCCACATGAGGCTGCTACCTCAACAAGCTACAACTTGGCATCTATCAAGCTACAACTTGGCATTGAAGCACAAACTTCCTCACACTACAATAAAATCATATGCTGATTTAACTGGATATCAATTATGTTTTACTCCTTCACTGGTGTCCTTCCAGCCTTCAAATCTACTTTATATTAGCTCTGGAACTTCATAGCTTCTCTATCTTCCCTTTCTTATTCTTCCACTCTCTAACTCCTTTATGAATATAACAATAACATCATTTACGGAGATCACTTCATAGTTGTTTGCATTCCATATGGTAATATGAAATGAACAGGTATGAGTCTTTGCCTTCCACCCTCTCATTTCCTTGTTCAACATATTCAGGATGTTACAACACTATATACTCATTTCAGTATTAAATTGGAGTTTTTGTTTGCCTATGAAGACTTTCCTTTTCATCACAGAAAATATAAAACAAGTAATACATTTACAATTACATTCAAATATTTTACTCAACCCTTTTAGTTTCTTATCTTTGCTAAGTGTTTGTCCTCTTATGCTCTCTATCCTTTTTTCTTTTCTCTTCCTCCAGTTATATTTCAACTGTGCTGCATAACTGCCCTTTTTTCCCAGCTCGAACCATGTTGTTGCACTGTTCTGCACGAGCTCCGAGTCCTTTTTATTACCTGAGCCTTTCTTTGTTGTGTTAAGACTTTTATTTTAGCACAAAACTGCAACTGCATAACACCGTTCATCTTGGATGGTTTCTTTAAAAAAACCCACTGCAAAATACTAGAATACGCTATGGAAAATGAATTTTAAAAAATCCACACAAAATTTCCCTTTTTACGCAACAGGGCTCAGCCTTGGAAGGTCGCAACATACATAAGCACGTGAATCAAAAAACAAAATTTCATAACATACACAGAGCACATGTAAGTCCAAACCAATGCGTATACCCCAAACCAACCCAAATATGTAGGATTTTCTTACTGGAGGGTCCCACACAGTTCTGACCAATCATGGCCAATCAAACTTCGTGAACTTTACAACGTAACATTAAGAGTTAAATTCTATTTCTTGCAGGATGCGATGTTGCGCAGAGTCGACACGTGTCCCTCCACTTTGCATCGCAAAACTTTAAACTTCCCTGATGGTCACCATAATGCTATCCCCTAAACATTGCAATGTACAATATCACTTCGAGGCCGATGCAGTATCCACCGTTGGCTTGTCCTGGATTCGATCTTCCATGCAATGTCCCCACCGATTCACAAAACTTTAAACTTCCCTTGTGGTCGTCTTAATGCTATCCCCTAAACGTTGTGATGTGTGAAATTGCTTCTAGGCCGCTAAAATCTCCACCATTGGCTTGTCTTGGATCCGACGGTCCATGCAATGTCCCCATTGATTCACTTCGCATCGCAAACTAATAATCTTAACTTGTGAAAAAACTTAACCGATACTCCTATTTTCTGCAATGTGTGAAAACTTTTGTGTTGCGATGTACTTTATCACTATTGATTGGTGTTAGATCTACGATCCCCGTCGAGTTTTCAAATACGATTGGTTTCATTCTGCGTTAACACAATATACAAGTCCTATGGCCTCTCTTGCACTTTCACATCCAATTAGTCCTCTTGTTGTGTGATAAAATACAAACATTTAATTTCAATAGAGATTTAAAAGAACTGATTCAAAACAGGGAACCCAATCAAAGCACAAAATACTCAGAGTTTTTTTGGAAATGAAGTACTGTTATAAAACAGAGATCCCGATCAAACACAAAACACTTGGAGCCAAATTAGAAATGGAAAAATTAGATCCAAGCACTCAAATGGCTGGTTTTTACATTTACTTCTATTTTTCTGTTCTCTACTTCTACTTCTCTACTGCATTCGCTGCCTCTGTTGAATTTCCCACCTCTGTTGCCTTTGCTGATATTCTAATGATGCTCCTTGCCTCTCTGTTGCACCTATACCTCTCTTTTATCCTTTGTTACTACATTATTGCCTAATCTTCTCCTTTTCCTTATCGCTGGTTCTTCTCTAATCCTTTTCCTTAATGATAGTTCAGGTGTTGCTCCTTTGTGCTCCTTTGCCATCAATTACAATATTTCCAACAGTCTCCCCCTTTGTCATTGATGGAAACACATCCACCAATACTCCAATACCTCCTCCAAGATTTCCTCCCTGTTTCATTCTAAGAAATGTCTTTCTTCCTCTACTTTCTTTTCAGAAGAGCCTTTCTTCTTATGCTTGCTTTTCCTCCACCTTGACATCAATGGCAAAGGGTTGCACATTTACCAGTGTAGTTTCTAACTTTGCATTTCCTTTCTCTGAGTTGTGTTTAGGCCTTATTATTTTGACTTTATACCTTGCTTCTCCAGACTGGTGTACAAGAGTTGTTGTGAGAACACATTGAACATTATTGAGATTGCATGGAAGGCTTGTCACCATAGAATGTTATCTACTTATGTTGTAATACTCTAATCTTGAGGACCTGTACCACACAAATGCTCCATAGTTATAGCTCTTCTGTGACACCTTTGATGGGATGTTCCCCCGTTGGAATGATGCTTCTTGTTTGATACTGACTTATCTATTGCACTATTTATGTTTGGTATATGGCAGTCTTTGCTGGTGTATCATCATTTTTTGTTGTTATCAGAGAGTGTCATCTGCAGACACTACCACTAATTTGTCTCTTAGATATTCGAATGGTTCTCTAGCAAGAGGTTTTGTGAATATGTTTTTTGTTTGTTCCTTTATTGGTACATACTCCATCTTTACTATTTTCTCTGCTACCTTTTCTCCGAGGAAGTGGTATTTTATTGGGATGTGCTTGGTTTTCAAATGAATTACTTGACTTTTTTATATACTTATTGCACTTATATTGTCACATTTGGTAGAAATGGGTTCATTGATGCTTACCTTCATATATTGGAGAGTTTGTTTCATTCACATTACTTGTGTGCAACAAGATGTTGTAGTTATGTATTCCACTTCTGTTGTAGATAGAGAGACATATTTTTAATTCTTGCTTAACCATCCTATCAGAATTTCTACCAAATAAAATGCACCTCCACTTGTGATTTTCCTGTCATCCACACAGCTGGCCCAATCTGCATCTCTTTATTTTATCAATGCGAAGTCTTTACCTTTCGGATACCATAGGCCATAATGTGCAGTTCCTTGTAGATATCTAAATATCCTCTTGATTGCTAGGAAGTGATTTTGTTTTGGTGCTGCTTGATATCTTGCCACAAGTTCTACTACCAACATAATGTATGGTCTAGAGGCAGTTAGGTATAGTAGACTTCCTATCATAGATCTATAAAGTCTTTGATATACGTATGTGGATCCATCATCAGCACATAGCTTGCATCCAATTATCATGGGAGTTGACACGGTTTGCAGTCTTCCATTTGGAACCTTTTCAACATGTCTCTTAAGTATTTTTCTTGTGAAATGAATATTCCTATGTTCTTTTGTAGAATTTGAAGTCCTAAGTAGAAGGTAAGCTCTCCAATCATAGACATCTCAAATTTTGACTTCATATCTTCAGCAAATCCTTTTTCTAACTCATCTTTGTTGCTACCAAACATGATGTCATCAACATATACTAATACAATTAAGAGTTCATTTTCATCAGCCTTTATGTACAGATTGTTGTCTACTCCTCCTTTCTTGAAACCTTGTTTTTGTAAGTATTTGTCTAGCCTAGAATACCATGCACGTGGAGATTATTTGAGACCATATAAGGATTTCTTTAATATGCACACATAGTTCTGCTTATTTTTTAAGGAAAATCCTTCAGGCTGTTCCATGTAGACTTGTTCTTCTAGATATCCATTCAAGAAGGAAAACTTTACATCCATTTGATATACCTTGAAATCATGATAGAATGAAAAAGCCAAAAACATTATGATTTCTTCCATTCTTTCTACAAGGGAAAATTTGTCATCATAATCAAGTCCTTCGATTTGAGAGTATCCATTGCAAACACGTCTGGCCTTATTTCTGATTGCATGACCTTTTTCATTCATCATATTCTTTAATATCAAGTTTGTGTCAATGGCATTTTTCCCAGTGGGTCTTGGCTTTAAATCCTAGGTCTTGTTCTTCTCAATTTGGTCTAGTTCTTCATTCATATCATTTACCCAATATCTTCCTTTGCTGGCTTCATAGAAATTATTTGGCTCTGTTTGTGACGGCATGGATAGGTACACTTCCTTGGTCTATTTAGCTAGTTGTCTTCTAGTTTGGAATCTTGCACTATTGTCTCCAATTATTTTACCTTCTAGATGGTTATTCTCAATGTGTCTCGAGGGTCCTTTTGAGTTTAATTTAGTATCTTCTATTTTCTTACTCTATTCTTCATTTTCTTGGTTCTCATCTTCATGATCATCTAAAGTATTAGCGCAGTTTGTGCTTCTGGTTCTATTTGGCAGATCTTCGTCGAATCTCCACCAATGTTTTCCACAATTTTATGCAGTCTTTTGTTGTAGCACCTGTATCCCTTACTCTTGGATGCATATCCCAAAAATATTCATTCATCATCTCTTGCATCATACTTCCCCAATTTTTCACCATTATTATTTATGAAACATTTCCTGCCAAAGACTCTAAATTTCTTGATAGATGTCGGTTTCCCATGCCACAATTGATATGCAGTCTTGTCACAATTTGGTATAAGATGAGCTTTGTTAAGAATATGAAAAACTGTGTGTACTGCTTCTACGCGGTAGGTTTGGGGAATGTTACTTTCTTACATCATGGCTCTGGAAATTTTTTTTACTGACTTGTTTTGCCTCTCTGCCACTCCATTTTGTTGAGGTGTACCTACAATGGTAAAATTTTTCTTTATCCCACATTCATTGCATAGGTCTAAAAAATCATCTTCAGTGAATTAACCTCCTCTGTTTGATCTAATACATTTTAACATACATCCAATTTGATTTTCTTCCAGTGCCTTGAATATCTTGAGTTTCTCAAATGCTTCGGATTTATATTTGAGAAATTCCACCCACGTCAATCTAGAAAAATCATCTATTATCAACATGAAATACAATTCCCCACCTGGTGCATTAGTTGTTGAAGGTCCACACATGTCCATGTGTACAAGCTAAAGAGGCTTACTTGTATATAGTTGGTCTTTAGCTTTGAATGATGTGCGAGTTTGTTTTCCCAGTTGGTAGGACTTACATATGGTATTTGGAGGCTTCTTTATTACAAGAAAATCTCTGACAGCTTTCTTCTTACTCAGTTTGATGATGTGGTCAAAGCTTCGATGTCCCAATATTCTATGCCATAGCCAAGATTTTTCAAGTTTGATGATGTGGCATGCTTCATTCTCTTCTTTGACTATATAGACATCACTCCCTATTCAAACACCTTTGATCATGGTCTTTCTTGTGGTGATAGTTCTTAATTCACAATATTTGTCTCTGAAAAGGACCTCACAGCCTTTATCACACATTTGGCTGACACTTAACATATTTTATTTCAGACCATCCATAAATAATACATCATGAGTCTCTCCTCTTCCATTATTTAGGCTAACTGATCTTTTTCCCTTGATTTTCCGCCCTCTATCATTGTCGAATGTTACATTTCAAGATTTCTTTTCATTAAAAGTTATAAAATTGCTTTATTCTCGAGTCATATGTTTTGAGCACTCACTGTCCACATACCATTAGCTTTTCTGATCATGAGCTATTAGAACCAGATCACACTTATCTAGCTTCTTTCTCCACTGCATGCAGCTATTTGTTTGGTAAATTTCCTGAGGATATGGACCATAATATTTGAGAGGACATTCGAGAGATTTGTGCCCAATTTTATGACATAAAAAAAATTTGATTGTATTTCTGAATCGATTATGTATACTAGTGAATCCACCATTGTTGTTAATTCCCCTTGATTTTCCATACACCACTCTCTATATATGCATCTTGCACTCCATGGCTTTATGACCAAACCCTTTACAATAAAAGCAATACCCATGGAAGTAGTATCTGTCTCTGGCATAAAGAGTTTTTTAAGGTAATATTTTTCGTTTGTTGTATATTTTTCTATTTGGATTGGATTTTCTTTATCTTACAGCATGTTGCAAAATGTCCAGGTTTGTGGCAGGCAAAGCAAGTGATACTTCTCACAGGAGGAAGCATTAGGAGATTTTTGAGGTCTAAAATGGGCCTTCTACGAAAAATGTGCAACCAAAATAAACTTTATAAGAACCAATAAGATTCAAGATGATGATGTCAACCATGGGGGATGATTCACCATTTTTTAAGTAAAAGGGTAAAATGATTAAAAAATAATATAATAATAAAACTACTTTTTCAACTCATATTTTAAACTTATCTCCCAAAGCTTTTACTAAAATCTGGAGTGGGAGTACTCGTTGGATGCAAAATTTAATTCGTCATCCAAGAAGTTCCCAGGTTGCATACTTTCGATGGACCCTACTATGCGAAAAATGAGAAATACATGAGAAAACGTGATTGCAATCACGTTTTTCATGTATTTCTCATTTTTCATGTATGCAACATGGGTACTGCTTGGATGAGGAATTAAATATTGCATCCAACGAGTACTCCCACTCGAAATTTTAGTAAAACCTTTAGGAGATAAGTTGAAAATATGAGTTGAAAAATAGTTTTTTCTTTTTTCCCTCTAAAATTTGATGATGTCATCAAATATTATTTTATTATTTTCACTATTATTTTATAATTTCCTTAGGAGGCCCATTTTAGACCTCAAAATTCCCTTAATGGAACCTCCATTGACATCTTTTGAATTTATTCAATTCATCCTTAGGAGCGCATGAGTCTTTTGGAGTTGATTGTTTCTTCATTTATTCCTTTGTCACTTGAGGTTGCTACTTGTTTATGATTGTTTCGTTATATATCATGGTCTTCTTGGTTTCTAATTCTGTGGATTCCCTTTTTTCTGCTTCATTATCCTTTACAACTATTACAAAAATGATATTCTTGTTATCTTCTATCTTGGATTTGTTGGTTTCTCCTTCATATCTTATCGTAGCCTTTATATGAGGAGATCTTTGAGCATTAAGATTTTTTTCCAGATGACCAGAGCTTTTCATTTGAGAAATATTCATAGTTAATTCAATTTGGACATTTTCTAATTTCTTACTTAGGCTTACCACTTCCTGTTCCAGCTTTTCTCACTCCTGATTTTTCTCCTTTAGTTATCTTTCAAGAATATAATTTATTTTCCTTGATTCTTCTAGTTCAATGTTCAATTTAATAAGGTTTTCTAAATCTAGTTTTGTCTTTGCATATTTTATAAAAATCTTTTTCTGTTTCTTACTCATAATTTTAAGTATTCTTATTTCCTCCAGGGCACTAATTAGCTCCCCTCAAGATCTACCCCACCTTCATCTTAAAATTCTAGGAGATCCTCCTCAAGCTCTTCCTTAGCCTTAAAAATGAATTTTGATGTTCCTTCTTCATTGCGGGATTAATCTGAACCCTATGATGTGCTACTATCTTATTAAACATAGGATGATCTTCGATTAAATCTATTCCCTTTCGGCGTATTTGTTGAAGTTGGTTTCCTCTTTCCCTCTTCATTGATTCTCCATTTTATTATGAATACATTTAGATGCATAGTGCCCCATGCTTCCATAGTTAAAGAACTTAAATGGAAGCTTACCTTTATACTGACATGTGCCTTTCTCCAATCTTCTGACAAATTTGGCATCTTCTTCATCAAAGCAGGAGCATGTAAATTCCTTATCTTCTCTTCACTTATCAACCTTAAAGGTTGCCTCCCTCACATTTGAATTCCCTTTTGGAAGTCTCATCTCATAGGCTATCAAGTTTCCAAGTAATTGGTTCAAGGTCTAATTTTCCCAGTTTGCTCTTTCTTCTATGGCAGAAACCTTAGGGTTAAACCTGGATGGTAAATATCTCAATATCTTTTGTAAAATTACACATTCCTTAATGGTTTATCCTAGAGATTTCATGTTATTCACAACTTGCGCAACCTTTAAGAAGCAACTGGCTACATCTTCATCTTCATTCATTTTTTACATTTTCAAACTTAGCTCTATAGGTTTGGAGTTTGGATATCTTCACATTTTCTAATGTATCCCATATTTCTTTAGTAGTCTTACTGTTCATTACTTTGATAAATTCTGACTCACACAGACCACTAAAGAGTGCATTCATTGCTTTTGCATTAGCTATGAAATCTTGTTTGGACTCTTTCTCTATGTCTATATCCTTTGGAGCATATCCTTCTTCCACAACAACCCAAACTTCTATTCCTAGAGATATTATGTATGTCCTCATTCTTATTTTCTAGAAGCCATAGTTTGTGCCAATAAATAAAGGGGCTTTATTTGTTGAGCATCCTTCAAGGCTAGCCATCATGGGGACCTAGAATCTCCCTCCAGTTGTTAAACTGATATAGAAGGAAATTTCCTTGATACCAATTGATGAACCCTTAGCTAAACTGAGGGGGGCGGTGTGTGAATTAGTTTTATAAATTTATGGACTTTTAAAACTTTCTTTTTGATGTATTTACACCTTCATTTCATGATCACCTTAATGTACAATGAAAAAAAAATCTTAATATGTGAGCAACAAGTATTAAGAAGATTAAATACAAAAAATCAACACATAATCATCATCCATATAGGGAATAGATATAAGTGGAAACCCATAAGGGAGAAAACCACATATCATTATTATTGTGATGCAAAGGCAAGCTCCAACTCCCTCTCACCACTTATTTTCTGTAGGCTACAACTTACAGGATGCTACTACCTCAAATTCTGCAAGCTACAACTTACAAGGAAGCTCCAACTCCCATTTATTTTCTGTAGGCTACAAGCCACAGGAGGCTCCTACCACAACTAGCTACAACTAGGCATCCATCAAGCTACAACTTGATATGGATGCACCAAATTCCTTAGACTACAATAAAATCATATGCTAATTTACCTGGATATCAGCTCTGTTTTACTCCTTCTTCACTGTTGTCCGTCCAACCTTCAAATCTGATTTATATTAGCTCTGGATCTTCATAGCTTCTCTATCTGCTCTTTCTTATTCTTCCACTGTCTAACTCCTTTATACATATAACAATAACATCATTTATTGATATCACTTCATAGATGTTTTCATTTCATATGGGAATATGAAATGAATAGGTATGACTCTTTGCCTTCCACCCTCTCATTTCCTCATACAACATATTCAGGATGTTACAACACTATATACTAATTTCAGTATTAAATTGGAGTTTTGATTTGCCTACAGAGACTTTCCTTTGCATCACAAACAATATAGAACAAATGATAAATTTACAGTTACATTCAAATATTTCACTCAACCCTTTCAGTTTCTTCTATTTGCTGAGCATTTGTCCTCTTCTACTTGCTGTCATTTTTTTCTTTTCTATTCCTGCAGTTATATTTCAACTTTGCTGCATAACTGCCCTTTTATCCCGACTTGACCCATGTTGTTCCACTGTTTTGCACGAGCTCCGGGACCTTTTTCATACCTGAGGCTTTCTTTTCTGTGTTCAAACTTTTCTTTTAGCACACAACTGCAATCGCATAACACTATTCATCTTGGCCGGCTTCTTTAACCAAACCCACTGCAAAAAACCAGAATACACCGTGGAAAGTAGATTTAAAAAACTCCACAAAAAGTTTCCCTTTTCACGCAACATGGTTCAACCTTGGAAGGTCACAAAATACATATGAGTGTGAATCAAACAACGGAATTTCATAACGTACACATACCATATATAAGTCCAAACCAATTCGTATGCCCCAAACCAATGCAAATACGCGGGAATACACACACATTTCTAACCAATCGCGGCCAATTGCACTTCACAAACTTTAAGACATAACCTTAAGAGTTAAACTCTATTTCTTGTGGGATGAGATGTTGCAGAGAGTCGACACGTGTCCGTCCACTTCGCATCGCAAAACATTAAACTTCCCTTGCGGTATTCTTAATGCTATCCCCTAAATGTTGCGATGTGCGATAACTCTTCGAGGTCACTTCAATCTCCATCATTGGCTTGTCCTTGATCTGACGGTCCACACAATGTCCCCACCGATTCACTGTGCATCACAAAACTTTAAAATTCCCTTGCAGTCACCTTAATGATATCCCCTAAATGTTGTGATGTGTGATATCACTTCCAGGCCATTGTAATATTTGCCTTTGGATTGTCCTAGTCCTACGGTCCATGCAATGTCCCCACCGATTCACTTCGCATCGCAAACTAATAATCTTTACTTGCGAAAACTGTTAACTGATACTCCTATTTTCTGCGATGTGCGAAAACGTTGTGGTTGTTGTTGGGTTGTATTAGTCACTATTAAATGACTAGAACAATACACATAAATTATCAATCAAGGGACATCTTTTATTTCAATGACACTCACATTGTCTGTGTCGATACACCCAACTAAAAGCAAACCCAAATAAAGGAAATCGTTACCGAAGTAGATGTTCGAAGTAAATCAATCATGAAGAAATACAATGATCTACAATACTGCAATCACACCTTAATTAATATTTTCTAGCACGCCACACAACAATTATCCGGTTGGTATCTCTGTGCTCATATGTGTAACATCATACAAAATATTGAAATTGAAGCAGATATATTCATAGCTGAAACAATAGCAACATAAATTCTATTGATACATAAACAAAATATAAGCACATATACACAACTACCTTAATAATTTTAATCCCTGCCAAAGAGGAGGGCCTTTCTTCCCTAGTTGGGCACAGGTAGAGGAAGAACTTAATGGAAACTAAATCGAATAACGCATGTAACAACAATAACAGGATAATCTGTATTAATATGATAAAAATTACAGAGCCAAAGTAATTTTGTTCTTCATTAACCTTTCGACCTCAAGGGCCGATAAATATATAGTGGTTACATCTCAGAAAAACAAGGGATATATCAGTCATGAGAATCTTAGGATTCCAACGCTAATCAAAATAGAATACATATGGTTATAACCACTTCTTAATAAAATTCTGACCGGAAAATTATAGATTACAATCAAAACTGCTGATAGGTTGTTAGCAAAAAGCACAACACTTAACGACTTCTACAACTATTACGATAAATCACAACTGTAGCATAATAGCTAGCAGAAAAGTTAGCAACAAGAGTTGACAAGATCTAGTCAGCAGTACAGTACTAACAACAGTTCTTGACCTAGTCTGTAACATCAAGGTGTAATAGCATCACGGTGTAAAAATATCACTGTAACAGCACACCCTTAACTGCTCCTGTATGCCTCGTGCTTGGGATATTTTGTGCTACAAATGACATAAGGAAATACAACAAAAAGACCATATATCTTCTCGAAAAATTCATCCTCGATTAGTCATAAAAATGCATGATACATCATAATAATTCATGAAATGGCAGAGTAATGAAAATAAGGTAAAAAAACACAAGTTAAGATAGAAGGATAGGAAAAAGAGGCATAGATAGTCCCAATGGTTATGGTCATGAGGATAAAAAGGGGAAACCAATGTAGGAAAAATGTGGAAAACTGGCACCCAACAGTTGCGATGTACTTTATCACTATTTATTGGTGTTGGATCTACGATCCTCGTCGAGTTTGCAAATCCAATTGGTTTCGTTACGCATCAACGCAATATACAAGTCCTATGGCCTCAGTTCTGCCTGCACATCCAATTAATCCTCTTGTTGTGTGATCAAATACAAATTTTCGGTTTCAATCGAGATTTAAAATAACTTATTAAAAATAGGGAACATGATGAAAGTGAAAAACACTCAGAGTTTATTTGGAAATGAAGTACTGTTCTAAAACAGAGATCTCGATCAAACACAAAACACATGGATTATATTGGAAATGGAAAAATCAGAGCCAAGCCCTCAGATGGTTAATTTTAACATTTACTTCTACTTTTATTTTCTCTACTTCTACTTCTCTGCTACTCTTTTATGCTTCTCTGTTGCATTCGCTGCCTCTGCTGCATTTGCTGCCTCCGCTACCTTTGCTACCTCTGCCACCTTTGTTGCCTCTATGTTGCATTTGCTGATAGTCTAAGGCTGCTCCTTGCCTCTCTTCTTCTACTCTGCCTCTCTTTTATGGTTTCTTACTAAATTTTTTCCTAATCTACTCCTTTTCCTTATTTTTGGTTCTTCTCTTCTCCTTTTCCTTTATGATAGTTTAGGTGCATCTCCTTTGTGCTCCTTTTCCATCAATGACAATATTTCAAACACTGCGTCACCCTAAAGGCCCTGTGTCATCCCCTGCACTGTCTTTTTGTCATCCTGGCTGGGTTTCATCCCTACTATTGGCCTCTCCACTACATGGTATGGGTCTGCCTCTCTTATTATGTATTTTTGTCCTCGGATTAGTGTAATCCCTCGCTGATATGCCCCTCACCAGAACTATAAGCTCACTCAAACATTTGCAGCAAACCGTGCCCTAGAATTTCGATTTAGCTCAAGTGCTACTACAATGTGTCTGTTCTCCAACTAGCCCCAAGCCTTCCTTTAATAATTTTGTCATTTAGAAATCAATGGTCATGATCTAATCTCTAATAAATGGCTCATATTAGAAAAAAATATTAATTCATGTTAGTTAGAACATTCTCACCCACATGTGTAAATTAATTCACTTTAATTTTTTAATTTCCCTAAGTTAGACTTAGGGTCCCCATTAAAAAATATAATTATTTGAATAACATTTACGCCGAGTCGAATTTCTCCAAACAATTTCTAGGTCATGGAGATCTCATGTTTCCTAGCCCCTCTACAAAGTTTTGGAGCTAGATCATATCTGATGCTACCAAAAATATCAACACAAACATCCAAGGAAATCATGAACATATGGTGAAACATGTTGTTGAGAATCAATATCATATGGGAACTATGATATCACAATTGTTGAGAAATTTTTTTAATCACAACATCATATTCACGAATTTTAAAACAAAGATCCACATCATCATGGATTCAATTCAAAACAAATGAACTACTAAATTATGAATATAATTATGAATAAATTTGATGGTAATGAACCTGTAACATGGATATTTCATATGGAGAAATACTTTGATCTACAACAAGTGGCATTGTTAGTAAATGTAAATATTGCATCCATGTTTTTAAAATAAGATGAAAATGTATGGCATCAATAAATTTGCGAAAGAAAATGAGATTCAATTATACCTTGGTCCATTTTTATAAAGGAATTGATATCAATTTATGGGGATGCTAAGATAAACATATTCTTTAGTCAATTGATAAATCTTGGAAAAAATTTACAGTTACGAAGCACATTCAACAATTCCAAAGTTTAGTCTAGAAGTAAAGAATATTTCATGGGATAAGTTGTTATATAAATTTATGGGAAATTTAAAGGAAAGAATACAACATTAGGTGGATCTCCTTGAACCTAAATCCTTAGGGCATGCTTTTAGTATGCATGAAAATTATAAAGTAAATATATTTCCACTATAAAAATGGTCACTCATAATTATATAGAAAATCATGTCCCATTTCCTAACTGTAAAGGTTGAATCCATGAAAAACAGATGAAATAAGAGAAAAGAAATTGTGTTTCAACTATGTTAACAACTATAGTAAATGGAACAGATGCAGGAAGAATAAATTATTATACATAAATTGTAAATATCAAGAAGATAAAGAAGTGGAAACTTCACAAGATCTAGAGCTATATGATATTACTTCAATAATATTTTATCATGCATTAAAAAACAACAGTACTCCATATACCCTCAAGGTAGAAGGAGATATCAAAGATAAAAATATAACAATATTGATAGATTTAGGTAGTACCCATAATTTAATCACTTATAAACTGATAAAAATTCTTAATTTATTTGTATATCCAACACAAAAATTTCAAGTGATGATTGTCGATAGAGTTAGCATGATTTGTTAAGGAAAATTCTATAATATTAAGTTGAACATGGGGGGGTATTTATTTTTTAGTCCCATGACTACAATCCAAATGGGTGGTGTTGATGTTGTATTAAGGCTCCAATGACTACAATCATTAGGAACAAAAACCCTTAATTTCAAACATCTTTTCATAATATTTTTCTTTGAAGGAAAGGAAATTGAGCTTAGGGGTATCCAAGAGAAACTCAGTAAGGTTAAAACCTCTAATAGCATAAAAACATTGTTAAAAAAGGGACACTAAGGTGTAGTTTCACAATATCGTTTATTATATGTTCAAACATTTATATCCTCTACTCTAGTGGATGTCCAAAAAGTTGTCAACAAAGGTATTTGGAGGAATTCCTAAGGGTTTTCCACTTTTTCAAGGTCATGACCATGTTATTCATTTTCAACCTAAATTGGTACCACCTAAAATTATCCCTTACAGATGTCCACATGCACAAGAAAATTTGACTGAGAATATGTTTCAAGAAATGTTTAAGGTTGGTGTCATTCAGCCTTGCTAGAACAATTTGTAGATTACGAACAAATCAAGAAAATTAAAATCAATGATAAGTTTTATATTCCTAGCATTGATGAATTATTACATGAATTGCATAGAGAAAGTCTATTTACTAAGTTGGATCTTAATTTTCGATATCATCCAATCATAATTAGGAAATAAGCCATTCCAAAATTATCCTTTAGAACACATGAAGGTCATCACAAGTTTTTGGTTATGCCATTTGGACTCACAAATTCACTTTCACCATTTCAAAGCTTGATAAATTCTATTTTTAATCTGTTTCTTAGAAATATTGTGCTAGTGTTTTCTTGATGACATAGTAATCTATAAAAAATATCTGGAGGAACATGTTAACCATGTGGATGGGTTCCTAAGACTATTGGAAAAGCATAAGCTATATATAAATCCTTCCAAGTGTGCCTTTGGGGTTAAAGAAGTGGAATATTTGGATCATATTGTATCACATGATGGTGCCAATGTGGATTCCAGTAAAATATAACATATGAAGGAATATCTAATCTCTAATACCTTGATGAAAATCAAAGGATTCATAGGATTGACATGTTATTACCACAATTTTTCCAAGAATAATGGTCAAATAGTAGCACCTCTAAAAAAAGCTTGAAGAAAGAACATTATTTTTGGACTAAGGAATAAACCATATATTTTGAAGAACATAAAGAGGCTATGTGTTCAACTCCAATATTGGTGGCACATGAATTCATAAAAATATTCGTTTTTAAGTGTGATGCCTTAGAACATTAAATTGGTGAAGTTTGATGCAGTAAGGAAGGCTCCTTTCCTTTCAATGTAGTGAGGTTAATGGAAATAACTTACTCAGATCCATCAATGAAAAACAAAATGTTTGCCATACTACATGCAGTTAAGAAATGACATCCATACCTAATAGGAAGACACTTCAAAGTAAAAATATATCATGATAGTTTGAATCACTTCGTTGAGAAAATATTACCTTCAGAAGAGCAACAAAAATGGGTCACAAATATGTTGGGTTATGAATTTTAAATTATCTACAATAGGGGAAAAAATATTTTGGTAGATGAAATCTCAAGGAAAGAGTAATATAGAAATGGTTTACTATGTGCTATTTCCATTCTACAATCTGACTAGGTGGAAGAAGCAAGGATAGAATGGTAGAAATTTGATAATATATGAAACATAATTCAACAACTATAGGATTACCCTAATGTAGTAGAAAATTTGATTTTGTATGGTATCAAGATCAATTATACTTATCTAAAAATTATTTTCTCAAATAGAATGTATTTTTGGAATTACACACTTCTCATGTAGCAGGACAATCAGGTTCTTGAATATATACAGTAGGATCAAGAAATATTTTAATAAATAAGATATTGTCAAGACATGAGGGCTCCTTCAACCATTTGCCATATCAAGAGAGTGTTGGGAACAATTTTTAATGGATTTCATTATAGTCTTACCCAAATCCAAATGAAATAGTATCATTATGGTAGTGGTATATCAAATAAGAAAGTATACTCACTTTCTCCCTCTTTCTCATCCCTTTAAATCAAGTATTGTGGAAAAATGATCATGGAAATATTCCAAGAAATACATGGAATATCAAATATTATTGTAAGTGATAGAAACCCAATTTTCACTAAAAAAATTTGGACTAATTTTTTTTTTATTTGGCTACTCAATTAAGTAACAGTTCATCTTATGATCCTCAATATGATGGGAAAATTTATATTGTGAATAAAAATTTATAAGAATATCTAATTTGTTTTTCATATGATGAAAGTACACAATGGTAAGATGGTTTCACTTGGAAAAATGGTGGTACAACACATATTTCCGTACTTACTAAAAAATGTCACCCTTTATGCGAATTCATGGATATAATACTCCATTCATCACATCAACCTTGAAAGGGACCATAAAGGCTCAAGTAGTAAAGGACCATACAGAACACCAACAAGAGGTTCTAAGAAAATTGAAGGGAGACTTGGTTATGGTAGAAAATATGATTAAACAACTAGCAGATAAACATTGTAGTGAAATGGAATTTTAAGAGGGGGATTTGTTATTTGTGAGATAACATACACATAAACCAATGTCCCTCATGTAACAAAAGGAGAATAAATTAACTCTAAGGTATTATCGAACCTAGAAGGTGTTGTAGAGGGTTGGAAGTATGGCTTAGAAATAGGATTTTCTTCCATCTTCACGTGTACATCCAAGCATCCTTTTACGTAAATAAGGTAATACCTGACAAGACTCCTGCACAAATTATTGTACTAGGTATCAAAAAAGAAGGGAAAATAATACTAGAACTAGAAACAATTTTGGAAGCAAGGATTAAATAACTAATAAATCAATAAATTATTGAGTACCTCATCAAATGGAAGAACCTACCAATGGAAGAAGCAACATGGGAAGATCATTTTTTCATGGAAAAACACCCACAGATAGTCAAGTGTTGCGTACAATAATTATTTTAAGGGCAGTGGAATTTAAGGCCTATATAAAATCCATGTTAAACCAAAATCCCCTTAGTATGCCCTAGTTACTAAGCAATTAAATTTATATTTGTATATTTTTATGTAGGATAGAACCCTTCGTGGTCTCATTTTATTATAATTATACCCTTTGTATCCAATATATACAAAGGATACCTATTCTTATGTAATATCCCATTTCGGGGATATCTCTAAAACACGACAAACTCCAACCAGAGATAGACTGGGAGGGAATTTACCGGATATTTCGCCTCTGAAAAGAGGACGAGATTCGGAGGCTACCTATCCCTTTCCAGACTCTGTCTAAGATTGAAAGATAAACACACCAAGTGGTATAGAACTAGAATGCTCAAAAACAATAATAGAGCAGTAGACATATAATATCATAGAAAGAGAATACGGAAACTAAGGCAACTCATCCAGAAAACATAGAGAGGAAATGCTGAGCCATTTTATTAATATGAGAAATATAATGAAGTACAATAGGAGATTAGAGTGATGACACCTAATCTTGCTCAAGGCAAGTGAGAAAACACTCTTAGAGAATACCAGAAATGGCTGCTCTATGAACTGCGTCCCAGCTGCTGGAAAACAGCCGTGTAGCTGCTACTACTGGAATGGAATAAAGACTAGGGGCTGATACCCTTGCCATAATGAGCTTAAAATCTTCAAACCTCCTCTACTCGCCAAAGCATACAAAACCCATAAACCATATCAAAAATTTCCAACCCCCAAAAATCACCAAAAAATGCCTCCTCAGGGAATTACGTTGGCCTCCAAGGCTCTGCGTAGAGGCCAAATGGAAGTAGTTGAAACACCACTTCAAACTATACCAAAATCCTCCTATGGGAAAAGGCTGACCCTCTGCTCAAAATCTCGACTGAATCTCCTGCAGAAACCCCAATCCGGAGCACCTCCAAAAGCGACTGCATCCTTTCTCCCACTGACTATGTAGTCTCTATAGGCACCAGCTCCGCCACAAACCCAAACAAAAAAACTACTCACAAAATGATGAAAAACAAACCTTGCCTAAGTAGGCACTCGAAGTCCCCCGGGGCTAAGGGAGAGATCTCCGACCGGAGACACTCAATGCACTAAACAGTGCTACAGACAGGCTAAACAGCCAGCGTGCTCAAGAAGACAAATTTCTCACTCAAAAATCATCAACTCAAGAATGAATGAAATGAGAAGGCTTCTCCACATTTTATAACGCTGGTTTCCCTCCAAAAACCAAACATAGCCTCTCTCTCTTGCCACATGCTCATCCTTATCTGCGTAGAAGCTTCTAGAGCATATGTGGGCCCCCTCTCTTCGTGGTCCTTTTGCCCCCCTTGGTTCTCTTATGTTACAACCTTGTGTCTACTAGGGAGTGCACTTTATTTTTAGAGTGAGTTATGTCCCCCTCTACTCACCTTTATTTATAATTTAATTATATAAGGAAAAATTGATCAAAATTAATATTTCCAATTAGCTGTTGCTAATTGGGAATATTACAGTCCTCCCCGCCAAAAATTTCTTGTCCTCAAGAAATGCCTGAAAAAGCCTCCTCTCTAGTTGGTGCTCCCCCACCGACACTGCAAAATGTGCCTGGGTCCCAAATGCGCCACTGAATCTTCCCTATCCTCTGCATCACCAGGATATGAAGGGATCTCTCAATGCCAGGATCCCAAACTGATCTCTCAAAGTACCAACCAACCAACAATCCTCCCAGATCCCATCACCACCATGGCCAATAATAGCCCAAGTCCCACGGCTCGGACTACACACTACCTCTGGATATGAATGATGCTCTAAGAGGTGAAGACCATGACCCCTGCTGCGTTGCATCTATGACTGTGTAATTTCTCCCATCAACTCTATACCAACTCATTACCTCTCTCCAATCCAAGTCTTGACTCAATCCCACATTGATCCTGCTCTGCTGAAATCGGGATGGAGTGCTGAAGAAACGACGACCTGTGCCCCCCTGCTAGATGGAATCTGTAACATCTGCTACATCCAAGGGCCCCTGCTCTGCTGTGCTCCCTACAAAGAATATTGTACCATCAAGAGGGTACCAACTCATGATCTCCTGCCAGTCCATCCTGGAAGAAGAATCCGATGTAGCAACAACAACTGCATATGGAACACACCTGGAGTGTTGCCGCCAGCCCGTAATCAACTCGCACTGCTCTGCCCTATCTGCCAATGAAAGCTACCTATAGAAGGAAGCCCCTCTCTCTATAATGGGCCAAAGTGGGCAAGATATGCTGCAAGCTCCATCGATGTACTCCTAGAGAGTGCTACCCACTAAAAACACTGTAGCTCTGCTGACTGTGAGTACATATATCTGCGCGTCATCCCTGTGTCGACCCACAGATGGATGCTCCACCATCTCCAACAGCTCCTCCCACTCCTGATCAGGAATGTCATGCTCCCGCTGTCTACTGGCCCCCTGTATAACAATCCCATCAATCTCCAACACCTCCAGAGGATATGGATCTGCAACTGCTATCACCGTACTCAATTTCAGTGCATCTGACTGCCCCACCTTAATGGCTGATCCCAATGTTAGCCGCATATCCCTCATCGGATCAATATGGGCGCTCATCTGGATCTCCCCCAAAGGAATATCGTGCATGATGTGAATAGTGTCCTCCTCTATCGACTCAGGCTCCATCACCTGTTGTTGTAGCTGAATCATCACAAGTGACTCTTCACCCAGAGTATCTCCCGCAAAGTCCTGTGACTGCTCACCCTGGACACTAGAATGTAGCTCCGGTCTACTGTCACCATCTCTGCATGAATGCACTCGCTCCCTAGGATCGTCCTCAACTGATCCTATGGAATCATATGAAAAAGAGTCATCACCCTGGCATACAGAAGGAATGCCCTCCTGTTCTACCTCCACCACCTCATTTGCATTGAATATGCCATCCACCCTCTCGATAAAGTGTCAATACAATGTCTGGAGCCCAGACACATACTGGGATGCTACCTATGATGTACCGACTATCCTCTACTCATGCATGATATCGACATGCCTTGAGGGAAAAATGACGCATGTCTCCCTCATGACCGGCTCCCCAAGCATAGGCTCAACGATGACTGATGTGCCACCTTTGCAGAGGATCATCTCATCCCCTAACCTATGGATATCAACTAGCACCCCGACCCAGTGCCACTGCTGAGAATTCTCTCCCCTAGTGTGCTGAGTGTCATCCAAATATCTTCGGTGAGCCTCACGTACCCCGCTACTCATGCCCAAAGTGCCAAAGGACAATGAAAAAATCAACTGTGCCCGCGAGTGATGTAGAAGAGGGTCAGATGCGTGAGTCCCCACAGATACTGTCAAGTATTGCTCATCTGTCTCCCCATCGATCCTGGGTGAAATTCCCCTAAAGGTAAGCTCGGTGTCCCTGTCCGTGAGTCTCCCTGGAGGCAATGCTCTAAGACCCTGCTATACAGCACCATACGCCCTCGCATACCACCGATCATCCATGTACTCCTCGACATGCCACTACACACTGAGGCATACCCCTGTATACTGCTGGATACTCCAAGCTACTATTGTACCACCCTGTACCGTCTCGTGCCCTGACTGTGTCCAGGCATCGGTCACTTCCCGCGTGCTCTCAATGTGATGTAGGACACTCCTACTCCACAATGCAGTCCCACACACTACGGTACACCACCATGCAACTCCATGTCCATTGGTAGTCCACTGCTCAATGCTAGAGGCTCCCACACATCCCTGGATGTGATGACCTAGAGCTATGCCTCTACATGTTGGACTACCCCCAATCGGTATCATCGTCTCCGCCATCGCATCACTATACCTGCTGACGAATTGATCATCACTCCAAACCCTCCTTGAGGGGTCTGAGAAGTGAATCTCCCTATGTGTCAGTAGTGTTACCACCACTGCTCGGCTCTACTGCATCCTCTGTTCCCCACACAAAGGTGAAGAATATTTGGCCCCATACAAGGTGCCATCTGGTGGCCTACCAATGCCACTTGCTCCGACAAGCTCCTACCAAGGTATGTTGACCACCCCGTGATCCCGTGTATAAGTGTCATACCAAGACAACCTAGGGAGTCTGCCCATAAACTGGTTGGCCATTGGAGTTGACAAGAACTCCCCTAGTAGATGCACTTGCTCGACTTCTAGGCCAACTGTACCCTCTAAGACATAGTCAACTGACCTTCCTGGGAAATGATAGGTGATCGTGCCTAGATCCCAATGCTAGTCTGGGGTTCCTGTAGTCGCAGCACCTGGAAACTCCTAATAACTACACCTGGGTCCACCACTATCTCCATAACCCACTCCACTGGGTACCAACTCAAAATATCTCGCCATCCAACCTTGACAAGTGGATGTTGCACACTGTGCAGCTCCGATCGTTTGATCTTGCTAACCAAGTCAACATATGAGGTCTGACTAGGTGATTTCATCTCTCTCTCTCCAATGGGGAGAGGTGACCCAACAACACTGCTAGTCTCATCCATGCATGCCTGTAGGGGAATGATCTGATGCTCCAACGTGCCCTCTAGTTGTACCATCAGGGAATCCAGTCGTTCCCCAATGCGGACCAACTTGGCCGCTGACTCAGGACAAGCCACTCTCATGCCCTCCAGCTCCTTTTCCTGTAACAAAATGTCCTCACGTATTGACGTGGCCTTTCCTTTCAAAACTATAAGGTCTGCCCGAAGCCAATGTTACCTCTATCTGTGACCATCATCCAATACCTCTCTATCTCCTAGTGCCTCGTCGAAGGTGGATACATCTCCTGACACCTCACCCATCTGTCGTGTGCTGCTACCACGCGAAGACTCGAACACGACTTCGGTCATCACCCCAATGGATGGCTCTACTGGGATAGGCTCTAACTTCTCCACTATGATATCAACCGACATGGTCAAGGAGGTCTCTAATGAGGGTGAGTCCTATGTCACACTAGGTGTATCCTCGAACTCCCTGCAATCTTGTGTGCCCTCATCCTCCAAGTGCGAGGTAACCATTTTGATGGTTTCCCCCTCCGATACTTGTTCAAGCTGGGAAGAGGTATCCAACTTCTCCACCCAAGATTTTACCGAAAACTTGGATGACCCGTTAAATGTTGGTAAATAGAATCTGCCCACTGTGCACTGTAAGCACCCATCATGTGAGTGCCTATTCCCTCTGTGAAAGTTGCAGGTTCTGCTATTCTACTGGAGCTGAACAAAATCTCTAAATGGAAGGGCATCCATGAACTCCTGCCCATAGGCCTGATACTCAGCGAAATAATCACGCATGTTACCAGGCTCTGGCTCCTGCTATGCTCCTGCCCCTGTGTCTGCACCCAGAAAAGCGGGCACAGTGGAATGTGTGGGTGTATGTGATGCCATATGCTGAGAGGCATCATGCTCCAGCAAATGGTGGGATGTGCCTGATCCCTCTCTGACCTAGAAAACCCGTGGAGTTTCACACCGCCTAGCCTCCACAACTGTGAACCTCTATCCCATCACCTCAATTTGTCTAGCTAAATCCTACATGGACTTGAGGAGTGCCTCTCCAAACTGTTTGGCCTCTGTGTCATCTACCATCGGCTCTTTCTACCTTAAATCTACTACAAGCTCAACCTGCTCTGCGTCCATCATAAGCTCTCTCTCTTGATTTGCGTACTCTACCCGGGCATAGTCTTCCTCTTTGTAGGTGGTCTCCAACCTACGCTAATGGTCTCTATACTTCCTTCCTCTGTATGGTCTCTTTCCCGATGTCATAGACCACAGGCTGAGCCATAGCTATGCTATGATACCATTGTAATATCCCGTTTTGGGGATATATCTAAAACACGGCAAACTCCAACCAGAGATAGACTGGGAGGGAATTTACTAGATATTTCGCCTCTGAAAATAGGATGAGATCCGGAGGCTACCTGGCCCTTTCCAGACTCTGTCTAAGAGTGAAAGATAAACACACCAAGTGGTATAGAACTAGAACGGTGGCCTCCAAGGCTATGCGCAGAGGCCAAATGGAAATAGCTGAAACGCTGCCTCAAACTCTGCCAAAATCCTCCTGTGGGCAAAGGCTGACCCTCTGCTCAAAATCTCGGCTGAATCTCCTACAGAAACCCCAATCTGGAGCACCTCCAAAAGGGACTGCGTCCTCTCTCCTAGTGACTACACAGTCTCTATAAGCACCAGCTCCGCAACAAACCCAAACAACAAAACTACTCACAAAATTCTGAAAACCCAACCTTGCTCGAGCAGGCACTGGAAGTCACCCGGGGCTAAGGGCGAGATCTCCGACTGGAGACACTCAATGCACTAAACAGTGCTGCAGACAGGCTAAACGGCAAGTGTGCTCAAGAAGACAAATGTCTCACTCAAAAATCATCAACTCAAGAATGAATGAAATGAGAAGTCTCCTCCACATTTTATAACGTTGGTTTCCCTCCAAAACCCCAACGTAGCCTCTCTCTCTCTTGCCACATGCTCATCCTTATCTGCGCAAAAGCTTCTAGAGCATATGTGGGCCCCCTCTCTACATGGTCCTTTTGCCCCCCTTGGTTCACTTAAGTTACAACCTTGTGTCTACTAGGGAGTGCACTTTATTTTTAGAGTGAGTTATGTCCCTCTCTACTCACCTTTATTTATAATTTAATTATATAAGGAAAAATTGATCAAAATTAATATTTCCAATTACCTGCTACTAATTGGGAATATTACATCTTAGCATCATCAAATATTGTCTTGTACATTGTACTCATTGTAAAAGGAGCTTTCCCGCTTGAAGAGGACTATAACTATTGGTTTCGTATCATTTTTAATGTGCAAGCATCATAGCATTTTTATAATGTATATTTTTAACTCATATATTAATTATTTTTATAATTAATAATGATTATGATGATTTAAAATAAAGTGATTTTTTAGTAAGTTTTTATTATTTTTTTAATTGTGTTTAATTTTTTTTTATGTCTATTGGTTTTTTATCAACCATTTCTATATGGTGTGTTAAATTGTATTTTAATATTTTAGCTAAATAAATTTAATATTTTGAATGATTTAATTAATATTATTGGAAAATGATCGATTAGACCTTGTACCCTAACTCACTGATATAAAATTATTTTTCTTTATGGACTTTTAGCTGTAAATGTTTTCCAATGATCTAAATTAGTTTTATTGAAACTCATAAAATTATTATTATTGTTTTATATTTTGAAAATCATTTCAAAATCAAAAGAAAATATCTTTTATTATTATTATTTCCATAGAGTAGGATTACCAATCTGTGTTGTTTTAAGTTCTAATTAAAAAATATAAATATAAATTTATTTAATGCTGATTTGTATTTATTTAAGACATTATTTTTATTGGTGAAAATTAACACTCTAATAATATTATTAATAACTTATTATAAAATTAATGTAGAATATTTTCTACATATAACTCAAAGATAAGGTTAAATATAATTTAAAATGGATTTATATTTATTTTTTGCTAGGTTATTTAAGTTCTCATATGACTAGTATGCTTAACCTAAGGCTTGAGTAACCATGAGCTATGGTTACATAAGTCATAAAAATCACTCAGGTATCACACCTAGTCTAGGCCACACTCTCCCTTTGTATGGTCAAAAATTTTCCCATGGAGTTTCAAGCTAGTGACCTTCACACTATGGAGTGACTTAACACAACTTGTTACATCTTGTCTCTGCATTGTGGGCTAGAATGTATTTAATTTTGATATAAATATTTTAATATTTTTTTTATTTTTCATAATTTAACATTATTTATTACCATATGAAAACATCTACTAAAGTGTAGTTATTCATAACCATCATAGATCCATCTTAAATCTAGATCTACCAAACGCTAAGAGGGATCAAAACTCTCAAGATGTAAACCTGTTTTTGAGTGAAAATCATGAGGAATCAAAACTCCCAAGATGTAATCCTATTTTTGAGTGCAAATCTTGAGGAAATGTTTCCACCTCTATAGATTTGATTCCTCTTGACACTTGGAAGATATATAGTTCAGATGGAATTATCAAATTATATATATTTGTGTGTATGTGTGTGTGTGTTACATGTCAACTCTTGTTGCTATAGGAGCTTTTTTTAATGAAAGATGACATGTAAAGGGGTTGAAACACCACTCTTATGTGAATATAATTTCCTATAAAGAGAACATGTGGAAGTATAATGAAATAATGTATTTGTGAGGGAGATGAAAAGAAAGATACTCACACCATAATGAACAAGATATTGAGGTTGCCACAATTACCATAAGGTAAATAATGGTTCTATATGATTCTATGGTCCACTTCTTTCCAACAATGTGATATTTAATTTTATAAATACAAGTATTTATATTGTAAAATAAATTCTAAAATACACAGATGTTAAGGGGTATTTTTAAAGGAGGCATGTGAATGAGACCTAGAAATTACTTCAATTAAGAGACTTTTTAGAGGAAAGATTTAAAAATAATCATTTATATTAGAATATATATGTTGTTGTGAACCACTATTCTAGACAAATGTGTGATACAAATTTTTATATTTAAATGTATTTATGTTATAGAAACAAATCCAATATGCAAAAAAAAGCGTATATAATTTCACAATTGCTACCTTTTAAGAAGTTAGGTTAAAGGAATACCATGAAGTACTACCAATGAGAGGTCTTGAAAAAAGGATGGGACATGGCCAAGCAACAATCAAGCCAATGTGTAATAGAAATTTTAATATAGAGAAGAATTTATATTGTAGAAAAAATTGCAATATACACCACTGTTAGACTTATTTGTGATACCCATTTGTGAACATGTAAATATTATTTATTTAGAATGAACTACTTTTAGTAATGGCTAGAAATCCATAGGGGATTTTTATGAAATACAACATGATGATGTATTAAATAAAATTGAATAGTAGCTGTGAATTGGATAATTTGTTGGGAATGAACTATAGTTAATGAGATCCTTAATCATAATTCGGAAACTAAGGTGTAAGGATAAAAAACAAGATTAAATTCTCTTAATTCACTCCTTAAAATCCCCACGAGTGGTTTTAAAGTGATTTAGTAAGATTGGGAGAAGAAAATCTATTAAAATCACTCAATGTGGAAAAAAAACATTGGAAATAATGAAAAAGAGAAGATACTTTTTCGAAAAATAGGAAAAAACCTAAGCCATAAGGCTGGCATACATTAGAAAGCAGGACACTGCTAAGGAACATCTTCCAGGGAAGTAAGGAATAAAAATGCCTTGACTGGAATCAAAATAAGTAGTTGATTTTGGGAGGATTGTGATCTTAGCTCGGGCAACCTGTGGAGAAGGTACAAGGTTTGGGGGGGGGGGGACTTTTCACGTCAATACAATCTAGAAAATTTACGGTTCCAGGTTATGATTAGAAATTTATTAGCTTACATAATTATTGTCAGTCATATTAATGCAGAAGTAATGAGTGTTTGTCATTTGTATTAGTGGTTTTTAAATATTAATTTGACATTACTATGTTATACATTATTAGTCGTCTAAATGATATTGGTTATCTGAATATGGTGTGGAAATTATGTTTAGCTTATTTATAACATAATGATATTGTTAGTAATTGAGTAAAGGAATATTTGTAAGTAAAACTAGCACAGTATGATAATGAATAATTAGAAATCATCGTGAACATTCTCTGCCTTGTTGTAAATAAGGTTGAGAAGAAATTCAAGAAAACTACATCTGAGAATATTGGAATACATATAATTGAAGTTGAATTAATGGAATGGTGTAGTAATATGTGTTATAACTAGGTAATTGATTGTAGTCTTAGCGTTGTGTAATAAATATTAAAATAAAATATAGGTTAGTGGAATTATGTATCTCAACTTACGGGTTTCCCTATACAACAAAGAACGAGTAAATTATTATTATAAAAAGTATATGCAGATAGAAATGGAACCCTTGAGATTTAGTGATGCGACATGAGTATAGGGAAACCCTGAGTTGTTCAGGGACTGATAGTTAAAGTGGAAGATGAAATAGGTTAACATATGTTAGGTAAACTAATTATGTAATATGAAATGTTAAGAAAAATGGCTTAACTTTAGAGCCTGTATGATGCAGAAAAACACATAATGGAATTAAAATTGGCTATTTCTATT
This sequence comes from Pinus albicaulis, assembly GCA_034641835.2. Taxonomy (NCBI): domain Eukaryota; kingdom Viridiplantae; phylum Streptophyta; class Pinopsida; order Pinales; family Pinaceae; genus Pinus; species Pinus albicaulis. Next base: position 667,249,925 of record CM076573.1, on the reverse strand, counting down.
AGAGTTATGAATAATAAAACAATTTACATCCCTATTTTGGAAGTAAGACAATCACTTGCACGAAAATGTTAATTATAATTCCCTAATAAAATTTTCTGTGTATAATACAGTGAAATTCAGAAGGCCTAGTTGTGTTGCACAGATATTTCCAGATATAATGCTAAGTAATCATATGGAAGAGATACTAGAAAGGAAATCAGTTTTTCTACACTAATATCATAACTAAAAACCTCTAAAGCTAATGAAATCGTTGCTTTAGTTACCTGGCTAATAAAGGAATTATTTTTATTCTGATTAAATAATACTATAGAAGGAAATACCGAATGGTTATTCTTATATCAGTATCACAGTTCAATACCGAAGTGGAACTGGGAGTAAGTGTTTATTTTATGAGAGGAACCATCATAACGCAGTGGCTTCTTAGATTTCTTCGCAAAGTGGATCCTCACTTTTATGAATACAATTATACAGGATGCACCGAAAGGAGAGAGAAGTCATTACTTAGGTCACTTGATTATAACTATAATAGAAAATAGGAGTGTGTAACACTTGTGGTTTCAGCATCTGATTAAAAGTGAAACTAATAGTGGAAACCAATTCTGTAGAAAAATGAAATGTTGAGATCATTCCAAGTAACTTTGCAAACATGGAATATTTCTTTAAATTAAAAAAACTAGATAAAATAGAATTATATTTACAACTAAGCTAGTAATTGGAAAGCAATATTAAACAACATATCAATGTAACGTAAATAAAATGATGAACAAAACAACAATTATATCATATCAAATAACCAGTAAATAAGATTGTGAATAGGAAGTATTTTATATTGTCAATAGTTCATAGAAAAAGTAGTTGCAATCCATTCCCTAAACATAGGGAGTAAATAACTTCTAGGTTAGATTTCCCCAGCCCTCAGAACATTATAAAATAAATAAGGTTACATCTAAATTTCCAAGTTCCGGGATAATAAGTGCTAATAGATATTGCCAACTAACATAAACAACAATGTAACAAGTTCTTTCTGGTTACAAACGCAGAAGCCCTTTAGGAACCGAGTAAATGAGACCGACCTGGTAACTAGAAGTAGGTCAGTAAATTGATGGTAAGTTTAGATATGAACATAGAAGACATCTTGTACTAGCAGTATCAATACCTACAAGGGAGAAGGAGCTTGTCAAAAATTATACATATAGGTAGAGTGGTAACAATAAATATCACTTAATGAACAAAATACGGAACAAAAGAAATAAATAAAAGTATATGAGGTTACCTAGCTTGTATAACAACCTGAGATTCAACCGTTATCCTGCCTATGAAATCATATTAGCCTTCAAAAGTCAGGCCAAGAAACCTTGCACAACGAAATCAAAAGGGACACGGATAGTGAGGGTAGTTGTAGGCACGTTATTCCGTAAGTGATTAGTCACAGTGATATTTCTATCTAAAGTTGGTGCGAACCATAATTAAGAATTATTTGAGAAGAGATCAACAAACTTGAGGAAACAAAGTAATATAATGCAGTTTGGGTAAAACCCCTATCATGTAAAAGGGGGGGTTTCATGAGAGGGGGATTACCTGTGACAGAGAAGTTAGAAATAATTAATTCCTACTTGTCTATGGTTGTAATTATCCATTTGAGGAGTTTGTTCCTACATAATAGGAATTAGCTAGAATATAGTTTCTCCTAGTTTAGTGTGTGGTTGAGAGAATCTCTCAACCACACTACTGTACGTCTAAGATAGAATTCCTATCTTGAGACTTTTTCTTGTATAAATATGTGTGTAATTTCCTCATTCATTATATAGAATATATTGAGTGTGTGTGTGCCAATTTTATCTTGGTATCAGAGCTTCAGAGCCCGTAAGGGCCTCTGGCCCTTCCTGGGCATAGGAAAATAAATTACTGCGTTTGTATAGTTTTATTAAATTTTTTTGTTTGTCCTTCTTGCACAAAGCTGGAGCGCTGTTGGTGAGGCGTGACAGAGGTCATGAAAACATAGGCCTGTATGATGTACGCTGAGGGAAGGTACATCGTCACTGGAGTATTTTGAAAGCCGCGAGCTGTTGCAGGCATTTGAATCTGTTAGTATTTTGAAAGCCGCGAGCTATTGCAGGCATTTGAATCACAATGAATGAGGAAATTATATGCGAGTTGTGGTTCATTTGAAGCCGCGAGGTTTAGGGTTCATGAAAATAATATGGAAACGTTGGATCGACCCAACACATCCAAGTCTTTCACTGTTCCCATGTCTGACCTTTCCATGTGACGAGCACATGGGTTGTGGTAAGATAGAGCAATGGTACTGGCTACCCTGCTTTCTAGGTAAAACATATTTTTAAGTGAATGGATTAGACCATGGTGGAGGTCTAATTGTCCATACAATGAGACATGTGCATAATAAATTCACAAGGATTACCTTATAAATAAAATAACCATGAATATCACAAGAACATTGTAGAATCAACGTTGGATATAAAGTATAGACTAATATAATCAATACATATTTGGTTCATCCATTAGTATAGCACCAACATATTTTAGTATTCGAATAAAGAAAAATAATATTTTACTATTCAATGGAAATTGTATTAAGGAAACATAGGTATATGCTAACCATCATCATGGAGTACAAAATGTGATTTATGTTGCTATATAATGGATGATATGTTTTAGTAATATATATATATATATATATATATATATATATATATATATATATATATATATATATATATATATATATATTTCCTCATATGATGGATCCATATAACTTTGAAAATCAAATTGAGAAATAAAATGCAGAGTGTTTACTCCAATTTGATAGAAGACTTTTAGAATCTCCTAATTCTAACCATTAGACATGAGTGTGGATATAGCTTAAGAAAAAATATATATACTGTGTTGGAGTAATGAGGTGTGTGACAAGTGGTACCAGAGCTCCTTGTTTAAAAATGACCTGAAATGGGCCATCATAACTACAAAAAGAAAACATATTTTTTCTTTATATATTAGTGAAATAAAAATATGCAAATATTAATAACATGATGGTGTTGTATCATAAGGTACATAAGTGCAACAAATTTTTATAGCACGGAAGATGAACCTCCTCCAACCATAATATGAAGGGATGACTTGTATGTTGAATTTGGAGGAAGAAGTACCACCCCCAACCCAAACTCTCATATTGTGTACATTATAAGGAATTTACAACAAGGTTTGGCTCTGCTCAGGAAAAATAATGAATGTCTGTTGAAAGCAAGTGAAGAACATGAACGTATGATAAGGGAGTTGAAAGAAAAAACTAGCTACAAAAGTGTGGAACCAGAAGTAGGGAGAGAGAGTGTCAAAAAATTCTAAAAATGCTAAAGAATCAGATAAAAAATATTCAAAATCACATAATAAAAAGAAGAAATTAGAGTTGCAAGGAGAATTTCAAAAAATAAAACCTCCAACCTTTTATGGGGAACGGGAGGAAGAGGGGGAAGTGTGGCTTATTAACATGATTAAATAATCTAAAGAGTATGAATATGAAAGTAATTTGAAGGGTCGACTCGTTGTTTATCAGCTACATGTTTAAGCTAATGTATGGTGGGAAGAAGCTAAAAGTATACATCTATTGGATGAAAAGACAGTTTCATGGGAGGAATTTCAAAAGGGATTTAAATCTTGGTATGTGAGTGAATGATATTATGACTACCATGCTAAGGAATTCCCTAAACTAAGGTTAGGCTAAATTACCATGGATGAGTTTCTAACCAAATTTACACAGTTACTCTGGTATGTGCTCTATATTAAAAACACTGTTATCGATGAAATAGGTAACCTGACCTCAAAACGGGAACTCTAACCCAAAAAGGCTAAAAAAACATGAATAAACACCCCAAAAACAAAAAAAGTGTATTCCAGAACGCACTTGGTTTTTTTTGAAGGTCAAATTTCAACATTTTATAAAATTATGCTAAAAAAAAAATTGTTTCTTGAAAAAAGGATTGAAAAAACACCCTCAAAACAAAACCAGTTGATGATGGAATAACAAAAAAAGAAAATTGTATCATATTTTTGACATTTTAAAAAATAGAAATAACATTTTTTAATTTTTAAAATTCAAACATTAAAAAAAACCGAAAATTTAAGAAAAAAAATAAATTTAAAAAATAAAAACATTTTAAAGCTTAAAATTTAAAAATATATAGGAATAAAAAAATAAAAATAAAAAACAAAATAAAAATTTTAATTCAAACATTAAAAGAAAACCTAAAATTTAAGAAGAAAAAAAATTTAAAGATTAAAATTTCAAAATATATAGAAATAAAAAAAATAAAAATATTAAATTTAAAAAAAAACAAGTTAAAAAAGGAAAAAAATTATAAAAAATAAAATATAGAAATTAAATTTCAAAAGAAAAAGAAAATGTTTATTAAATTAGAAAATAAATAAATAAATAAATAAAATTAAATTTAAAGAGATATATTAAATTTTAATAAATTTAAAACTTTAAAATAAAAATTAGAAAAAAAAAAACATTATTGAAATTAAATATAAAAAATGAAAAATTAATTAAAAATAAAAAATGAAAAATAAAATACAATAAAAATATTAGATTAAAAAAGATATATATTAAAAAATAAATAGATTTTAAAAAATAAATTAAATTTAAATTATAAAAAATAAAATATATATATATGAACTTTTATATATATATATATATATATATATATATATATATATATATATATATATATATATATTAGATTTTATTAAATTTAAAAAAATGTTAATATTAAAATAACAAATTAAATTTAAAAAAAAAAATATTAAATTTTAATAAATAAATGAATAAACAAATAAATTTTAAATATAAAGAAAAAAAAAACATTGTTAAAATAAAAAGTTAAAAAACTTTAAAAATCAATTAAAATTGAAAAAAATAAATTAAATAAAAAATAAAATAAAAAACAAATTAATTTGAAAATATTAAGTTTAATTTAAAAAAAATTATATATATATATATATATATATATATATATATATATATATATATAATTTTAAATAGACAATTTTAATTGAAATAAAAAAATATAAAAAATTTATGTAATTAAAATAATAATAATAAAAAAATTAAAAATTAAAAAAAAATATTAAATTCAAATAAATAAATAAATAAAATACAAAATTTACTAAATTTTAAAAATTTAAATGAAAAAGCTAAACATAAAATTTAATAATAAAAAAAAAAATGAAAAAATAAAAAAAAAATCAATTAGATAAAAAAAAATACAAAAATAGAAAACAAAAAAAATTAAAAACAAAAAAAATGAATAAAATTAAATTTAAAAAAAAAAAAAAATTAAAACAAATTAAATTTCAAATATAAAAATTAAATTAAAAAAAAAAAAAAAATTGAATTTAAAAATAAAAATAAAAATCAAATTAATAAAAAAAAATATTAAAAATTAAAAAAATGAAAAAAAAAAGAATTTTTTGATCGTGGTGGCGTCGCCAATCGGCCTCCCGCCTAGGTGGCGGTAGAGGCCGGCCGCTGGGCGAGAGGTCGATTCCGAGAATCACCCTCCCACGGTGGGAGGTCGATTCCGTTAATCACCCTCCCGCGCCGGGAGGCCGATTCCAGGAATCGGCCTCTCGCGCCGCAGCAGGGCGATTCCCGGAATCGCCCTCCCGCTGTGGGAGGGCGATTCAGGGCGATTCCGGGAATCGCCCTCCCGCGGCGCGGGAGGGCGATTCTCGGAATTGGCCTCCCCCCTAGTGGCTGGCCTCGGCCGCCACCTGGGCGGGAGGCCGATTGGCGGCACCACCACGATCAAAAAATTCTTTTTTTTATTTTTAATATTTTTTTTATAATTTGATTTTTTTTTTAAATTCAAAAAATTTAAAATTATTTGTTTTTTAATTCAAATTTTTTATTTTAAATTTAAATTGTTTTAATTTTTTTTGTTTTGTTTTTTTGTTAAATTTTGTTTTTAAATTTAATATTTTAGATTAATTGTTTTTTAAAATTTAAAATTTATTTATTAAATTTATTAAATTTTAATTAAATTTAATTTTTTTTTTAATTTTTAGTTTATTTAGTTTTTCATTTTTAAAATTTATAAATTGTTTCATTTATAAAAAAAAACAATAAATTTATGGATATTTGTTTTTTAATTATTTGCACGTGGTTTTTTCATTTTTTTTGTTTTTTAATGATAGTTTTTTTTATTTTAATTCTTTTATTTTAATTTTTTTTTTCAATTTTAAATTTTGTTTTTTTTTTCTTTTTTAATTTGTTTTTTTGTTAATTTTAAAATTTGTATTTTTTCTTCTTCTTATTATTATTATTATTTTAATTTTAATTTTGAAATTTAATTTTTTCTTTTTTGTATTTTATTTTTTTATCTAAATTTTAATTTTGTAATTTAAATTATTTTTAAATTTTCTATTTTTTAAAATTTTTTTTTTAATTATATGGTTTTTTTTAATAACTTAGAAAAAAATGTTTTTGATGTTTTTTTTTTTTTTTTTTTTTGGGTTAATTTTTGTTTTTTTTCTTTAAATTATGTGTTTTTTTTTCAAATTTTGTCATTTTTTTTTATATAATTTTTGAATATTTTTGTTTTTTTTTTGGTTTTTTTTAATTTATTTTTGTTTAAATTTTTTATTTTTACGAGTTAATTTTCTTTTTTTTTTACATTTTTATTGGTTTTTTTATTGTTTATATATATATTTTTTTATCTAAGTTTTGTGTTTTATTACCAACATGAAAATCACCACTCTAAAAAAAAAAAGGTTGATGCTGCATCAATACGTTTCAAAATTAGCATGAAAATCACTGCTCTAAAAAAAAAAGTTGATGCTGCATCAATACGTTTCAAAATTAGCATGAAATTCACTAACATTTTAAAACAAATATTCATACTTCATAAATAAAAATATTAGAGTGTCGAAAATGTGCTCAAAAAAAAAAAAAAAGGTGATTCTGCATCACCACTTTTCAAAATTGGGTGCTTTTTATGCTACCAAAAAAAAGTAGGTAACAGTGCGGTTACCTATTTCATCCGTAACACTGTTTAGAGAGAAGAAAGAAAAAACACAAACATTTCTGAACTATTTACCAGTAGCTTATAAGGAGAAGATTTTATTCGATAACACTAAGACCATGGACAAAGAGATCATGAAAGCTAGACTATTTTACTAAGAATTCAAAAATAGGAATGAAGGGTCCAAATCATGGAAGAATAAGCTTAAAAACAAAGTTGTTATGAATATAAAAATCAGAAATATTCCTATCTAAATTTTTTTGGGAAATATCATCAGTGGATGAATTTTAACGAAGGAAGTATAAATTAGTCATGTCAATCTCACACCAGGATAAAGCCTATGGAATTGAACAAAAAAAAGGGAACATGAGGGAAAGAACGAGAACCATTGAAGTGTTGAGGTTGTAGCGAACCATGTCTATTAAGGGAATTCTCGCATAATCCAAGATCAATACATAATCTTCAAGTTGTAGATGAAGAAATTACTATAAATGATGTGTCAAGAAACATTCCTAGAATTAGTGCAACATTAGAAGACTAGCGGGTTGAGCATCAACATACTATGATTTAGATTGGAGTAACTATTCAAAATAAATATGTTTATACTTTAATTGATCTTGGGGCTAGTTTAAGATATATTAGCCCCGAAATTGTGGAAAAATGTAACTTGCAGGTAGAAAAAATTGAAAATGCATGGTTTGTACAATTAGCCACCGACACTAAACGAAAAGTAACACATAAATTAAGACAGTGTCAAGTGGAATTGAATGGGTATTCCAAATAATTAAAATTAAACATCCTTCCTTTGGGATCATATGATATATTAACTGGTATGTATTGGTTAATAGATCAAAAGGGACAATCTTTATCGATAACAAGAAAACCAAAATGAGCCTCAGTTAGAAAAATCTAAGCTTTACAGTTACAAATAAAAGAAAGGAATGGATTTTAGGTATATAAGGTTCATGTGGAAAAAGTTGAGTAGCAAACAGAAAAATAAAGGCTAGATACCTTACCAGTGATAAGAGAGTTTCAAGATGTTTTTCTAAAGGAAATTCCCAATTTACCCCCTTGTAGAGACATAGATTTCTCTATTAATGTTGTATCAAGTGCTACCCCTGTGTCTATATCCCTATATAGAATAAGTATACCAGAGCTATTAGAGTTAAAAATGCAGCCACAGGAGGTTCCAGATAAAGGTTATATATGACTGAGTGTATCCCCGTGGGGAGCTCCAGTTTTATTTATCAAGAAAAAAGATGGAACATTTAGAATGTGCATTGACTATAGGCAGTTGAATAAGCTAAATATCAAAAATAAATATCCACTACACGTGATCAATGCATGTTTGATCAGGTAAGGGGAAAAACTATATTTTCAAATATTGACTTAGGGACTGGTTACAATTAGTTGCGAATAAAATATGGATATATACGCTAGAAAAGCTTTAGATCCCATTATGGTAATTATGAGTTCGTGGTGTTACCCTTTGGTATCAACAATGCAACCACAACCTTTATGTCTCTAATGAATAGTGTCATCCACAAATATCTTAACAAATTTCTGTTAATATTCATAGATGACATCCTAGTCTATCGTAAAAAAAAATGGAACACGACGAACATATTAGATTTGTATTACATAAATTAAGAGAACATCATCCATATTCAAAATTCAACAAATGTGAGTTTTACAAAAACATAATTAAGTATTTAGGCTACATGATTTCAAAACAAGGATTAGCTATTAACCCTGAAATAGTGAAATCTATCATGAATTGGCGTATATCAAAATATGTTTCAATAATTCGTTCATTCATGGGGATTGTCAGATATTATAGAATATTTGTAGTAGGATTTTAAAAATTAGCTTACCCCATTGCATCCTTGTAGAAAAAGGGAATAAATTTAATTGATAGCAAAATTCCAAGGAAGCTTTGACAAATTAAAAAAATTGTTGACAACAACCCCTATCTTAAAAATTCCAGATCCAAATAAGTAATTTAGTGTGTGTACTTATGCTTTTTTTGGAGTACTTGGGGGTGGGTTGATGCAGGAAAATTTTGTAACAAGTCATGAATCCAGAAAGTTGAAAAAAATGAACACACTTATGATGTTTATGATCTAGAATTGACAACAGTAATAAACACTCTAAAAATTTGTAGGCACTATTTGCTGGGAAATAAATTAATCTTGGTAACTGATCATGTCAGTCTCAAATATTTCCCTAGTCAGCGTGACTTAAATGCTATAAAAGAAAGGTGGTTAGCATTTCCTAGTGAATTTGAATTTGATATAAAAAACATAAAAGGAAAAGAAAAAAAATATTGATGCACTACATAGACATGATAATTCCTTGATATTAAGTTCTGGGAGCAACATCAAAACATATTTTGGGGAACAGGTTTAACAAAAATTACAACGTCATCCTCAATATGAGGAAATGCAGCTAGAAAGATAATAAAAAGAAGTTCATGGATATGGTAAAAAATTTGAAGGGTTATTAAGATACCATAACATATTATATATCCCTAATGTGACCATGTTGAAACATATGATATTGGATGAATACCACAAGAGAACATATATTGGTCACCCAAAATACTAGAAAATGGTAACAACGTTAAGGAAAGTTTTTTTTTTGTTAGGTTTGAATAATGATATGAAAAAATATTTGGCAAAGTGTTTAAAGTTTCAACAGGTAAAAGTGGAGCATCAACATCCGACCAGATTACTCAATCCATTATCCATTCCTGAGTGGATGTGGGACATAATTTCAATGGATTTTATTATAGGTTTACCAAGAACAAAATACCAACACGATTCCATTGTCGTGGTGGTAGACACGTTGACTAAAGAAACATGTTTTATACAAGTACAACCTACTTTTGGAACTGTGCAGCTTGCCAACATTTTCAGGAAGGAAAGCATGTGACTGCATGGTACACCAAAAATCATAATATCAGACAATGATTCAAAATTTACCTCCAATTTTTGGAAAGCTCTGTTTGGTGGCATGGGAACTAAATTAAATTCCAGTACTTCCTATCACCTTCAAGAGGATGGGAAAACATAAAGGGAAAACTACATCCTAGAAGATATATTACGCATGTATGTTATTGATAGGCCTATTAAGTGAGAGTATTTTCTGCACTTATCATATTTTTTCTACAAAAATAGCTACCAAGATTCCATAAAAATGATCGCTTTTGAAGCTGTAGATAGAAGAAAGTGTTATAAACCACTTAGGGGGGTTCAACCAAAAAATAAATTAATATTGTGACAAAAAGATTTGCAAGAAATGGAACATATAGTCCAAAATGTAAAACATAATATCAAAGTAGGAATGGACACGTAAAAAAATTATGAAAACAGGAAGAGGATTCATAAAGAATTCAATGTTCGATATCATGTATATATGTGAGTAAAACACAGGAATAGTGCTTTGAGAACTAGCGGTGTTGTGCAAAGTTGGCACCATAATTCTATGTTAATTTTGAAATTCTAAACTAAGTTGGTCTACTGACATATTATATGGCTCTACCCAACCACATTAAAGTTCATAATATGTTTCATGTATCATTATTAAAAATATATATCCATGATACCATTAATGTAATTTATTGGAATTCGATATAGGTGGAACCCGAAGGAGAATTTCTACCATAGATGCTTCGCATCCTAGATCGTAAAGAGACCACGATCCGGAATCAATTTTTCGCTCAAGTTAAAGTGCAGTGGAGGAATTTTACACCTGAATAAACTACTTGGGATGGTGAAGAGATTATGAAAGAAGAATATCTAGCATTATCAAAATATAAGGCAGCAAAGTAGTGAATAACGAGGACAGTGTTATTATTTATAGAGGGGGAAGATGTGATACCCCTTAGTCTACATGCAAATATTATTTATTTAGAATGAATTATTTTTAGTAATAAAATGAAATACATAAGTGATTTTTATTGGAATACAAGACGATGATGTAATAAATAAAATTAAATAATAAATGTGAACTAGAAAATTTCTTGGGAATGAAGTAGAATTAATGAGATCCTTACTCAAAATCTGGAAACTAAGGTGGAAGGATAAATAACAAGATAAAATTCCCCTAAATCACTCCTTAAAATCCCTATGAGCGGTTTTAGAGTGATTTAATAATATTGGGAGAAAAAAATCTATTAAGATTACTCAATGTGAAAAAAAACATTGGAAATGGGTGAATAAATAACTGTGGGAGAAAACGACGGCCTTTAACAAAAAAGGAAAGATAATTTTTCAAATAATAGGAAAATTCCTAGGCCATAAGGCTGGCAGACCCTAGAAAGGGGGGCGCCGCTAAGGGAAGTCTGCTAGGGAAGTAGAGCATAAAAATGGCTTGCCTAGAATCACAAGAGATTGCTGATTCATGGAGGATTATCATCTCAGCTCGGGGGAACCTATGTAGAAGGTTCAAGGTTGGGTTGGGAAATAGTTCACCTCAAGAAAATCCAAAAATTTTATGGTTCGAGGTTATGATTAGAAATTTATTATCCTACAAAATTATTTTCAGTCCTATTAGCATAGAAGTATTGAGATGTCGTATTTTTTATTACTAGGTGTTAAATATTAATTTTGTGTTACTATGTTACATGTTCCTATTTGTATAAATGTTTTTGGTTATTTGACTATGTTGTTGAAATTATTTCTAGATTCTTTATAACAAAATGCCACCATTAATCCTTGAGTAAAGGAATATTTGTAAGCTAAATTAACATTGGGATGAGAATTAATAATTAGAAATGATCATGAACATTCTCTTCCTTTTTGTAAATAAGCTTTGAAATAAATACAAGAACACTAGATGTGAGAATATTGAAATACATATAAATGAATTTAAATGAATGGACTGGTGTAGTGATCTGTGCTAAAACTTGGTGATTGATTGTAGTCTTTGTGTTGTGTAATAAATATTAAAATAAAATATAGGTTAGTGCAATCATGTATCTTGACTTACATGTTTCCTTATAGAACAGAGAACGAGTATAATATTATTATAACAAGTATATGCATATAGAAATGGAACCTTTGAGATTTATTGATGCGATATGAGTAGAGGGATATGTTAGGTAAAAAACTAATAATGTAATCTGTAATGTTAAGAAAAATGGATTCACTTTCGAGCGTAGATGATGCAGCAAAATAGACACTGAAATAAATAGACTCTCTCTATTAGAGTTATGAAGAGTAAAACAATTTACCCTAGGTGAGGAGTAGGACAATTAATTACAAGAAAATATTTATTATAATCCCCTAAAATAGTTTACTATGTACAATAGAGTGAAATTTAGAAGGCTTAGTTCTCCTACGCATATCTTTTCAGATATAATGCTAAGTAATCACGTGTAAGAGATACTAGAAATGAAACCAATTTTTCAAACATTAAGGTTGGAAATAAAGAATCTCTAAAGCTCATCAAATCTCTCCTTTAGTTCTTTCACTCATCAATGAATTATTTTCAATGGGATTTAATAATAGAATAGAAGGAAATACTGAATGTTTTTTCTTCTTTCAGTATTATAGTTAAAGAGTGAAGTGGAACAGGGGAATTCAATTCATTATTTGTTTATGCTCTAAGATAAATCGGTCTAATGCAATGGCTTCTTAGAGTTCTAAGAAAATTAGATCCTCACTAGTATGAATAAATTAATACACAATTCACTGAAAGGAGAAAGAAGCCATTACTGAGCTCACTAGATCCGAATTGTAAATAAAATACGAGTGTATAACACTCGTGGTGTGAATATTTGACTAAAAGAGAAACTAATAGTGGAAACCAATTCTGTAGAAACATAAAACATTGAGTTAATTACAATTACCTGTGAAAACATGCAATTTTTTTAAAAATTAAACAAAGCCGATAAAATAAAATTATATATACAACTATGTGACTAATTGGAGAACAATATTAAACAAGATATCAATGTAACAAAACTAAATTGATGAAAAAATAAAATTATATCATACCAAATAAGAAGTAAATAAGATTGTGAATAGGAATTCCTTTATATTATCAACAGTTCATATAAAAAGGAGTTGAAATCCCTTCCATAAACATAGGGAATAAATAACCTTTGGGTTATATTTACACAGTCCTCAGATTATTATAGAACTAGCACAATCACATTTACCAATGTGGTTGATATGAAATATATTTACAACCACGTTCACCAATGTGGTTGAGATATACGGATAGGCCTATATCCACCACCAACCAGATGTATTTTACCAAAATAAATATTATATATTTATGAATATAATTACCAATATATTGTATATATTTACTTATAATATATTAATAATATTAAATATATTAATACTATATATTAAACTAATATATATATATATATATATATATATATATATATATATATATATATATATATATATATATATATATATATATATTATTTAATAGAAAATATATAATAAAAATATATTATTAAATATTTTCAATATATTAATATTTTTAACTCAAACTATAATATAATTAAAAAACAAAATAATAATAATAATTTATTCATATTTATAGTAAATGTACATCTCTTATCAATATCCCAACGGATTATTAATATTTTAAACCAAAAGAAATAATAAATCCAAGGGTTTAATATTATAAACCTAAGTAATTGGTGAAGCAATGGGTAAATATTAATAAAATAAACCAAGAAATTAAAAAACCCTAAGAATAAATAATTTAATATCAAGACATTAAAAAACCCTAAGAATTAATATTTAAAACCCAAAATCCTAAGAAAGTAATCAACCATAAGAATTAATATATTAAACTCAAGAGATGAATAAAGCATATGAAATCATATTTAAAACCCAAAATCCTAAGAAATTAAAAAACCCTAAGAATTAATATTTTCAACTCAAGAGATTAATAAACCCAAGAGATTATTAATAATACAAACCAAAATAACTAATAAACCCAAGGTTTAAATATTATAAACCAAAGGAATTGGTGAACCCAAGGGATAAATATTAAAAACCTAAGGGATCAACAAGGAAAGGGATCAATATTCAAAGCATAAGAGATTAATAAACCCTAATAATTAATATTTTAAACTAAAAAACCTAATAAATTAATAAACCATAAGAAAAAATAATTTAAACTTAAGATACTAATAATATTAACATTATAAATCAAAAGAACTAATAAGTGCAAGGGTTTAATATTATAAACCAAAGGAATCAGCCAAACTAAGGGATAAATATTAAAAACCTAAGGGATCAATAAGGCCAAGGGATCAATATTAAAAACAATATAGATTAATAAACTCTAATAATAAATATTTCAAACTCAATAGATTAATAAACCCAAGAGATTATTAATATACAAACCGAAAGAACCAATACACCAAAGTTTTTAATATTATCAACCAAAGGAATTGGTGAACCCAAGGGATAAATATTAAAATCCTAAGAGGTCAATAAGACCAAGGGATCAATATTATAAACAAAAGAGATTAATGAACCCTAAAAATTTAATATTTAAACTCAAAAACCTAATAACTTAATAAACCATAAGAATCAATATTTTAAACTTAAGATATTAATAAACCAATGGGATTATTAATATTATAAACCAAAAGAACTAATAAACCCAACGGTTTAATTTTTATAAACCAAAGGAATCAACGAACCCAAGGGATGAATATTACAAACCTAAGGGATCAATAAGGACAAGATATCAATATTAAAAACAATATAGATTAATAAACCCTAAGAATTAATATTTTAAACTGAAAAATCTAAGAAAATATCAAAGCGTAAGAATTAATATTTTAAACTCCAGAGATTAATAAACCCAAGGGGTGATTAACATTATAAACCAAAAGAACTAATAAACCCAATAGTTTAATATTATAAACCAAAGGAATCAGTGAACCCAAGGGATAAATATTAAAATCCTAAGGGATCAATCAGGCTAAGGGCAATATTAAAAAAAATAGAGATTAATAAAACCTAATAATTAATATTTTAGACTCAAAAACCTAAAACATTAAAAAAGACTATGAAATAATATTTTAAACTCAATATATTAATAAACCCAAGGGGTTATTAATAGTATAAAACAAAAGAACTAGTAAACCCAAGGGTTTAATATTATAAACCAAAGGAATTGGGGAGCTCAAGGATAAATATTAAAAACCTAAGGGATGAATAAGGCCAACGGATCAATATTAAAAGCACAAGAGATTAATAAACCCTAATAATTAATATTTGAAACTCAAAAACCTAAGAAATTAATAAACCCTAATAATTAATATTTTAAACTCAAGATTAATAAACTCAAAGGATTATTAATGTTGTAAACAAAAATAAGTAATATTATAAACCAAAGGAATTATTAAAATTATACAGGTAAGGAACAAATAAACACAAGCAATTAATATTATAAACCCAAGAAATTAGTAAACCCAAAGGAAAGATATTATAAACCAAAGGGATAAATATTAGTATTATAAACCAAGAAATGAATAAACCCTAAGATTTAATATTTTAAACTCAAGATATTAAAATACACTAAGAACTAATATTTTAAACCCAAAAACCCAAGAATTTAATAAACCATAGTATTTAATATTTTAAACTAAAGAGCTTAATAAACCCAAGGGTTTAGTATTATAAACCCAAGTAATTGGTGAACCTAAGGGAAAATTATTAAAAACTTAAGGGATCAATAAGGCCAAAAGATCAATATTAAAAACAAAAGAGATTAACAAACCCTAAGAATAAATATTTTAAACTCAAAAACCTAAGAAATTAATAAACCATAAGAATCAATATTTTAAAATAAACTAATTAATAAACCCAAGGGATTATTAATATTATAAACCAAAAGAACTAATAAACCCAAGCGTTTAATATTATAAACCAAAGGAATTGGGGAACCCAAGGGAAAAATATTAAAAACATAAGAGATCAACAAGGCCAAGGGATCCATATAAAAGAAAAAAAAATATTAGTAAAGCTTAGGAATAAATATTTTAAATAAAAATAAATGAGAAACTCACATGATTAATAAAGAGATTAATAAATCTTAGGAATCATTTTTTTAAAATAAAAATGGTTGATAAAGTCACATGATTATTAATATTATAAACCGAGGGGGATAATTTTAAACCAGAGAGATTAATATTATAAACCCGAAGTATATAAAATCCCTTTGAAAAATACTATAAACCATGAAATAAACATGGTTTACCATGCTTGATTCAAACATTGAGACAATTTTTTTCCTAACGTGACGTTGGACCAACTATGACCATGGTTGGACAGGGTTGATTTTCATATTGAGATAATATTTGTCACAATGTGACATTTGACCATGAAAGACATTGATGGAATATGGCTAACGCTAATTAACAATGGTTTCCCATGGTTTATTTTCATATTGAGGCAATGTTTTTATAATGTGACATTGGGTCATGCATTAGTATTAAACTGTAGGACTAATATTTAGCCCCTAATACTTGGATTTAATAAATTGAAGGGACTTATCTTACGAAATGAAAGAATTCGAAAAGTTAAGGGATCAATATCATAAACCCAGTGGATCAAAAAATACAGGGAAATATTAATATTATAAATATAAAAAATAAATAAAGAAAATGTATTATTAATATAATAAACAAAAAACATTAATAAACCGAAGGGATTATTAATATTATAAACCAAAAGAACTAGTATACCCAAGGGTTTAATATTATAAACAAAATGAACTGGTGAGCCCAAGGATAAATATTAAAAACCTAAGGGATCAATAAGGCCAACGGATGAATATTAAAAACACAAGAGATTGATAAACCCTAAGAGTTAATATTTGAAACTCAAAAACCTAAAAAAATAATAAACCCTAAGAATTAATATTTTAAGCTGAAGAGATTAATAAAATCAAGTAATTAATAATATTGTAAACCAAAATAAGTAATAATCTCAAGTGTTAAATTTTATAAACCAAAGGAATTATTAAATTTATAAAGGTGAGGAACAAATAAACACAAGCATTTAATATTATAAACCCAAGAAATTAGTAAACCCAATGGAAAAATATTATAAACCAAAGGGATAAATATTAGTATTATAAACTAAGAAATTAATAAACGCTAAGAATTAATATTTTAAACTCAAAAGATTAATACACCATAAGAATTACTATTTTAAATCCAAAAACCAAAGAATTTAATAAACCATAGTATTTAATATTTTAAACTAAGGAGATTAATAAACCCAAGGGATTTTTAATAATATAAACCATAAGAAATAATAAACCCAAGGGTTTAATATTATAAACCAAAGGAATTGGTGAACCCAAGGGGAAATTATTAAAAACTTAAGGGATCAATAAGTCCAAGGGATCAATATTAAAACACAAGAGGTTAAAAAAACCTAAGAATAAATATTTTAAACTCAAAAACCTAAGAAATTAATAAACCATAAGAATAAATATTTTAAAATCAAGTAATTAATAAACCCAAGGGATTATTAATATTATAAACCAAAAGAAATAATAAAACCAAGGGTTTAATATTATAAACCAAAGGAATTGGGGAACCCAAAGGAAAAATATTAAAAACATAAGAGATCAACAAGGCCAAGGGATCCATATAAAAAACAAAAAATATTAGTAAAGCCTAGGAATAAATATTTTAAATACAAAAGAATGAGAAACTCACATGATTAATAAAGAGATTAATAAACCTTATGAATCATTTTTTAAATAAAAATGATTGATAATGTCACATGATTATTAATCTTATAAACTGAGTGGAATGATTTTAAACTAGAGAGATTAAAATTATAAACCTGAAGTATATAAAATCCCTTTGAAAAATAATATAAACCGTGAAATAAACATGGTTTACCATGCTTGATTCAAACATTGAGTCAATTTTTGTCACAATGCGATGTTGGACCAACTATAACCATGGTTGGTCATGATTGATTTTCATATTGAGACAATATTTATCACAGTGTGACATTTTACAATGGAAGACATTGATCGACTATGGCTAACGCTAATTAAAAATGGTTTCCCATGGTTCCTTTTCATATTGAGGCAACGTTTTTCATAATGTGACATTGGACCATGCATTAGTATTAAACTGTAGGATTAATATTTCACCCCTAATATTTGGATTTAGTAAACTGAAGGGACTAATATTACGAAATGAAAGAATTCTAAGAGTTAAGGGATCAATGTTATAAACCCAATAGATCAACAAATACAGGGAAATATTAATATTATAAATATAAAAAATCAATAAAGAGAAGGGATTATTAATATAATAAACAAAAAAAATCAATAAACCGAAGGGATGATTAATATTATAAACCCAACAAATTAATATTAGAAATAAAAATTATTAATAAACTCAAGTGATTAATAAAGTTGAAGGATCGACAAGATTAATAGAAAGCATAAAAACCAAAGAAATTAGTAAACACTAAGAATTAACCCAAGGGATTATTCATATTATAAACTAAAAGAACTGATAAACCCATGGGTTTAATATTATAAACCAAAGGAATTGGTGAACCCAAAGGATAAATATTAATAGCCTAAGGGATCAATAAGGCCAAGGGAACAATATTAAAAACACAAGAGATTAATAAATCATACGACTCAATATTTTAAACACAAAGGATTTTTAAAATCACATGGTTATTAATATTATAAACCTGAAGTGATCAATCAAACTTTTTGATTTTTTTTTTTCTAAGTAAGACTAAAATCTATTAATATAAAATATGGTAAAAGGAGAGTTTGGCCTCTGGAATCACTGAACTCGCCAATTCCAGATGCATTATAAGTCAAAAAATCAAAATAGTGACTGCCCCATATGGGGAAACGAGTCTAGCCAGTCTTACTTGAGCTGCCCACATAGGGGAAACCATCCTCATACAAAAAATAGTTGATTATAATGAAAATATTCAAGAGAGACATAGTGACTCAGAAAATTAACAGAACTCAGTAAAAAAAATGTTCAAGATAGGTGTCATTGTGCAAAGGTGGTAGTTCCTCCACAACGAGGCACTTGTACTCATTGGAGGAGTTTTCTGCATTCCTTGTTTCTGGCACTGCTGGTTTAGGAGTTATGGCGGTGCGCGCATTGCCCTTGATTCCCTCTTCTCCAGACCAATCACTGTTGACATTGCCACTGTTGCCGCTGCCACTGCTGCACTTGTCGTTGCTGTTGGAGGAGGGGGCACCATGAATGACTGGACGAGCTTCAGACTTATGCGAGGGCAGAAGAGGAGTCGAGTCAATAGTGGAGTTTTTGAGCTTTTTTCTAGGGTTGTGGCTTGCATCAAGGGAAGATTCCTCCTTCAAGCTGATGGAAATGGTGGCAGTGATGTGAGGGCGGTCTAGAGCGCATGTATAGTGGAATTGAGCAGAGCTTTTAGTAGACGCAGAGGGCCGCGTGATGTAGGGGAATTAGGACCAAGATAATATTTTGTATATAAATAAACATAAGGGGGTATCTTGTTTTAATTTCCTATGTGATTAATTTCATTTGAGTAATTTTTAGTTAAATCTGGAGAAAATGTAACTCCCCGAGAGATTAGTGGGCACATGAAGGGATAGCCAGTTTCAGTTTAGGACTTAGTCTAATTTTAGAACTGTAGGAATTTGGAGAGTTCGTTGAATCATCAAAGAATCTGAATCAATTCATTGGTGATATTTGTATGAAATTAAGTCTCTGTGGCAGAGTCCAGAGAGACCTGCAAATAGCTGCATAGAGACCTACAAAGACTGTATAGAACTGCATAGGGTTAGAAGGCCGAGGACGCAGAGTAGGGGTGCAGAAGGGCCAAGTGATCGAAGATCTGGCTAGAATTTTGTAAGTAAATTCACTGTGTAAATTAAGAAACTGTTTCAGCATTATTTGTGCCTTCGTTGAATTGTTCCTGTGTGAAAATGTCCTAAATCTATGTGATTAAATCTGTGTGAATGGATTATGTAATTTAATAAACAATTGTATGGACAATATGGAAGATGTATACTATAAATTGGGGTCTCGAATGATGCTCGGTGAATGATTAGAAATCGATGTCGACAGTGTGTTAAAATGTTGAATTTGAGACGATAGAGTGGAGTGGACTCTGTGGACAACACACATAATTGTGTGCTTTGAAATATAATTCGATTGGGGTACATTCCTAAGTGGAAGCGTTACGCTGAAATTAGCTCATGGAGGAATTAGATGCCCAGTGTATATACCCAGTGGAGCAGAAATGAAGGTTGAAGTCGCGCATTGGGTTATGACTCGAACCATATAGTTTCCATTCTAAGTTGAAACCTCTGTTGCGTGAACAATATTGGGTTGAGGTCATGTTGATGATTAATGGTATTAAGTTGAATGCAAGGTCAAAGGCAGAGTGTAATGAAAGAAAGAAGCGGAATGGTGATTGAAAATGAGGAACAGAGCCTTGAATCAAAACCGTGAGGACAAACAGTTAAGGCGGTTTCTGGGGAGAAAACCAGCGGGTTGGCGTTAGTTATAAGGGGTAATTTGTATTTGAAATTTGAACGCGATACATGTAGTCGACTGACACGTGGAGGAGAGTGGTTTTATAACACCATTTCCATCGCACAATTTCTGTGAATTATCGCTCGTGCATTTAAGTCATGCGATATGCGTTTGGGTGCGTTGGATCAGCAGAACTGATGCGACAAGCCAACAACCGTTGGATGCGAAGGGTGCATTAATTCTGGGCTAGTTTCATCGCATGACTCGAAAGGTTAAGAAGTGCGCAGTTAGGAGCGCGACATCAGTTGGATGATCTGATCCAAGGATCGGAGGGTGTTTGCATTACGAAGAAGCACGAATGATAAACCAAGGTATGCCATATTACACCGTGAGATCGAGAATATGTTTTAAACAACATGTTGAGGTTCATGTGCTATTGTTGATTAACTTCATTAGTATTTAATCAAGAAGTCAAGCCTTTAAATTGTAATGTGGGACTAGATATGTAATACGTTGATATGAAGAGGTTTAATGTATTACACAATGGCTTTTTAAAAATGTTCGAATGGTGATTTGGGTCTCCTAAGGTAAGTTCGAAGATGTGTTTCAGATTATAGAAACATCGCATCATGGGTCTTCACAAAGGTTCAATTTATGTTTGGTTGTTAAATTAAAGTGGAACCTTTGATCCACCTTCATGAGAGAGTAGGATTTCATTTGAATTAAAATAAATCGACTGTTGCAGGTCCGATGCATGAGTGGCCTTTGCACTATGTGAAGTGCATGCATGAGAAAACCATTACATCCAAGGATTGAACCATGAATTTATGGAACATGCACCAACCATATGTGAGCTGTGTTAAGAGTTTTAGGCTATGGGTTCAACCATAAGAAGCGTAGTTCTTGGGAATGTATAAAACCTTGGGGGCCGATATACATATATTTATAAAGTGTGCTAAGGGTTTTGGATACAAGACCAGGTCTTTTGTGGGGTATTATCAAGGGAGTATTTTGTAAGCTTTAAGGAGTTCATTTCGAAAGGAGGAATTTTATTTAATATCATAATCTCAGATTGAGATATTAAAAGCACACAGATTTATTTAAATTTCTAGTTCAAGTAATCAGAACAGTGTGAGTTTGCGCAAATTTTGAATTGCTTGGGCATGAAAAAATTGAAGGCACTTTACACACATATTGAGATTGAAATTTTGAGTAAACAGGGACTGTGGGTTTTACCCAGGCACCAAAGTGGTATCAAAGCTTGAATAGAATTAGCTATTTGAATTTTTTTTTTTGAAATGCACATGTACTAAAACAGTGATGAGAAGTTTGGATTTTAAATCTATTTAAGAGAATTGCAGGTTTGATTAGATATGCACTGAAGATCTCCAGATGTGCAGAATCTGGAGTTGAAGACAAAGAATCTTGAAGATTGCAGCACATAGAGATGCAGTGCAGGTGAGAAAAGAAGCAAGATCATTCAAGGATCTTGAGAGGTGAGTTTATAAGCCTTATTTGACTCTGGGTTGAAGGATTTGTTTGCAGAATGTAGAGTGCAAGAAATTAAGGAATGTATCTCAGCAAGAAATAGATCACAGCTTTTGAGAGCAGTGATAAGAAGAGTCCAACAAGGGATTTTGAGTGCAGAAAGAGTGTGGCAGAACCTGGAAGATTCCCAACTGAGGTTGGATGAATGAAAAATAGAGGTTTTATTGAGAGAAAGTTGCAGAATGAAGCCTAGAGAGCAGAAGAGGGTGCTCAGAAGGTTCCAGCAGAAGGGGACTAGTAATTTCCAAAATTTGAATCCGGAGGAAGGGATTGATGAGGTAAGTTGCAGCAAGAGAGCTTGTTGTTGTAGAGGCTTAGTGTAGCTTGTGAGTGAAGAACCCATGGAGGAGAAAATGGCTACTGATAGCCACATTAGAGATTGTAGAGGTTTTGAGAGAGGCCACAGTAGAAGAGTGAGGGAAGATGCCAAGGAAAATGGCATGAGGAAGAAACTCACTGATGAAGAGTATTGGAAAGAGATAGCTGAGATCATCAAGAAGCTTTATGAACAAGAGAGGATGATAGAGGAAAACTAGAGATTTGGGTGGCTCCTGAAGAAGAAGGTAAAGTGGCAGAGGCCACAAAGGAAGAAAGAGAAAATGACAAATGCTCAGTTGAAGGAGGAGATACTTATGATGATTGAGTATTTGGGGAAAGACTTGAATACTGAAGCTTCAAGTGAGACTAGAGGGTCAAGGAGCCTTACATCTGACATATTTTGTATGTTTACAAGAATAGCAGGTGAGAGAGAACAAATTGCTGATGTTGTCACTGAGAAGGAAAATGGAACAACCAGATGTTTTGAAAATGTCCATGCACAATTGGAGGAAGGTTCTGCTTTCCAATATATTGGAAGTAGAGAAGATTTAAATTGTGATGATGGCTAGAAGCTAGAGGTTGGACAGCTTGAAGAGGTTGAAGAGAGGACCATTGAAGAATCTCTGAAGTGTATAGAATACTTTGAATAGCAAAGAGATTTGATGATCAAATCATCAAAGGAGACCATGGGGTCTTTTGTTTTTACAACTGACAAATTGTGTGTGAATGCAGGTATTGATGAAGACAGCTCATGTGATGAAACTGTGTTAAAATAAGCTGACTGTTGCCAAGTAAATCATGATGAGTATCTTTCAGATGAAGAGAAGATTGAATTATTGCAGCAGAAGGAATTCATTAATTCCTTGTTTTATAAAAGGGATTGCTTCAATGAGGACAAGATAGCTATGTTCGAAGATGATAAGTTTGATAATGAAAGAGATTGTTTCAATGGCGTTGTACTTGATGAAGATGAATTTGTCATTAATGATGATAATGATGAATTGCTTTTGTTAAATGGCCAAATGAAGAGTGATGGAAATATTACTGAAATTTTTGCAGAGATGGGAGACCAGAATTCTATTCTGATGAGAGATGAGAAGATAGTGACAGTAGGAGCCTTAACTTGTGATGGAAAGGAAGATAGTGAAGATTTTGAAAATGTTTCTTCAGATGAGATACCAGGAATGTGGCATGAGTTAAGTGGTCTAGAGAAGAGGACAAGAAAAAATAAAGAATATGTTCAAAATGTAAGGACAGAGATGAGTAAGAAGGAGACAGTTAATTTTTATGAACTAGAGCAGAAAGACATCCTTGTAGAGGATGATGCAGAAGGGAGACTAGCTGACAGTCTAAAGAATTGTCTGAAGAGTTGGAATTAGCATACTAATGTGATGACGGAAAAGAAAATAATTTTAGGATAGCATACTGAAATGTTGGCAGAGAAGGGGAAGGCACTGAGGCCTTGTGAGTTTTTTTTTGACAATTGTTTGATGAATGCAGATCCTGTTGGTGATGGAGATAGGTTGGTAGCATTGGGAAATCAATTGAAAGAGGAGAAGATTTCTATGGGAGATTTTAAACCATGGAATGGAGAAATTTAGTTGCTGGAGAGTATGCTAAATCAGCAGGATTCAATACAAGAGAGAGAACCTCAATTTTAGAATTGGGGATTGAAGAATAAAGATGAGACAGTCATGTCTCATGTGCAAAATTTTGTTGTTGTTAGTAGCAGAGGAGAATTGGCTTGTTAAAATAGCCAAGAGAAGATTGGAGAGAAGGTTGGATGGTAGAATTTTGGGGCTACTACAACAATGGAGAATCATATTTTTACTCTGATAGAAAGTGAAATTGCAGCACTTGGAGAACTTGAGGAAGAAGGAAGGCAATTGCTGAAGATTGACAAGGCAGAAGGAGAAGAACATGCTAAATTCAAATTATAGCATGCTGATGAGGTGAGACAAGTGCAAAATGAATGGTTGAATTTTTTGTAGAAAACATTCGGAGAAGAGAATGAATTAGCAGAACAACAACAACTGATTGAAGTGTTGCTGGAAGAAATGTTGGAGCAACATTTTGGAGTGTTGCTAGAAGAGGAGAAAGAGACAGCGGGAGTTTATACTTTTGATGTTTGTTTCCTAATTGCAGATACTGATGGGAGGACTAAAGGATGTTTAGTCCAGAAGAGTACAAGAGATGAGGATGATGACTGGCAATTTAAATACCAGTCTGAAGAATTGTTGAAGCCATAAAATGTAGAAATTGTCATGAGTGACAATCAAGAAAAGTTTTACTGTTGCAAAGACTAAGAGGGTATGGATGATTGGGTGGCAGTTAGAGTGGATTCTAGAGCAACCGCAAGCATTAGTAAGATTCAAGTAAGTGTAGGAGTAAGAGTGGCAGTAACAAGAGCTACAGACACAGCTGAAGTAAGCATGGCAGAAGAAAGAATTCAGCAATCAAAAGGAAGCAGTGTCCAGCAGTCAGAAGACATATTAGATGAAGAAATTGCATTGATAAGAAGACTGATGTTGAAAGTGACTGAGAAAAGGACAACACAAAAGAAACAAAGAAGTAGCAGCAAAAAGAAAACTAGAAAGAGGGTGTAAAAGTGCAGCCAGTGGAAAGCTACAACATAAAGTATGGAAGCCTGGAGGAATGCAAAGGAAGAACACTGCAACAAACGACCAGTTGCAGAACAAGGTGTGGGATCCAGGAAGATGAAGATGGAAGCACATGATCAGGAGATCATGAACCATTTTAATTTGGGGAGTTTGATGCAGGGGCATTAGGCCCAAGACAATCTTTTGTATACAAATAAACATAGGGGAGTCTCTTGTTTTAATTTCCTGTGTGATTAATTTCATTTGAGTAATTTTTAGTTAAATATGGAGAAAATGTAACTGCCTGAATGATTAGTGGGCACATGAAGGGATAGCCAGTTTCTCTTTAGGACTTAGTCTAATTTCAGAACTGTAGGAATTTAGAGATTTTGTTGAATCAACAAAGAATATGAATCGATTCATTGGTGATAGTTGTATAAAATTAAGTCATTGTGGTAAAGTCCAGAGAGACCTGCAAATATCTGCATAGAGACCTGCAAAGATTGTATAGAACTACATAGGGTTAGAAGGCCGAGGAGGCAGAGTAGGGGTGCAGAAGGGCCAAGTGATCGAAGATCTAGCCAGAATTTTGTAAGTAACTTCACTGTGTAAATGAAGAAACTATTTCAGCATTATCTGTGCCTTCGTTGAATTGTTCCTGTGTGAAAATGTCCTAAATCTCTGTGATTAACTCTGTGTGAATGGATTATGTAATTTAATAAATAATTGTATGGAAAATATGGAAGATGTATACTCTATAAATTGGGGTCTCGAATGATGCTCGGTGAATGATTAGAAATCGATGTCAACAGTGTGTTAGAATGTTGAATTTGAGACGATGGAGTGGAGTGGACTCTATGGACAACACACATAATTGTGTGCTCTAAAATATAATTCGATTGGGGTACATTCCTATGGGGAATCGTTATGCTAAAATTAGCTCACGGAGGAATTAGATGCCGGGTGTATATACCTAGTGGAGCAGAAATGAGGGTTGAAGTCACGCATTGGGTTATGACTCGAACCATATAGTTTCCGTTCTAATTTGAAACCTCTGTTGCATGAGCAATATTGGGTTGAGGTCATGTTGATGATTAATGGTATTAAGTTGAATGTAAGGTCAAAGGCAGAGTGTAATGAAAGAAAGAAGCGGAATGGTGGCTGACAGTGAGGAACGTAACCCTGAATCAGAACCATGAGGACAAATAGTTAAGGTGGTTTCTTGGGAGAAAACCAGCGGGTTCGCGTTAGTTAGAAGGGGTAAGATGTATTTGAAATTCAAACACGATATATGTAGTCGGCTGACATGTGGAGGAGAGTGGTTTTGTAATACCATTTCCATCGCGCAATTTTTGTGAATTATCGCTCATGCATTTAAGTCACGCGATATGCGTTTGGGTGCATTGGATCAACAGAACAGATGCGACAAGCCAACAACCGTTGGATGCGAAGGGTGCATTAACGCTGGGCAAGTTTCATCGCATGACTCGAAAGGTTAAGAAGTGCGCAATTAGGAGCACGACATCGGTTGGATGATCTGATCCAAGGATCGGAGGGTGTTCGCATTACGAAGAAGCATGAATGATAAACTAAGGTATGCCATATTACACCGTGAGACCGAGAATATGTTTTAAATAATGCGTGGAGGTTCATGTGCTATTTTTGATTAACTTAATTAGTATTTAATCAAGAAGTCGAGCTTTTAAACTATAATGTGGGACCAGATATGTAATATGTTGATACGAAGAGGTTTAATGTATTACACAATGGCTTTGTAAAAATGTTCGAATGGTGATTCGGGTCTCCTAAGGTAAGTCCGAAGATGTGTTTCGGATTACAGAAACATCACATAATCGGTCTTCAGAAAGGTTCAATTTATGTTTGGTTGTTAAATTAAAGTGGAACCTTTGATCCACCTTCATGAGAGAGTATGAGTTCATTTGAATTAAAAGAAATCGACTGTTGTGGGTCTGACACATGAGTGGCCTTTGCACTATGCGAAGTGTATGCATGAGCAAACCATTACATCCAAGGATTGAACCATGAATTTATGGAATGTGCACCAACCATATGTGAGCTGTGTTAAGAGTTTTAGGCTACGGGTTGAACCATAAGAAGCGTATTTATTGGGAACGTATAAAACCTTGGGGGCTGATATACATATATTTATAAAGTGTGCTAAGGGTTTTGGATACAAGACTGGGTCTTTTATGGATTATCAAGGGAGTATTTTGTAAGCTTTTAGGAGTTCATTTCGAAAGGAGGAATTTTATTTAATATCTCAATCTTAGATTGAGATATTAAAAGCACACAGATTTATTTACATTGCCAATTCAAGTAATTAGAATAGTGTGAGTTTGACGAAATTGTGAATTTCTTGGGCATGAAAAAATTGAAGGAATTTTACACACAGATTGAGATTGAAATTTTGAGTAAACGAGGACTGTGGGTTTTACCCCGGCACCACTGTGTCTCCAAAAGAGGCAAAGGCACGGAGGGGCGACTGGTAGGGTGGCACAACGTTGAAATTCCAACCAAAGAGACAGAGGGAGCCAGCCATGAAGCATGACATCGACCTCTGCCACTTCGAGTTGTAGGGTAGTGACCAAAATCCTCATCAGGAGACTGAGAAGAAGACTCAGAGTAGATGGACTTCCTAGGATGAGTCCCCCACCCATGCCCATTGCCTCGGTGGCAGTGAATTCAGTGTTTCCTAGGCATAATGGAGGTGTTGGAGGTGTTGGAGATGCAGATGGGCATAGAGGGCTGAGTAGAGGGAGAAGATGGCTGAGGAATCGAAGGCGTTGGTGTAGAATTGAGGTTGCAATGGAGGTTGTGAGAGAAGTGGTGACCAAGGGAAAGAATAATGCAACAATAGAGGCTACACCGCCTCCCTATGGGCATTCGAGAGCTCGGCTCTGAGACCACAGCGGGGCAGATGATGCTAGAAGGCGAAGGTGGAATGCTACAACGCAGAGGCATTTTGAAAGGGTGGTGGCCGCATCGACGTTCAGGCGAGCTAATGTTGCAGTGTTGATAGCAGTTGGAAAATATAACAGTCCATGGCTTGAGCCCATGCGTGACCATGTGGTTGAGCCATGTGTCACATGTTGGGCTCACCATCCACCTTCCTTTATTTTTCACCCGCATCCGGGACAAAATTTTTTATTGTTAATATTATAAACCAAATGAATTAATAAAATAAAGTAATATTCAACTCCATCATCAGTGAAACCAAAGAAATAACATTGAAATTAACATATATATATATATATATATATATATATATATATATATATATATATTTTTTATTTACATAAATAAGTCCCACTACGAAAATGGATTCAAAACTCTCCATCAAAAGTCATTTATCAAATAGCATCTTCAAGAACAAAACCACAATGACCATAAAGGAACACCAATTCAAATCAACATGATAATGATCACGATACTTAACACTTTCCAACGAATACCTTCTTGTTTTTCTCCCAAACTCCCTCATGTGCACATTCAATAAGAATTTTACATTCATTTTCATTTCATCTAGCACAGAAATATGTTGATCAATAAAATTAGGATGGAAGCAATGTTTTCTATCGAACTTGTTTCGAAGATATGAAAGAAAACTGATCAATCTAGAAATATTTTCCATCGTTTGATTATAATAGATGCCATCATTATTATCCATATCTGCATTTGAAAGGGAAAACGACAAAATCAAAATTAATACAAAAAGAGATAGAAACATATAAGAATATATATATATATATATATATATATATATGAAAACCCTACTTTTATTATTGTTAAAAAACTTAATCTTAAGAACTTCATGTTATAAAATAACCTAACGCTACATGAACCAAATGATATAAAATTTCTACAAATATAAACATCATTAGAAATACATATTGTACACATGAAATGAGTGATAAAATTAAATGAGTGATATGACCCTTATTACAATAATAAAAAATAAGTCACAATTGTTTAAACTTAATGTTTAAAATCAAATATTAATAATGTTAGTAGTTCTATATTTGTATTTAAATTAATGCTAATTTATATTCTAATTTTAGTTTAATATTAATATCAAATATAAATATGTTGTCATTCAACCAAACCACAACATATTTAGAAAACCACATTGATAAATATTGTTAGTTGCATGTCACATGGATATGGACTTCAATCTTGTATTTTAATGATTGGCTCATATAACTGGTTGTATATGTCTGAATGTTTCATTGTTAACAAAAGAAAAGTAGCGACTTAAGAAAAGGAGGTAAATTGAACAACAAGAAAATAGATGTAAGAACTTTCTTAGATATTATTATGGATATGATGAATGTATTCATTTCATTAATACATGAAAATTATTATTATACTAAATGAAAATAGAGAGGACAATAAAAACAATCAAAAAAATTCTATATATATGTCACAATATTATTAGTTTCATGTCACAGTGATATGGAATTCCATATTGATTTTAATTATTAGCTCATATAACTATTTTTTTATCTCTGAATGGTTCATTGTAAGAAAAATAACAAAAAAACACTTAAAAAAAAAGTTAAGTCTAACAACATGAAAAACGATGTAAATTTTTTTCCAAAATATTACTATGAATTTGATGAATTTATTCATCTCATTAATATATCAAAATAATTATTGTATTGAAAGTAAATAAAGAGGACAATAAAATAAATTCAAAAAACATTCTATAAGGAGCTAAAAGTATTAGTAGTTGCATGTCATTACGATATGGAATTCAATCGCTCCTCTTCTTTCTTCCTAATTGTAACATATGCACTATCTTTCACCTTGGCATAATGCTGAAAAGATAAAGGCGGTGCAATGCGTAAAATGTATATTGATTTCACTCTTGATATGGTTGTGAAGGTCAAGCCTTGCTGCTCTTTATTCCTGATATCAATTGATGCTCGTTCTAAAATCAAACCCTATGACTTGTGGATTGTAAGAGCCCATGCCATCTTTAAAGGAATTTTTTTTTGATTCCCTCTTATCACTGGTGTGATAGGTACAATTTTTGGATTGGTTGCATCAAACAGAACACCAACATACTTATCAAAAAAAATAGTTATGAACATTGGAAGCTTAGATGGCTTAGAGGTAGGCATATAAAATATTCCTTCACATAACCTAGTGCACCATTCACCAAACCAGCTTCAACCCACAAATTAAATGCCAACATAATACGTTGGGCATGACACAACAAAACTTCACAGTCCAGTTGATCATCATCAGCACCACTCATTTTTTAATGCCTTGAATTCACAACAATACACCGTGAAATTGGAGAATTTAATGATTTAAACATATGGCTCTTAAGGGCACCAAATTATTTGTTGGAAACATGTGAACTATTGCATTAAATAAATCCCTTTCTCTAGGGTGCAACCTCATATCATCCCACGACATAAGAAACTCCCAATCATCAACAACAGGTTCTGCATTTCTTATGTTTTTTAGGACTCTATGAAAACAATATTGTTTCTCATTATTCCCTTGTTGGTGAAATATTGTGTCAAGAGTGAAAACAATGTTGAATTTTTTCCAGAAGACTTTCCCTGATGTATTACCTGCGTACAAAGGGTTATCTCTCACAGAAGGTAGCTGGCCAAGGTCATCCACAAGGATGATGGATTTTCCACCAAAATCACAATTATTTTTCTCTGGAAATTCTTCTCATAATCAAGCATCTATTTTCATGAATAACCTTGATCCTAAAAATATCATTTCATCAATCAAATATATATATCGAACATGCCTCATTTCTTCTTGGAATACTATTAGCGATTGACCCTGTAGTGGTCTCATATCTTTAATCAGAATTTTTGGAGCAGAGTGTATTGTTTTTGCATGTATATTAAAATCATCTATTCCTGTTGGGGCAAGAAGAAGAAAAGGAATTTTTCCACTACTTGAAAAATTAGAAAGAGATTCGAAATTACAATGGATAAGGAAAGACTTGCTAGTGCCTGCAGTGCCCTGAACAATCATAAGAAGAGATTCACGAATCTCACATTCAACAAAATGCCTTAAAATAATTTCAAAAGCAAGTCGTTGTTTTTCTGCCAATGAATCTGGAGAGGAAAATGTTCTATTTGAAAGGTCAATAATATCACCCCTTGATAGTCCATTCCTTATAAAATTGATAGCTTCTCTAGCCACATCATTAGAAATAGTTGTACTTTTCCAGTCAAAGGATATATCAAAATCCCTTCGACCAAGGGTGTGAATATCAGAAACATTCACATTATTCGGTGGAACCAAGCGAGAAAAAGTTTCCATTCTTGAAAATCCTCTTCAATATTCATTTCCTAGTTAGAAAAATCATTATATTCTCCATCATCGATATTTTCAACAATTGATGGATTTCTATCAACATGCCATGCTCGATATTGGAAATTCCTCCAATTTTCAACAATAATTTCAACTGAAAGCCCAATGTATGCAGAAATTTCACGAAATGGCTTGTACAAGAGAAATTCTAACCAGCAGAAGGTTTCAAATTCATCTAAACCATCACTAGGAATAGAATAAAATTGTGGCCAAACCCAAACAATAGCATGAACATCTCTAGGCTTCTAGGTATCTTTCTTATGCTTGCTATCAAATATCCAAGATATTGTTGTTTCTATCAAAGATAGTTGTTCAATGAAAAAAGGCCTGTTTTGATAATGTTGAACAAAATTATTTTCAGATGAACATTGCCAGTCATCCCTTGATATTTTTCTAAAAACCTTTCTTCCAACATTTAATGAAACAATTTTTTAACTATAGAAAATAAGAGGTAGCTTAAGCAACATATGGCATGTTTCTTATGCTCCAATGTAACGATCAATAATTGTTTCTGCAAGAAAATTTTTGTAAGCACATAAAACATGATCCTCATAGGAAATATAATTTGAAATTCTAGTTCACATATCTGATAACTTTCAGACCTTTTCTCTGCTTTTGATGCATACTTAGCAATATATTTCAGGATAGCATGCTGAGAAAGCACTGATTTGCAATCAACATTTGCATGCCACATTGTTATAAGGCCAATGTTATGTACATTGAGCCTATCATCATTTATTGTTGGGTCATATTTTTTTTCTTCCTTAATCACCTATGAACAATCTTTATTCCTCAGAAAGATCCCATGGAGCATTGTACGAACATGTGAGAATAGTGCATTTTTTGCACAAAAAATAATCTACACTATGGAACCTGAAATGGTGAAAGCTATCATGAATTAGCCTATACCAGAAGATGTATCAACAATTCGATCATTCATGGGGATTGTCAGATATTATAGAATATTTGTAGTAGGATTTTCAAAATTATCTTACCCCATTACATGCTTGCATAAAAATGGAATAAATTTAATGGATAGCGAATGGCGAAGGAAGCTTTGACAAATTAAAACAATTGTTGACAACAACCCCTATCTTAAAAATTCTAGATCCAAATAAGTAATTTACTATGTGTATTTATGCTTGTTTTGGAGTACTTGCGGCTGGGTTGACGCAGGAAAATGTTGTAACAACTCATGAATCTAGAAAGTTCAAAAAATATGAACATGCTTATGATGTTTATGATCTAGAATTGACAACAGTAATAAACACTCTAAAAATGTGTAGGCACAATTTGCTGGGAAATAAAATCATCTTGGTAATCGATCATATTAGTCCCAAATATTTCCTTAGTCAGCATGAATTAAATGCTATAAAAGAAAGGTGGTTAGCATTTCCTAGTGAATTTGAATTTGATATAAAACAAATAAAAGGAAAAGAAAAAAAATATATTGATGCACTACATAGACATGATAATTCCTTGATATTAAGTTATGGGAGCAACATGAAAACATATTTTTGGGAACGGATTAAACAAGAACCACAACATCATCCTCAATATGAGGAAATCCATCTAGAAACATAATAAAAAGAAGTTCATGGATATGCTAAAAATTTGGAAGGTTTATTAAGATACCATAACATATTGTATATCCCTAATGTGACCATGTTGAAACATATGATACTAGATGAATACCATAAGAGACCATATGTTGGGCACCCAGAACACTAGAAAATGGTAACAATGTTAAGGAAAGATTTTTTTTGGTTAGGTTTGAATAATGATATGAAAAAATATTTGGAAAATTGTTTAAAGTGTCAACAAGTAAAAGTGGAGCATCAACATCCTACCAGATTACTCAATCCATTATCCATTCCTGAATGGAAGTGGGACATAATTTCAATGGATTTTATTACAGGTTTACCAAGAACAAAATGCCAACATGATCCCATTATCATGGTGGTAGACACGTTGACTAAAGAAACACGTTTTATACCATTTCAGCCTACTTTTGGAATTGTGCATCTTGCCAACATTTTTAGGAAGGAAATCTTGTGGCCGCATGGTACACCAAAAATCATAGTATCAAACAACGATTCAAAATTTACCTCCAATTTTTGGAAATCTCTATTTGGTGGCATGGGAAATAAATTAAATTTCAGTACTTCCTATCACCCTCAAACAAATGGGAAAAAAAAGAGGGAAAACTACATCCTTGAAGATATATTACACATGTATGTTATGGATAGGCCTATTAAGTGAGAGTATTTTCTAGACTTAGAAAAATCTTCCTACAACAATGCCTACAAAGATTCCATAAAAATGAGCCCTTTTGAAGCTGTAGATGGAAGAAAGTGTTATAAACCACTTAGGGAGGTTCAACCAAAAAATAAATTAATATTGTGACCGAAAGCATTGCAAGAAATGAGACATTTAATCCAAAATATTAGATAGATATCAAAGTAGTAATGGACACGAAAAAAGTTATGAAAATAGGAAGAGGACTCATAAATAATTTAATTTTGGATATCATGTATATCTGTGAGTAAAACCAAGGAAAAGTACTCTCAGAACTCATAGTTGTGCCAAGTTGGCACCATAATTCTACGTTCATTTTGAAATTCTAAACCGAGCTGGTCTAATGGCATATCATTTGGCTCTACCCAACCACATTAAAGCTCATAACGTGTCTCTTGTATCATTATTAAAAATATGTATTCATGATACCTCTCATGTAATTTATTGGAATTTGATATAGGTGGAACTCGGAGGAGACATTCTACCATAGATGCTTCACATCCTAGATTGTAAAGAGACCATGCTCCAGAATCAATTATTCGCTCACGTTAAAGTGTAGTGGAGGCACTTTACACCTGAATAAAATACTTGGGAAGGTGAAGATATTATACAAGAATCATATCTAGCATTATTAAAAAATGAGGCAATAGAGGAATGAACAATGAGGATAGTTTTATTATCTATAGAGGGGGGAGATGTGATACCCCTTAGCCTACATGTAAATATTATTTATTTAGAATGAAATATTTTTAGTAATGAATAGAAATACATATGGGATTTTTATTGGAATACAACACGATGATGTGTTAAATAAAATTGAATAATAAATGTGAACTGGATAATTGCTTGGAAATGAACTAGAATTAATAAGATCCTTACTCAGAATTTGGAAACTAAGGTGGAAGGATAAATAAGAAGATAAAATTCCCTTAAATCACTCCTTAAAATCCCCAGGAGAGGTTTTAGAGTGATTTAATAATATTGGGAGAAACAAAATCTTTTAAAATCACTCAATGTGAAAAGAAAACATTGGAAATGGGTGAAAAAAGCACTGAGGGAGAAAAGGGCGGGCTTGAATGAAAAATGAAAGAAATTTTTTCAAAAAATAGGAAAATTCCTAGGCCATAAGGCTCACAGACCTTAGAAAGGGGGGCGTCGCTAAGGTAAGTCTGCGAGGGAAGTAAGCCATAAAAATCTCTTGCCTAGAATCGCAAGAGGTTGTTGATTCTAGAACGATGAGGTTGTTGATTCTGAGAGAGGGGGAACCTATGTATAAGGCTCAATGTTGGCTGGGAAATAGTTCACCTCAAGAAAATCCAACAGATTTACAGTTTGAGGTTATGATTAGAAATTTATTAGCCTACATAATTATTTTTAGTCCTATTAACAAAGAAGTATTGAGATGTGGTATGGTTTATTACTGGGTTTTATTAATTTTTTGTTACTATGTTATATGTTCTTATAGGTATAAATGTTATTAGTTATTTTACTATGATTTCGAAATTATGTCTAGATTATTTATAACAAAACGCTACTGTTAATCATTGAGTAAAGGAATATTTGTAATTTAAATTAACATTGGGATGAGAATTAATAATTAGAAATGATCATGAACATTTTCTGCCTTTTCGTAAATAAGGTTTGGAATAAATACAAGAACACTAGATCTGAGAATATTCAAATACATATAAATGAATGGACTGGTGTAGTGATATGCGCTAAAACTTGGTGATTGATTGTAGTCTTTGTGTTGTGTAATAAATATTAAAATAAAATATATGTTATTGCAATTATGTATCTCGACTTATAGGTTTCCTCATACAATAGAGAACGAGTATATTATTATTATAACAAGTATATGCAAACAGAAATGGAACCTTTGAGATTTACTGATGCGATATGAGTAGAGGGATATGTTAGGTAAACAAATAATTATGTTATTTGTAATATTAAGAAAATGGCTTCACTTTAGAGCATAGATGATGCAACAAAATAGATAGGGAAATAATTAGATTCTCTCTATTAGAGTTATGAATAATAAAACAATTTACCCTAGGTGACGAATAGGGAAATTAATTATAGGAAAATATTAATTATAATCCCCTAACATAATTTACTATGTATAATAGAGTGAAATTTAGAAGGCCTAGTTCTCCTGCGCATATCTTGTTAGATATAATTCTAAGTAATAAAATGTAAGAGATACTAGAAATGAAACAAATTTCTCTAACATTAAGATTGGAAATAATGAACCTCTAAAGCTCATCAAATCGTTGGTTTATTTCTTTCGCTCATCAATGAATTATTTTGAATGTGATTTAATAATAGAATAACAAGAAATACTGAATGGTTTTTCTTCTATGAGTATCATATTTAAAAAGAGAAGTGGAACAGGGGAATTCAATTTAGTATTTGTTTAAGTTCTAAGAGGAATCGGTCTAACACAATGGCTTCTTAGAGTTCTAAGCAAAGTAGATCCTCACTAGTATGAATAAATTAATACACGATTCATTGAAAGGAGAAAGAAGCCATTACTAAGATCACTGTATCAGTATTGCAATATAAAATACTAATGTATGACGCTCGTGGTGTGAATATTTGACTAAAAGAGAAACTAACAATGGAAACCAATTCTTTAGAAAAATGAAACATTGAGTTAATTCTAATTAACTATGAAACCATGGTATATTTTTGAAATTAAACAAATTCGATAAAATAAAATTATATAAACAACTATCCTACTAATTGGAGAACAATATCCAATATTAAACAAGATATCAATGTAACAAAACTCAATTGATGAAAAAAAACAATTATATCATATCAAATAACCAGTAAATAAGATTGCGAATATGAATTCCTTTATATTATCAATATTTCATATAAAAAGGATTTGAAATCCCTTCCATAAACATAGGCAATAAATAACCTATGGGTTAGATTTACACAGTCCTCAGAATATTATAAAATAAACAAGGTTACATCTAAATTTCCAAGTTCTACGACAATAAGTTCCAAGAGAGAATATCAACTCACATAAACACCAAGGTAACATATGCTTTTCGATTACAAATGCAGAAGCCCTTCAAGAACCATGGAAATGAGATTTCCATGGTAACCATAAGCATGTCAGTAAATCGATGGTTATTTTACATATCAACATAGAAGATATCTCGTACTAGAAGTATCAATACCTACAAGGGAGAAGGAGCATGTTATAAATTTTACATAGAGGTAGAGGGGTAGCAATAAATCTCACTTAATGAACATAATATGGAACCCAAAAAAAAAAGTATATGAGGTTATCTGGTTGATAAAACAACCCAATATCCAACCGTTATCATGCATAATAAATCATATTAGCGTTCAAAAATTAGGCCTTGCAACCTTACACAATGAAATTTGAAGGGACACAGACATTGAGGGTAGTTGTAGGCGTGCTATTCTGTAAGTGATTTCTCACAAAGATGTTTCTATCCATAGTTGGCCTGAACCATAATGAAGCATTATATGAGAAGCGATTAACAAAATTTTGGAAACAAGAGAATATAACGTAGTTTGGGAAAAGCCCCTATCTTTTACCTTCCTCTCGTATAGTTATTTAAAAAAATTGGGGTTAATCAGAGCGTGATTACCTATGACAGAACAACCCATCACAATTTTCCACAAACACGATTGTACCAAGACTCATCTCTAGCGATACCTGAGAGTTAGTTTAACATATGAAAACAAAATAGAATGTAATAAAAAATAGGACATTTGAAACCCTATGAAAAATATAAGTATAATTACGACTTTAGAGAAAAATGTCAAAATTAACCAGCAAATCTTACCATGGTAGTCCTTGAGGATGGTATGCTCTGAAATAGAGACAACCATAACTCTGTCATGTCATTTTCCCAAGCCAGAGGGCGTCATTGGGTTTGGACAATTGAAAATAAAAATATGGCCTGGTGGGGCTTTCAGAAAACCAATACCTTATCCTTGAAAGCCCTTCCCTAGATCCATGGCATGACAAGTAGAGGTTGGGTAATAATTACACAGAATCACAACAAGAAATAGGAAGAGGTGGGGTAACATAGGTAAAATGGAAAAGTGATCATTTTTGTTAGGGATTACGGTTCATGAAAATAATATGGAACCGTTTTATTGACCCAATAGATCCAAGTTTTTTACTATTCCCAAGTCTAACCTTTCCATATGAATTCCGCATGGGTCATAGTGCGTTGGAGCATTGGGACTGGATACCCTCCTTTCCAGGTAAACCATCATCTAAAGTGAATGGATTATAACATTGTGGAGGTGTAACTGTCCATACAATGAGAGATATGTATAATAAAGGCACAAGGATTACCTTATAAATTGCATAACCATGAATATCATGAGAACACTCTAGAATGGGTGTTCACTATTAAAGCTATACAAATATAATCAATATAGATTTGGTTCATTTGCTATTCTAGCATAGTTTTGTATTTGAATAAAGAAAAATAATAGTTTAGTATTCGGCGGGAGTTGTAATAAAGAAACCTAAGTATATGGCAACCATCTTCATGGAGTACCAAATGTGATTTATGTTGCTATAGATATTGGGGTATATGGGATGATATGTTTTGGTGATATATATATATATATATATATATATATATATATATATATATATATATCCTCATATGATGGGTCCATATAACCTTGCAAATGAAACTGAGAAATCAAATAGAGTGTGTACTCTAGTTTAATAGAACACATTCAAAACCCCCTAATTCTAATATTTAGCCATGTGTGTGGATATAGCTTAAGAAAAAAATTATACTTTGTTGCAGTAAAGTGTTTTGTGACATTATGTAACTTCATAATTCCTCTGTTTTAAGAATGTAGGTGAAATGTGTACCATGAATCACTAGCAATGATAGCTCTTCAGAAAAAGAGGGGGTGTGGCTAAGCAAAAATCAAACGGACATTGCAATTATTATACCATTATGTTTGAAGAAGGAAATACTCTCTTGTAGGGTATTTTTTAAGAATTTAATATTTTTCCTATATATAATATTGTAGGAAACTAATCTAGTTTGAAAAATCATGCATATAGAATGTAGGCTAATATTCAATCAAAGACATGTAATTTACTATTAAAATTGGCAATTTTTTTTGGAAAATATCATCAATTTACTTATATATCTAAAAAATAGCTTAATTCTTTACTTTTTTTGGGGAATATTTTTTTCATAAAATGTCAAAAAATAGCCCATTTACTAAAATTTTCCTCTAAAAATTGGCATAAGAATCATCATTTTATATTAGGACAATTGATGTGCGAGATTAATATTTTCATAGAGACTTATTTATCTCATAGAAATAATTCCAAACATGGAAAATTTTAAGGGCTAATATTAGCATCGGCTAATTTTCCATGTTTTAAAATAAATATATATATATATATATATATATATATATATATATATATATATATATATATATATATATATATATATTAATGAATTTTTGTTATATCATAAAATGATTAACCAAAATTTATAGTATAAAAATATTTTTCTTAAAAATTGACAAAAGTTTAGAGAGACTATAAAAATTTATCAAAAATTTAGATATTTTTACAAAAATATCACTAAAGATTTTATATTTTTCATATTAGGGACTAGTAATATTGCCCAAATTTTAGAAACTTTAAAAGAAATTTATATCCTTAAAATTTTCAATGATTCGAAAACCCAAAAATATCCAATGTAATAAAGAGAAATGTATTAAAGAAACATATGAAAAAGATATTACAAAATAATATTGAGCCTAAGTAAACTAAAATCATTTTTGTATGAAATAAAAATAAAATAAAAAAATCTCATACACAACTAACCCCCTAAATATGTGCTTCACTAAAAATGATAATTTTCGCTTCCTGTTTTGATTAGAAAAATTTTTAGTGGAAAGATATTAGATTTAAATTTGAAACTTACATATGAAATAAAGCCATTTGGACATATTTTGAAATCTTTTTTTTGTGTTGAATGATATTAGACTTTCGAGACATTCATTTCATCACAAAAAATTATCTTATCTTCTCTCCCCACGCCACAACTCATTGAATTTGGTATGGTCTACTTTTCTTTGTATTGAAATAAATAGGATTTCTAAACTTAGAAGGGTTAATGGAACATTCAAAGCTTGACCAAAAGTGATGGGTCCAACCATTTCTACACCCCACAATTAATCAATAGTTAAGTATGATTAATATGGTGATTGCAATTATCAAGCTCTCGAAGATTTGGTGGTTGATATTTTTTATTGTTCAATTAATTATTGGTACGTGTGGTTGGTGTGGGGGGTACACCTGTCCCTTCCTTGGAATTCGCGATCCCGCCCTTAGCTTACACGTCTAATCTCTATTCCCTGGCCTTTTTTTGCAATTTGTTTAACCACAACTCTGTTCTGCTAGCTGGGTTTTGTTGGTGTAATGGCTTTGTTTATACTTCTCGCTCCGTCAATGAGCTTGAAGTTTTCGAGACTTGGCTCTCTAGCTTCTGCAAATGGGCTCCTCTGCCCTCAAGGTTTTGTGGGTGCTATTTGTGGTTTCTATCTCCTGAATGATTTTGTTCTTGTACAATTTTATCCTCTTACCGTATGTGCTCTGTTGTCTAACTGGTTATTTGACTGGGGTATGTCAGGTTGCAGCCATCACGAAACTCAGCATTGGAACTCAACTCGTCGGCTAAACAGTGGTGTTGAGATTCAAAAAGATGATGATCTTAGTGAAAAGAGCTGCCTTCACTAAGTGGGCCCGCATGCTATTTCTGGCGCAAAGTCTATTTTTAGACTACATCTATTTTTAGACATGTCGATCATATTCTATGAGTTGCAGGATGTTATTTGTGGATGGTTCATCAAGTTGGAAAAATATATGGACTTCTATTTTTAGACATATTGGGCAGAATCTATTTTTATATTGCCAGTCTAAAAATATATATGTCGAATATTATTAGCTCTTAATAGTATTTGGACTCTAAACATTATCTTATTCTTTTGGAGCACTTCAGTTAAGTGCACAGATGTGGCATAGCAGTTGACAGAAGGAATTATGCTATTCCTGAGGGTTTACTGGAGCTAATGCATGAGGACTTCAGTTAGAGCTAATGTGACAGAGTTTGGTGGAGTTATAGAAGTAGTTGGTGGAGTTGTATTCAGTTTCACTCAGTTAGACTCAGTTGAGCTAGTTGTATCTAGTCTAACTAATTGATACACTAGTGAGAGTGGTGTCAGTTAATTAGTTAATTAATTCACTAAATAATAACTCATTAATCAACTCAAGAATACATCAGTTAACTACAGTGCATGGCAGTTTCAGTGGAGACCAGTGGAGAGGTAGGTGAAAGAGCAAGTGTGACTATCAGTTCTGACTATAGTGATGCATTGATTGCATCCAACACTCAGTGTAGATGCCAATGGGGATTTTGCAGTGCAAGCTTGGTGGATTGGAGTTCATTCAGAACCATTCTTCACCAGAGATTGTGCAGTAGAGGCAAGCTAGTAGGTGGCAGAGATCGCTGCATGGATTTGCAAGATCAAGCCTTATTAGTGTGTAGAGATTGTATTGTACTGAGAGCTTGACATGTTTAGCTTTGTATGAGGATTGTTACATGATCTCTATGACATATATTATATACAGATAGTTTGGATTTTTAGCTTCAGGCTTTCCCGATAAACAATTATTGTAATGTGTGTGATTTTTTATGGTTTCATGTGTGCATCGTAATTGATTTAATTTCCGCATGTGATGATCAATGGTGGAATAGATTATGTATTGTGCATGAAATTAAAATAGTGTGTGATCAGGAGAAATTTGGATATATAACACATAATTTATATAATTTCTACATGGTATCAGAGCATCTGATCATTGGATTAGATTTCAATTATTGAAGCGGTTGAGTTTTGTGTTGGTGGAATTTGAATTTGCTGCAAAGTTTGCTTGGTG
This sequence comes from Pinus albicaulis, assembly GCA_034641835.2. NCBI lineage: Eukaryota > Viridiplantae > Streptophyta > Pinopsida > Pinales > Pinaceae > Pinus > Pinus albicaulis. The sequence continues at coordinate 667,208,249 of CM076573.1, read as the reverse complement.
TCAAAGTTGAGAATTCATTGAAATGTATTTCAACGGATTGTGATTGGAGTATTCCCTTGATGGCAACTCAAATTATATTTCATGGAAGGACAGTATGGAGGCGGTGCTGCAGGATAATGGGTTGAAGGAGTTCATAGATGCATAAATTCCAAAACCTGCTTCTAGCGATGCAGCCACACTTGACGCAAGGAAAAATAAGACAAAAAAGTGTCGAAGGATTCTATTGCAAAGTGTGAAGGATCACATAGTGTCCAGCCTTCATGGTAAAGCTACTCCATTCTTAATTTCGAAAGCTTTGACAGACTTGTTCAAAAGTAGAAGCGACCAGAGGAAGTTGGCACTTAAAGACAAGCTCAGAAAAATAAAAATGGAGAAAGGTGACAGTATACCGAAATACCTCACGAAGTTCGTCCACTGCAAGGATGAGCTGGGAAGTCTGGGGGTTACTGTAGATTAAGAGGAATTTGTGAGCTTGGCTCTCCTTGGGCTTCTGAAGAGTTGGCATAGCTACAAGGACTCTGTCAATGGTTGAAAGAAACTACCAGGATGGGAGCAACTTTGGTCAGATGTTGTGCAGGAGGAGATAAGGCAGGGTACCAGGGATGGATCTTCATCGAAGAATCAAGATGAAGAAAATTGCGCTTTGGCTGCCAAAGAAAGGAAAGGGAAGGGGAAGAAAAATCCTTCTCAATCTGGTGCTAAAGGCAAGAAGCAGAACTTGTCCAAGGTGAAGTGCTTTCACAGTCACCAACATGGACATTACGCCACTAATTGTCCCTAGAAGAAGAAAAATAAGCAGGCTGTTGGATCTGCAGCTACAGAGGCCTTAGACTCGCATTTTGAGCAGGATTTTTCGCTGATCGCATGCTTGGTTTCAAGTTTTATGGGATCAGTGTGGTTTCTTGACAGTGGCGTGTCTTTCCATATGACCGGAGACAAAGATTTGTTTAGTGATATGTATGAAAAGGATATTGGAGTGCACATCGAGATGGGCGATGATGGTAGATACAACACGACTGGCATCGGGACCATTTCCTTTGAGAGGGAGTCTGGTAAACCTTTCATATTGAAGGATGTCATGCATGTTCTAGGATTGAAGAAGAATCTGATCTCTATGGAGATGTTGGAAGACAAGGAATATGATGTTGTTTTTAGTGAGGGAAAGGCTTTCCTGCGCAATAAAACAACTGGTAAAACCCAGAGGATATGGGTTCAAGTTAAGAACCTTTATCAATTGCAGGTAGATGGCTACGCAGCAATGGCAGGCAAAGCAGAAGCAGTGGTGAGCCGGGATGAGGGCGAATTGTGGCAAAGGAGATTGGGCCATCTTCACCATGGTGCTTTGAAAATTTTTTAGCATATTTCTACAGGGCTTCCCAAGGGTACACTTGCGCAGTCAGATTAGTGCAAGGGATGTACTTTGGGAAAATTTGTGAATTCCACTTTTCATGAGAAGGACAGTCGTGCCATGATGATCCTTGAGAGAATTCTTACAGACGTGTGTGGACTTTTCTCAGTAGATTCGACAACAAAGCATAGGTATTATGTCATATTTGTTCATGAATTTTCTCATAAGTGATGGATCTTATTCATGCAGAAGAAGAGCGAGACATACTCAAAGTTTTGTGAGTTCAAGGCGTTGGTTGAGAAAGAGTCAGGGAGGCAGGTGAAAGCTCTAAGGAGCGATAATGGTGGTGAATTCATCTCTAGCGAATTCAAATAATTTTGTAGCGTAGAAGGAATTCGAAGAGAATTCATAGCGCCTCATAACCCACAATAGAATGGGGTCGCGGAGAGAAATAACAGAATGATCGTGGGTGCTACACGGGCGATGTTGCATGATCAGGGCCTTCCCATAAAATTCTAGGCTGAACCATGCAACACTGCGGTTTATGTGCAAAACCGTTGTCCTCATAGAGTACTTGGCATGAGTACACCCGAAGAGGCGTTTTCTAGTAAGAAGCCTGATATTTCTCATTTGAAGATTTTTGGCTCACCTGTTTACATTGATGTGACGAAGGATTCCAGGAAGAAGCTGGAGCCGACCGAAAAGGTTGGGATATTTGTGGGGTATGCAGAAACACCGCACACTTATCATGTGTATTTTTGAGACAGTCGGAAGACTGTTGTGTGACGAGATATCAAATTTCATGAGGAGAAATCCATGAAGTTGTTGCTTGAGAGGGAGCTACACTTGCATGCAGATGAGGAGCTACTTGTTCCTAAAGATGAGCCTCAGGATGTGGATCACTCACAATAAGAGGTTCATGGAGTGGAAGAAACCACTCATGCAGCGCTAAACATCAGAGGGCTGAAGTGCACTACAGAAGCTGAGCGACTGAATCTTGATGCAATGAAAAATGTAGGAGCACCTACATCACAGTGCAGATAGAGAAAGTCACATGACCGATTTACTGGATACATGGCTCTGATGAGCAAGTGTATCGTGACAGAGCCATCCTCTTTCAAGGAAGCTGTGGAGGATCCTGCATGGGTAGATGCCATGGTGGAAGAGTGTGATTCGATTGTCATAAAAATTGCATGGGAGATTGTCCCAAGGCTAGAAGGGAAACCAGTCGTAGGTTAGAGATGGATCTACAAAATGAAGCAAGCTGCTGACGGGGGCAACAAGAAGTAAAAGGAAATAATTTTTTCCTGGGGCTTCTCACAGATCGAGGGGATCGACTATAAAGAAACCTTTGCACCTGTTGCAAGGTATTCTTCTATATGGACCATCCTTGCTCTCTCAGCGCAGATGGGTTGGTACATTCATCAGATGGATGTGAAGACTGTGTTCCTCAATAGAGTCATTGAGGAGGAGGTGTACATAGAGCAGCTTGAAGTATTCGAAATCTTCAGCAGCGATTCGCATGTGTGCAGGCTCAAAAGAGCGTTGTATGGGCTGAAACAAGAACCTTGTGCTTGGTATACACGAATAGATAGTTATTTCACTGGACTTGGTTTCACCAAGAGTGAGGCAGATCCGAACCTATACCAGATTGTGGTGGAGGGTAATTTTTTGATCGTTGTGCTTTATGTAGATGATTTAACACTAACAGGTGACGAACTGTTGATACATTCATGCACAATAGATATTGCAAAGGAGTTTGAGATGAAGGACTTGGGCCTCCTTCATTATTTCCTGGGATTGGAAATTTGGCAGCTGAAGGGTGGAATGTTTGCGTCTCAAGGCAAGTATGCCCGGGAGATACTGGAGAAGTTCAACATCCAAGGCTGCAAGCCTATCGACACTCCTCTTCATGGTGGTTGGAGGAAAGAGGATGCTACATCGCCAAAGGTAGTGGATGCCACTTTTTATCGACAGTTGGTTTGTTCGCTCATGTATTTGGTCAATACACGACTGGACATATGCTATGCTGTTAACCAGCTTTCACAAGCTATGGTTAATCCTACCAAGCTCTTTTGGAAGGCAAGCAAGCATGTCCTGAGGTATCTCAGGGGCACATTGGGATATGGATTTTGGTACAGACAGTCGAATGAGTTGAAGCTGCATGGCTTCACGGATGCAGATTGGGCGGGGAGCCCAACGGACAGAAAAGGCACATCTTGAAGGATTTTCAGTATTGGGTCTACAGCAGTTTATTGGTACAACAGGAAACAAATATCTGTGGCACTCAGTTCGGCGGAGTCCAAGTACATGGTAGCAAGTTTGGCTGCATGTGAGGCTATATGGACGAGGAAGATCTTGGTCGGGTTGTTCAGTTCACACTTAGATATTATTATGATATATTGTGATAATCAGAGTTGCATTAAACACTCGGTTAATCCAATATTTCATGATAGATCTAAACATATTGACATCCAGTACCATCATATCAGAGATTGTGTGTAGCGCAAGATCATGTTACTTTCTTACATTCCTACGGATGATCATGATGCAGATATTCTAATGAAGGCGCTCACCAGGAGCAAATTTGAATACCATAGAGACAGGATCGGGGTGGCAGATAATCCCCATCTTGTTCAGAGGGAGTGTTGAGATTCAACAAGATGATGAGCTTAGTGAAATTGGTCGCCTTCACTAAGTGGGCCCGCGGGCTATTTTTGGCGCAAAGTCTATTTTTAGACTATGTCTATTTTTAGACATGTCGATTATATTCTATGAGTTGCAAGATGCTATTTGTGGATGGTTGGTCAAGTTGGAAAAATAGATGGACTTCTATTTTTAGACATATTGGGTGGATTCTTTTTTTAGATTGCCAGTCTAAAAATAGATATGTCGAATATTATTAGCTCTTAATAATATTTGGACTCTAAACATTATCTTATTCTCTTGGAGCACTTCAGTTAAGTGCACAGATGTGGCACAACAGGTGACAGAAGGAATTATGCTATTCCTGAGGGTTTAATAGAGCTAATGCATGAGGACTTCAGTTAGAACTCATGTGATAGAGTTTGGTGGAGTTATAGAAGTAGTTGGTGGAGTTGTATTCAGTTTAACTCAGCTAGACTCAGTTGAGCAAGTTGTATCTAGTCTAACTGATTGATACACTAGTGAGAGTGGTGTGAATTAATTAGTTAATTAATTCACTAGATAATAAATCATTAATTAATTGAATAATACATCAGTTAACTACAGTGCATGGCAGTTTCAGTGGAGACCAGTGTAGAGGTAGGTGAAAGAGCAAGTGTGACTATCAGTTGTGACTATAGTGATACATTGATTGCGTCCAACACTCAGTGGAGATGCCAATGAGGATTTTGTAGTGAAATCTTGGTGGATTGTAGTTCATTCAGAGCCATTCCTCAGCAGGGATTGCGCAGTAGAGGCAGGCTAGCAGGTGGCAGAGATCGGTCCATGGATTTGCAAGATTGAACCTGATTAGTGTGTAGCGATTGTATTGTACTGAGAGCTTGACATGTTCAGCTTTGTATGAGAATTGTTACATGATCTCTATGACATATATTATATACAGATAGTTGGGGTTTTTAGCTTCAGGCTTTCCCATTAAACAGTTGTGTTAATGTGTGTGAATTTTTATGGTTTCATGTGTGCATTGCTATTGATTTAATTTCTGCATGTGATGATAAATGGTGGAATAGATTATGTATTCTGCATGAAGTTAAAATAGTGTGTGATCAGGAGAATCTTGGATATATAACATATAAGTTATATAATTTCTACAAGTGGTAAGTCCTCTTTCTCTGCTTTAGTTATTCAGTTGGTTTTTCTTGGTTATGGTAAGGAACTTGCTCCTTTGTGGGTAGGGTTCCCTTGCTGGTTGGTGACCGGTCGAATCCTTCCGCCAGTTTGACACTACTCTTTTGGTAATCATATGTTTAGAAACCCTCACCGTGCAATTCTCTATCTCAGGGTTTTAATTTTCTAACAATTCTAACGTCAAGGTGTTGTCCTTGCAGGTGATTTGTTTGGTGCTGCAGGTGTGCACTTCGGTTTGCTGTTGCTAGCCCAAACGGGTAGGGTCTTTTCCTATATTCACTTACTAGCGGTTAGGGTTTTTGCGGGGATGAGCCTTGGCTCCCCTGTCAGTCATTTTCTGTGTTGATTTCTCTGTTAGTAGTTTGTTATGGGTACTCTTCTATCTGTAAGTGGTTTGGACCTGTATGCGGTTGTGGCTCTTAACTTACTGGTCAGGGTTTTTAGACTCAGGTTTTGGTATTCACAACTGGTTTATAGGGTTTCAATACTGGGGTTTTGAATCCAGTTCCTTAGTCGAACATGCAATGTATAATTTTGGACTGCAACGATTTTGATGTTTGTATAAAAGTACTTGGATAATGCTTGAAAGTAAACTATATTATTTCATCTTCAATGATACCTGTGATTAATGCGTTCTCTTTGCTATAATGGAATTATTTCGTTGTGAAACCCTCCGTCTACTCTGGTGATTTTGTTTGGCACAGTGCTCAGCATGTTTCTATGACTGTAGGTCTTTGTCGTTAATGAATGTCTTGGCACTTGTCTATAGCCTCGTTCGTATGCTTGATGTAGTCATTCCCGCCTGCTCTCGGCTTCGTTAATTCTACTGTTTCTTAAATTCCTGTAAAACAAATTATTCTGCTAGTTCTTGCCAATGTTTGTAAATGAATTCAATTTATTATGAAATAGAAAGAAATTATATTTAGCTGCAAATGGATTCAGATGATTTTTTACAAAATCTCTTGTATGATTTTATTCGTTTCTCTGCAAAGATGGAATCCCCCCAAATGTCTCATTTTTTCCTTTTTTGTATGATTTGTTGAACAAATTTAAAAACTGTCAATAGTTACATGTAGTTACAATGGATAACTGTTAATTCCCATTCACCTAGATTCTGTACTCAATTTAAAACATTAACTAAAAAGAAATAATAATGAAATTAAAACATAACTTTTTGTTAATTCCTAAATGATAGAAACTAAGGAAACTTAAAGAAAACTCAGGTATAATGACCTGTGAACCTGTCAACTTGTAACCTGTGAGACAAACACTTATGTTTTTGTTCACCCTAAGCTGAATGCTCCTGCATCAGGCTCCTGGTGTAGTAAAAATTCATGGCTCCGTTCCATGAGTCCCACAACAGAATATCCTGCACATTGTATCTATGCTGCGTCAAGCAACGAACTGTCCTAATAAAATAGCCCATTTACTAAAATTTTCCTCTAAAAATTGGCATAAGAATCATCATTTTCATAGAGAGTTATTTATATCATTGAAATAATTCCAAGCATGGAAAATTTTAAGGGCTAATATTAGCATCGGCTAATTATCCATGTTTTAATATATATATATATATATATATATATATATATATATATATATTAATGAATTTTTGTTTTATCATAAAATGATTAACCAAATTTCATAGTATAAAAATATTTTCCTTAAAAATTGACAAAAGTTTAGAGAGACTATAAAAATTTATCAAAAGTTTAGATATTTTTATAAAAATACCACTAAATCTTTTATATTTTTCATATTAGACTAGTAATATTGCCCAAATTTTATAAACTTTAAAAGAAATTTATATCCTTCAAATTTTCAATGATGCCAAAACCCTAAAATATCTAATGTAATAAAGAGAAATGTTTTAAAGAAACATATGAAAAAGATATTACAAAATAATATTGAGCCTAAGTAAAATCAAATCATTTTTGTATGAAATTAAAAAAAAAAAAATATCTCATACACAACTATCCCCCTAAATAACTGCTTCACTAAAAATGATAATTTTTTCTTCCTGTTTTGATTAGAAAAATTTTTAGTGGAAAGATAATACATTTAAATTTGAAACTTATGCCCGTCGAGCTTTGGTCTAGTGGCAAGCGAACGTGCTCCTAAGACGTTCGTGTCGTGGTGTAGGTCACGAGTTCAAGTCCCATCTTAACCAAGGGGATGTTGTTGCAGGCTCAATAGTTCCTCCTAGAAGTATAGGGGTAGCTAGTGGGATTTGACCCAGTGTCACGCGAGTATGATACTGATGCCATTGGCAATTCTTCTAGTCACAAAAAAAAAAAGATAAAAAAAATTGAAACTTACATATGAAATAAAGTCATTTGCACATATTTTGAAATATTTTTTTTGTGTTGAATGATATTAGACTTTCAAGACATTCATTTCATCACAAACATATCTTATCTTCTCTCCCCACTCCACAACTCATTGAATTTGGTATGCTCTAATTTGCTTTGTATTGAAATAAATATGATTTCGAAACTAAGAAGGGTTAATGGAACATTCAAAGCTTGACAAAAAGTGATGGGTCCAGCCCTTTCGACACCCCACAATTAATCAATAGTTAAGTATGATTAATATTGTGATTGCAATTATCAAGCTCTCAAAGATTTGGTGGTTGATATTTTTTATTGTTCAATTAATTATTGGTACTTTTGGTTGGTGTGAGGGGTACACCTGTCCCGTCCTCAGAATTCGCGATCCCGCCCTTAGCTTACACATCTAAACTTTGTTCACTGGTCTTTGTTTGCAATTTGTTTAATGACAGATTTGTTCTGCTGGCTAGGTTTTGTTGGTGTAATGGCTTTGTTTTTACTTCTCACTCCGTCAATGAGCCCGATGGTTTCGAGACTTGGCTCTTTGTCTTCTGCAAATGGGCTCCTTTTCCCTGAAGGTTTTGTGGGTGGTATTTTTGGTTGCTGTCTCCTAAATGCTTTTTTTCATGTACTATTTTATCCTCTCACAATATGTTCTCTGCTATTTAAATGGTTATTTGTCTGGGGTATGTCAGGTTGCAGCCATCAGGGAACTCAGCATTCGACCTCAACTCGTCGGCTACATAGTGGTAAGTCCTCTTTCTCTGCTTTAGTTATTCAGTTGGTTTTTCTTGGTAATGCTAAGGGACTTGCTCTTTTGTGGGCAGGGTTCCCTTGCTGGTTGGTGACCGGTCGAATCCTTCCTCCAGTTCGACGCTGCTCTTCTGGTAAGCATATGTTTACAAACCCTCACTGTGCATTTCTCTACCTCACGGTTTTAATTTTCTCACAATTCTAACGTCGGGATGTTGTCCTTGCAGGTGATCTGTTTGGCGCTCCGGGTGTGGACTTCGGTTCTGTTGTTACTGGCCGAAATAGGTAGGGTATTTTCCTGTAGTCACTTACTAGCGGTTAGGGTTTTTGCGGGGATGAGCCTAAACTCCCCTGTCAGTCGTCTTCTGTGTTGATTTCTATGTTAGTAGTTTGGTATGGGTACTCTTATGTCTGTAAGTGGTTTGGACCTGTATGTTCTCATGGCTCTTAGCTTGCCATTCAGGGTTTTTAGACTTAGGTTTTCGTATTCACCACTGGTTTATAGGGTTTCAATACTGGGGTTTCGTATCCGATTCTTTAGTCGAACATGCAATGTATAATTTTGGACTGCAACGATTTTGATATTTGTATAAAATTACTTGGATAATGCTCGAAAGGAAAGTATGTTGTTTCAGTTTGAATGATACTTGTGATTAATGCGTTCTCTTTCCGTTGCCACAATGCTCAGCATGTTTCTATGATTCTAGGTCACTGTCGTTAATGAATGTCTTGGCACTTTTTTGTAGCCTTCTTCGTATGCTTGATGTAGTCACTCCCGCCCACTCTTGGCTTTGTTTATTCTACTATTCCTTAAATGCATGTAAAACAAATTATTTTTCCAGTTCTTGCCAATGTTTGTAAATGCATTCAATTTATTATGAAACAGAAAGAAATTTTATTTAGCTACGAATGGATTCAGATGATTTTTTTCAAAATCTCTTGTATGATTTTATTCGTTTCTCTGCTACGATGGAATCCCCCTAAATGTCTCATTTCTTCCTTTTCTATATGATTTTTTGAACAATTTTAAAAACTGTCAACAATAACATGTAGTTACAATGGATAACTGTTAATTCCCATTCACCTAAATTCTGTACTTAACTTAAAAAAGTAACTAAAAATAAAATATAATGAAATTAAAACATAAGTTGTTGTTAAGTCCTAAATGCTAGAAACTAAGGAAACTTGAAGAAAACTCAGGTACAATGACCTGTGAACTTGTCAGCTCGTAACATGTGAGAAAAACACTTGCATTTTTGTTCACCCTGAGCTGGATGCTCCTGCATCAGGCTCCCGGGGCAGTAAAAATTCATGGCTCCGTTCCATGAGTTCCTCAACAGAATATCGTGCACGTTGTATCAATGTTGCGTCAAGCCACGAACTATCCTAAAAAAATAGCCCATTTACTAAAATTTTCCTCTAAAAATTGGCATAAGAATCATCATTTTATATTAGGACAATTGATGTGCGAGATCAATATTTGCATAGAGAGTTATTTATATCATAGAAATACTTCCAAGCATGGAAAATTTTAAGGGATAATATTAGCATCAGCTAATTTTCCATGTTTTAATATATATATATATATATATATATATATATATATATATATATATATATATATATATATATACATATATATATATACATATATATACATACATACATATACATACATACATATACATACATACATATACATATACATATCTATATATATATATATATATATATATATATATATTAATGAATTTTTGTTTTATCATAAAACGATTAACCAAAATTTATAGTATAAAAATATTTTCCTTAAAAATTGACAAAAGTTTAGAGAGACGATAAAAATTTATCAAAAATTTAGATATTTTTACAAAAATATTACTAAACCTTTTATATTTTACATATTAGAGACTAGTAATATTGCCCAAATTTTATAAACTTTAAAAGAAATTTGTATCCTTAAAATTTTCAATGATTCCAAAACCCAAAATATCCAATGTAATAAAGAGAAATGTATTAAAGAAACATATGAAAAAGATATTACAAAATAATATTGAGCCTAAGTAAAATCAAATCATTTTTGTATGAAATAAAAAATAAAATAAAAAAATCTGATATACGACTAACCCCCTAAATAAGTGCTTCACTAAAAATGATAATTTTCGCTTCCTGTTTTGATTAGAAAATTTTTTAGTGCAAGGATATTACATTTAAATTTTAAACTTACATATGAAATAAAGTCATTTGCACATATTTTGAAATCTTTTCTTGTGCTGAATGATATTAGACTTTCGAGACATTTATTTCATCACAAAAAATATCTTATCTTCTCTCCCCACACCACAACTCATTGAATATGGTATGCTCTAATTTTATTTGTATTGAAATAAGTAGGATTTCGAAATTAAGAAGGGCTAATGGAACATTCAAAGCTTGACAAAAAGTGATGGGTCCAGCCATTTCGACACCCCACGATTAATCAATAGTTAAGTATGATTAATATGGTGATTGAAATTATCAAGCTCTCGAAGATTTGGTGGTTGATATTTTTTATTTTTAAATTAATTACTGGTACTTGTGGTTGGTGTGAGGGGTACACCTGTCCCGTCCTCGGGATTTGCGATCTCACCCTTAGATTACACGCCTAACCTCTGTTCACTGGGCTTTGTTTGCAATTTGTTTAACCACAACTCTATTCTGCTAGATGGGTTTTGTTGGTGTAATGGATTTTTTTATACTTCTCACTCCGTCAATGAGCTCGATGGTTTCGAGACTTGGCTCTCTATCTTTTGCAAATGGGCTCCTCTAACCTGAAGGTTTTGTGGGTGCTATTTGTGGTTACAATCTCTTGAATGATTTTGTTCCTGTATGCTTGATGTAGTCATTCCCACCTGCTCTCGGCTTCGTTAATTCTGATGTTTCTTAAATGCCTATAAAACAAATTATTCTGCCAGTTCTTGCCAATGTTTGTAAATTCATTCAATTTATTATGAAATAGAAAGAAATTGTATTTAGCTGCAAATGGATTTAGATGATTTTTTTCAAGATCTCTTGTATGATTTTATTCGTTTCTCTGCTATGATGGAATCCCCCCAAATGTCTCATTTTTTCCTTTTCTGTATGATTTGTTGAACTATTTTAAAAAATGTCAATAGTTACATGTAGTTACAATGGATAACTGTTAATTCCCATTCACCTAAATTCTGTACTTAATTTAAAATAGTAACTAAAAATAAATTATAATGAAATTAAAAAATAACTTTCTGTTAAGTCCTAATGCTATAAACTAAGGAAACTTAAAGAAAACTTAGGTACAATGACGTGTGAATCTGTCAACCTATAACCTATGAGACAAACAATCGTGTTTTTGTTCTCCCTGAGCTGGATGCTCCTACATCAGGATCCCGGGGTAACAAAAATTCATGGCTCCATTCCATGAGTTCCTCAATAGAATATCCTGCACGCTCTATCTATGTTGCGTCAAGCCACGAACTGTCCTTAATGGGACGATTCTTCCACTTGAAAAGGTACTGAAGGCACTCTTTTCTACGAGTTCGCTTGGCCACCTGTGTGTCGAGAATTATCTCAATCTCAAGGGGCTGAGCCAAAGGAATTTTCCTCATCCAAGAACCACTTTCCATTTGGGTGTCCCGTTCTGGCCGTGCCGAGCTGTCGTCTTCAGGACTGGCAGTGTATGGAAACAGATCTTCCACATTGAAGATAGGCGATATGCCTATTCTTGGGGGCAGTTGTAATTCATAGGCATTCGCAGAGAATTTACGTAGAATTTTGCAAGGTCCAAGTTTTTGAAACTTCAATTTATTGTACTCACCCTTAGGGAACCTGTCTCTGCGTAAATGTGCGAGAACTTCATCCCCCACATTAAACTATACATCCCGCCGTTTTAGATCTACCTGCTGTTTATACCTCCAACTGTTGTCTTCTAACTTAGATTTTACTTGATCATGTAGGTCATTCATTTCTTTGGCAAAATCTTCCCCGTTAGCACTCCATCTTTCCAACTGTTCTAGATCCCGTAACTCATGCACTCCGTGAGGATGCATGCCATACAAGATCTAAAAAGGACTGTATCCTGTTCTTAGATTCGGTGAATCTTTGTAAGAGAATTCTGCCTGGGCAATTACATGGTCCCAAATTCATGAATTTTCTCCAATCAAGCTCTGTAGAAGGTTTCCCAAGCTCCTGTTCACCACCTTCGTCTGCCCATCAGTCTGTGGGTGATAAGCAGAGCTGAAGTTCAACCATGTGTCCAACTTCTTCCACACGGTGCACCAGAAATGTCCTGTGAACTTCACATCCCTGTCTGAAACAATGGACTTAGGAAAACCATGCAGTCTGACAATCTCCGTGAAAAACAACTGTGCTACATGAGTGGCATCACTAGTTTTTCTACAGGGAATGAAATGTGCGATTTTCGAGAACCGGTCCACTACCACCATCACAAAGTCATAAACGCGTTGTGTTCTTGGTAGACCTAAGACAAAGTCCAAGCTGAATAAGTCCCACGGTCTACTCGGAATAGGCAGTGGTGTGTAGAGTCCCGTATTCCAATTGTGTCCTTTTGCCAACTGACAAAATTTACACCTGGTTACAAATCGTTGCACATCCCTTCACATCTTCAGCTAGTAATAAAATTGACTGAGATGATCTAAGGTCTTATTGATGGCGAAATGTCTGGCAAGATCTCCGCTATGCTTCTCCCTGATGATGTTCTCCCTAATCGAACAGTCGGGAATACATAGCTGTCCACCTTTAAAAAACTTCTCCTATAAGTTAAAGTCCAGCCATGGACTATTATTCCTCAACAAAGGATTCTGGCAGGCTTCATAAGCCTCCTTGAAATCCGCATCTGTTTGATACAAGTCTTTCAGGTGTTCAAAACCCAGCACTTGTATCGTGCTCTCTTTCTCAACGCATCTCCTACCTTGTTGGCCTGTCCACTAATATGCTTCAATACGAATGTGAAGCTCTGCAAGTACTCAACCCACTTTTCATGCTTGTGGTTCAGCTTATGCCGCTGCATAACATACTGCAATGCAGAATTATCAGAAAACAAAACAAATTCATTACCCAGAAAATAGTGTCTCCAATGCTTCAATGCTTGGACGACAACATAGAACTCCTTGTCATAAGACAAGTACTTCTTCCTGCTTTCATTCAACTTTTCACTGAAATAAGCAATATTTTTTTATTCCTGACTGAGTATGGCCCCAATGGCTATACCACTGGCATCACAACGAACTTGGAATAGTTTGTTAAAATCAGGCGACCTCAAAATCAGTATTTCAGTGATCTTTTTTTTCAAGATCTGGAAGCTTTTTTCTGCTGCTTTATTCCAACAGAAAGGCTGAATTGCCTTTTTTATTGTATCCAACATAGGTGCATAGATCTCACTAAAATTCCTTATGAACTTAGGATAGAAACTTTCCAACCCATGAAAACTACGAACCTCGAACAGGCTCTTTGGGGATCGCCAGCTAACGATAGCTACATCTTTCTCTGCGTCCATTTTTAGCTCATTTTATGCAATCATAAAGCCCAAATAAACTAATTCCCTCTGAAAAAAAAATAACATTTTTTCAAATTTATTAGCAACTCGTTTTTCTACAATTTCTCCAACACACTCCGAACATGTCAAAAATGTTCTTCTTTAGTCTCGCTGAAAACCAGTATATCATCAAGGTATACAATCATGAATTTTCCAATGAACTCTTTCATCATTTCATTCATCAGGCTCATAAAGGTACTGGGGGCATTACTTAACCCTAATGGCATCACCAACTACTCATACTGTTCTTTATTAGTTTTGAAAGTTGTTTTCCATTTGTCCCCTTCTCTGATTCGGATCTGGTGGTACCCACTCTTCAGATCGATTTTCGAGAAGTACACTACTCCACTTAAGCATTCCATCATGTCATCAATTTGTGGCAATGGGAACTTGTACCTAATGGTAATCTTATTGATGGATCTTGAATCTGTGCACATTCGCCACTCTCTTCCTTTCTTTGGAGCTAAAATTGTCAGAACTGCATAGGGACTTAAAATCTCTCTGATCAACCCCTTATCTAGTAATTCCTCTACCTATTTTTTGATCTTCTCATTGTCCTTAGGACTCATTCGATATGCTGCCTTGTTTGGTAAACTAGCTCCGGGTATAAAGTCTATGTGATGACTGATACTTCTCTTAGGAGGCAATTTATCTGGCAAATCATCCACTACAATTTCGCTAAACTCTTGCAACATGTCCTGAATTTCTTCAGGAAAATCTGAAATTTCAGTGTGTAACAACATTGTTTTTGGCCTCCTTACAAGAACATATTTTATCTCATTGTCTTCGATCTATTTCAAAAATTCCTTTCCTCCCACTAGCAATGATTTGACTCCACTAGTTTCTACTGTCTCTTCCTCCTTGATGGGTACAAGCATGTGCTTAATCCCATCCTTGAAAAACTTGTAACAGTTTGTCTTTCCATCATGCACTACCTTTTTGTCATACTGCCATAGTATTCCTAGCAGTATGTGACACATGTCCATTGGCATAATATCACAAACAACCTTATCCCTGTATTTTCCAATACGGAACTCAACCTCACATTGTTCATCAACTAAGAATTGATGTCCTTTCTTAACCACAACACCTTGTAAGGAGTGGGGTGCTTCAACCTTTTCAATCCCAACTTCTCCACCATCTCCATGGCAACTATATTATCCGTGCTCCCACTGTTGATAATCAGCTTGCAGCATTTTCTGTGTGACTTACAAACTGTCCGGAACAATGCCTTCCTTTGAGTTGGGTCAGTTGTCTCCTTTGATGGTTTCATCAGTACCTTATTCAAAACTAATTCCCCCCTATCTCCGGCACATTCTCTACCTCTTGGGGTGGTTCCTTTGACTCCTTCGTCTAAGCAACGTATGCTCCTCTTATTTCGATCTGTTCTCCTTTAGGACACTCATAGGACTTGTGCCCCCACTTGTGGCACCTGTAACACTGGATGGCAACTCCTCTACTTCTACCACTACCTCTTCTGCACTGGTATGGCCTTCCTCCCCTAGTGCTATTGTCCTTCTCTTCTATTCTTGAAGCCTTCGAGCTGCTGCCTTCATCATTGGGGTTGGCAGCTCTACCTCTGCCAAAGGTTCTTCCTTTCCCTATGCCAGATCTTCCTCCTCTTCTAGCATTCTATTTCCTGTTTATCTTCTCCTTTGCCATCAAGGCATTCTGATAGGCCTCATCTATGGTTCTAGGTGAAAGAATAATTATCTCATCCAATATTTCCAGCCTTAAACCATTTATAAATATCGCTGTTTTTTCTGGGGTGTCCTCCACATAACCTGCTCTCAGGTTCACCCGATAGAATTCTTCGTTGTACTCCTTTACAGTCATTCCCTTCTGTTTCAGATTCTGTACCTGCATGTACATAGAAATCTAATAATCTTTGGGTAAACATTTACCGTTCAACTTGGCTTCCATCCTGGTCCATTTTTGATAGGCTGCTTATTCAACCTCTTCCTCTCTGCTTGTACACTATCCCACCATAAGGCTGCAGGCCCTTTCAATCTGGTGGAAGCGAATTTAACTCTTATCTTCGCTGATCTCCTCATACTCAAAATACTTATTTAGCTCACTGAGCCAATCCAGCAATACCTCTGCTGACAAACTTTCATCTTAATTCAAAATCTCAAGCTTTGGCTTACTATTAGCCAGCAAGACTAATTTCAACAATCTGATCTCAGGTCCTTCCTCATCTGATCCATCTGTTATCGCTATAGCTTCCTCATCACTATCATCTCCTCCATCAGGATCCCTTCTTCTTCCTGCTTCTACTGCTACCAAACGGGAGTTTAGGATCCTAATCTCCTCTCTCATTCCTTCATCTACTACTCTCTGAATAACTCTCCCACATCCTCGCCTTCCAACTTCCATTTCGATAAACAAAAATCAAACCTACCTCTGATACCAAAAATTATGGGTCCATCCCTTTCAACACCCCACGATTAATCAATAGTTAAGTATGATTAATATGGTGATTGCAATTATCAAGCTCTCGAATATTTGGTGGTTGATATTTTTTATTCTTCAATTAATCACTAGTACTTGTGGTTGGTGTGAGGGGTACACTTGTCTCGTCCTCGGAATTTGCGATCCCACCCTTATCTTATGCACCTAACCTCTATTCACTGGGTTTTGTTTGAAATTTTTTTAACCATGGCTCTATTCTACTAGGTGGGTTTTGTTGGTGTAGTGGCTTTGTTTATACTTCTCACTCCATTAATGATCTCGATGGTTTCAAGACTTGGCTCTCTATCTTCTACAAATGGGCTCCTCTACGCTGAAGTTTTTGTGGGTGCTATTTGTGGTTGTTGTCTACTGAATGCTTTTGTTCCTATACTTTTTTATCCTCTTCACATATGTGCTCTTCTGTTTAACTGGTTATTTGACTAGGGTATGTCAGGTCACGACTATCAGGGAACTCGGCATTCGACCTGAACTTGTCAGCTACACAGTGGTAAGTCCTCTTTCTCTGATTTAGTTATTCAGTTGGTTTTTCTTGGTTATGCTAAGGGAATTTCTCCTTTATGGGCACGGTTCCCTTGCTTCTTGGCGACTGGTCGAATCCTTCCTCCAGTTTGACGCTGCTCTTCTGGTAAGGATATGTTTACAAACCCTCACCGTGAATTTCTCTGTCTCAGGGTTTTAATTTTCTCACAATTCTAACGTCGGGGTGTTGCCCTTGCAGGTGATTTTTTGGGCGTTCTAGGAGTGGACTTCGGTTCTATTGTTGCTGGCCTAAACGGGTAGGGTCTTTTCCTGAAGTCACTTACTAGCAGTTAGGGTTTTTGCAGGGATGAGCCTCGGCTCCCCTGTTAGTCGTCTTCTGTGTTGATTTCTCTGTTAATAGTTTGGTATGGGTACTCTTATGTCTGTAAGTGGTTTGGACCTATATGCGGTTGTGGCTCTTAACTTGTCGGTCAGGGTTTTTACACTCAGGTTTTGGTATTCGCCATTGGTTTATAGGGTTTCAATACTGGGGTTTCGGATCCGGTTCCTTAGTCGAACATGCGATGTCTAATTTTGTACTTTAATTATTTCGATATTTGTATAAAAGTACTTGGATAATGGTCGAAAGGAAAGTATATTGTTTCAGTTTGAATGATACCTGTCATTAATGCATTCTCTTTGCTATAATGGAATTATTTCATTGTGAAACCCTTCGTCTACTCTGGTAATTTTCTTTGCCACAATGCTTAGTGTGTTTCTATGACTGTAGGTCTTTCTCAGTAATGAATGTCTCGGCACTTTTCTGTAGCCTCATTCGTATGTTTGATGTAGTCACTCCCGCCTGCTCTCAGCTTCGTTAATTCTGCTGTTTCTTAAATTCCTATAAAACAAATTATTTTTCCAGTTCTTGCTAATGTTTGTAAATGAATTCAATTTATTATGAAACAGAAAGAAATTGTATTTAGCTGCGAATGGATTCAGATGATTTTTTTAAAATCTCTTGTATGATTTTATTCGTTTCTCTGCTATGATGGAATCCCCCCAAATGTCTCATTTTTTCCTTTTTTGTATGATTTGTTGAACAATTTTAAAAACTTTCAACAGTTACATGTACTTACAATGGATAACTGTTAATTCCCGTTCACCTAAATTCTATACTTAATTTAAAACAGTAACTAAAAAGAAATTATAATGAAATCAAAACATAACTTGCTGTTAATTCCTAAATGCTAGAAAGTAAGGAAACGTAAAGAAAACTCATGTACAATGACCTGTGAATCTATCAACTTGTAACCTGTGAGACAAACAGTTGCATTTTTGTTCACCCTGAGCTGGATGCTCCTACATCAAAAAGTAAGACTTGAGTAATAGTATATTTTCTAATGCTACTGATCAAGAGATTAGTAGAGCAAATTGGCTTATCCTTATTGGTTTTCTTAATGCATTTCTTAATGCAAAGGAAGCATTTGATGAAAAATAAAAGTGGGTTTCTTAATGAAAATGAAGCATTTGATGAAAAAGGAAATTGATAAAATTTTAATGGTTATATTTTATTTAAGTTTTTATTGAATTATAATTTTTTTAAATAATAATAAAAATAAATATTTATTTTATAAAAATATTTAAAAATAAAACGATGATATTAATATTTAAAAAATATTAAAAAACATTATAAATATCATTTTAGTTATAAAAATATAGAAGAATAAATATAAACAATATTTTCTTATAAAATAAATATAAATTTTAATATTGTACAAAAACTTATAAAAACTTAAATGAAAAATATCCATTAATATGTCCCCAAACTCATATACCATATCTTGAGTATCCTCTCTTACTTTTACACTGTATCTTCAGTTTAATTTATAGACATAAATGTCGTATTTTGAATGATAATAATAAGAAACTTCATGACAAAAGAGATAGCTGAGCCATTAGGAAATTATGTGCATGATAATAGACATTAGCCATAGAGATGTACAAAAGTTTACATCATTATGATGTAGTTTCCAAAGTTGTGGCTTTATATATTTTTATTTATTTATTTTGTGGAACTAGTTAGTCTCATTTCTGAGTATTTTTTTAGATCTGGTTACTTCCATAGATCTCTAAGTTTAATCAACTGTCCAAGACAACTTATTACAAATATTTTGAATAATGCTAGTAATAGACCACTTTTACAAATATTTTGGATGATGGTAAGGAAGAAATTTATCTCATTACCAAAGAGATAGATGAGAGATTAAGAAGATTAACCAGTTGTATTCGGCATTGTTATTTGGCCGTAGAGATCGATGAGAAATATCCTTATCATGTATTTTACACAGCTGCGGTTTTTCCCAGATAACTTGTACAAATAATAGACTTTGCAAAAGCCATATAAACGTTTGTACCAGACTAAAAAATCTTTTGGTGTTAGATGTTTCCACGTTGCAAGATGGTACTTACACCAACTCTCAACACTGGTACGAGAGCGTCAATCCCGTCATTAAAATTTGGTGTTCGTTGTTTCTATTGGGTACTTATAAGTTCCACCAACTCTCAACTTCTTCCCTGCGCTAACCAATGGCCTAGGTACACTGCAGGCTTGATGTGAAGGTGATAATAGTGCCCAACCTTTTGAAGCTCTAAAATTTTCTTCGCTTTCAAACATTGCAATACCTAACGAATTTACACCACACATTATTGCAAATTTCTTCCTTCCATGTGCTATATTTGAAAGATGTTCCTCTCGAATAGTACAAGGCACAGCTACTTAGATGGAGTCCCCATTCTGATCTCTGTGTGCAGTTTTCCTCGCTCCAAGCAAAAAAATATAAAAGAGGATTTAACGGATCTCGCGTTAGTTGGACATACCTACTGCAAGCCAGGCAACTTTTTTTCTTTGAGGATGTTGCTGGAATTAAGCCACAAGATGAACAAGATCAAGACAATTCTCAAGTGGTGGCAAAGTTTGCCAAGCGTGGGACGCTGGCACAATCATCCCACTCCCGTTTATGATGTACTTCATGATGATGGTCATGACTGGGATAAAGTTACTTCACCAACGTTTGCAGAAAGCAGGCCATCTCGCCTCGTCCAGGCAGATAGACTAGACAAAGCGGCCGAGGGATGTAAGATAGTTTATGTTGGGAAGTCGAGGAAACGATATTTCATAAGTGCCGATTATGCGAATCATCCATTGTTCAGGGTATTGATTGGTGAGAGTTTCAGAGACGGCTTCTCAGTCTCCTGCGAGGTGGTATTGTTCGAGCATTTGGTGTGGATGTTGGAAAGCACAGAACCAGATGCTATTCAGAGCGATTCCAGCTTGAAGGAATTGGCCGACTTCTATGTTTGTAACTTGTAACTAGTCCCGGCAAAAAGTACTGTAATAATTTATTTGACTTACCTTTTTCTGCCATATATTCTCAGGCCAAGCAACTTTATCTCTTATCTTCATCCTTACTTCAGGATTCATAAATAATCTTTGTCTCTCGATTGCAGATTCACAATTAGACGATTCATAAATAATCTGTCTCTCGATTGCAGATTCACAAATAGACGATTCATAAATAATATGTCGCTCATCTCGATTGCAGATTCACAAATCGACTCTCTCTTATATTAGTTGCTTATGAGCGTGGAAACACAAGGTTTATCATTTCGGCGTTGAAGTTTAAAAATGGGCAGGGTTTTCATAAAAGTGTGATAACTAGATCTGGCTGTTGAATGACGCTAGGCCACGGCCTTACGTAAACTCCAAGAGGCTGTTCTCTTAATCATGTACATGATAGTTCACATAATGATAATCCAGCAAGAATAATATTCCAGCCAATATGATCACATAACCAACATAATAATCTAAGCAAGAAAGAATATTTTAATTTCCTGGAAAACGAATGGTTTTGTTTTTTTTGTTTTGTTTTTTAATCATAAATTTCCCATTCATTTGCTAGTAACGAAAAAGCACAATGACGAAAAAAGATAAAGGAAAATTTAAGTTAAATACGAATAAAAACTAATTTAAACTAAAGGATTAGAGAGCTTTATGACAGTGAATAGGTGTTTGGTGACCGTATAGACCTTATGTTGTCTATACAAGACGCTCATAAACATAGGATCATCATTCATAGGTGTTTGGTGACCGGATAGATCTTATGTGGTCTATACAAGACGGGCATAAACATGACGCGCATAAACATAGGATCATCATTCATTTACCAAAAGTTAGGATCATTGACTTAAATTAGCATGATTCATTCCATGTTAAATACACCTTATTTTATGACTGGTGAAAATTTCTCTAAAGTATATATATACATAAGGAATTTTGCTTCTGTGATCCATAAAATGTGTAAGAAATTTTGTGAAAATCAGGGAATTTTTGCTGGCACCTTTCGAACCAGCCAGTGTGACTCATCATCAAGACAAGATGAGAAATCTGAACCAAAAACCAGATTAAATAGAGAGGAAAGCTCCAACTAGCCATTAGTAACATAACGGCTAGTTTGACTAAATCAATAAAATAAAATAAATTTTATC
Organism: Pinus albicaulis; assembly: GCA_034641835.2. Lineage (NCBI taxonomy): Eukaryota > Viridiplantae > Streptophyta > Pinopsida > Pinales > Pinaceae > Pinus > Pinus albicaulis. The sequence continues at coordinate 667,186,939 of CM076573.1, read as the reverse complement.
AAATCAAACTATATTTCATTATGTTCGATTTCAATAAGATTTTATTATTAAGGTTTTAATTCGATACTAATGATTACTAATAGATATATTGTTAAAATAATTTTATTTTTTATTTTAATACTTTGGAAAAAAATAAATAAATAAAAAATATTTAAATAAAAATAAAAATAAAAATAAAATAAAAACAAAAATAAAATATAAAAGAAAAATAAATTTTAATAAAATAAAATAAACCAAATTAAATAGAATAAATAATAATCAAATACAATAGTAAAAAGGAAAATAATAAATAAATTATTAAATAATTTAATTTCAAAGCTAAATATATTCATATAAGAATAAGGAAGCGACTTTCAAAAAAAAAACCACATATATAAATAAAATAAAATAAAATAAAATAAATAAGCAAAAACAAAATATGTCCCAAAAAAGAAAAATATATAGAAAGAAAATGGGAGCCAGAGGGAGTACAAAAGGAAAAAGTAAAAGGCAACTAAGAGTGAAGGGCGAGAATCCAACATCTACTGACACTCCACCCATCATCCCTTAGGCAAAAATTCCCTACATATGATTTTCACCGAAAGAATTTCTTACACAGTATATATATATTCACGTGTTTCTCATTCTTCGATTCATCAAATTTAGGAAGATTTAAAATATATATATATATATATATATATATATATATATATATATATATATATTAAATTTCAAGAATCGAAGAATGCAAAAGAAAACAGAAGGGGGAAAACTCGGATTGATATAATTTCCACTTTGTAGATAAAGTCAATTCCTAAGTAAACCATATTTATTACTCTTCTTTGCCTCTCTATAAAAGTTAAAATGAAGTTATTGTTGTGGGGTTAACCAACCATCTAGAAAGACAATAGCTTCGTAGAGGGGATGGACGAAACAATGATATGTGATTTCTTGATGGAAAAAAATAAGTGGAGATTATAATGAAACTTCAATTTGGTATAGATAGATAATCTTATATACATAATTGTTTAAAATAAAAGTCACAATGATAGTGCTCTTCCTTTTCTCACTTCTCACTATAGATCTCTCAATGAACAACTTCGTAACTCCATATTCACAAATATTCTACACATAATAATTATATTCCATTAATATATGTTCTAACCAATATTCCATTAATATATCTTCTAACCAAGATGGATGAATCATTTAAAGAAAATGTAACATTTCCTTGTGGACCTCGTGTAAAGATATAAAGATATATAGGATTATAATTTTTTTTATGAAAGCATGTAAAATTTTCAATTATGTATTCTATATTTTTTAACTAACCATTACATGAAAATGTTGTCATTAAATAAAGTAATTTTAGAAATGGAATTGCAAGACACATAATGTAACAACCATTGTTGCAACATATTAACATAAAATTTCATGTTGTAACCGTTGTTCATTTAATAAGGCTAGTTAATCACATATATGATAATGAAAGTGTCAACATCATACGAGGAATCAAAATCTTTAGAATGACATAATAGATGAACATATCAATCGACACCGAGGGAAAAATCAACAAACATAAGTGTTTTGTGAGGGTGGTCACTCCTCACTCAATGGCAGTAAGGGAGTGCATCTCTTGACTATTTTTAAAAATATTAAAAATAAATATCAATTCAACATAACTACTTAGAATCCATTACATTAATTATATTACCAAAACAGTTTACCCCACAATTCATTATGCACTATGTCTTTATGTCTTGATCGTCTTCAACAAAAGAAAATCCTACATTTGGTGAATTTTCACTCTGGATGGACCATTAGTCAAGAATAATGACCTTATTGCATGCCATAGTGTTAACTATAATTCACAATTGGTTATTGTATAAGGGATATACTAAATACTATTAATTCATCCATAGCATAAATCACATTTCTCCCTACAATTATTCCCATCAACAATTCTGACATCATGATTATATAAAATATTTATCAAACAAAATAATAAATATTTAGTAGTTATGCTTCAAAGATATTTCACATGCAGAAATAAAATGTATACAAAAGTATCGAGACGTCTATGTTTTGTTTGCACCACACATACATTAACTAAGAGCCCATAATTACAAACAGGTGTCTATTTAACTATACATGTGTATGGCTATGACATATGTTTACCCATCCAAATCTCACGTGCATAAATTAAAATGCATAAACATTAAAAATGATTTCTTATCTGTCCATATCTCCCATGCATTATAAGAAAAAAGAATAGTTACATTTAACCTTTGTTCACAACAACACAATATTTTTTTAAAGATTTACCATGGTTATGACTATCTCTTGACACAATAAAGGAGAAATATTTCTGAAAGATGAACAACGCAACTGCTATTATTTTTCTTTCCACAAGAACACACTCTTTTTCAATTGAAAAACCATTGTAACTACCCATATTTATAACGGAAAACTAGAACAATAACTATTATCTTGATGCATGTAAAAACATATTCTTTTTTCAAAGAAATCTTACACAATAACCATTATTTGTCTGTGTATAAGTGTGTATTCTTTCTTAATATATCTAACAAAATAGCCTTACTTTTGTGTATACAAAAACATAATATTTTCAAGAAAACTAAGATGGGTTTTTATCTCTGTATTTACAAGATTGATATGCAACCTTTCAAGAAAATAACCTTGATTCTTATAATCTTATGCACAAGAATTCATATGTAATATTTCAATAAATAACATGGTTTCTTATATCTTATGCAAAATATTCACATCTATTATTTTCCAAATAATTAAAAGAGTTAATTTATATTTTACGATGCAAAATTTCAAAGAAAATAATGTGGCTATTTTTTTATGCAAACGATATTTATATGCATTTTTTTTAAGAAAATGGATACTTCCTTTTATTTTAAACACAAAATATTTGTATGAAATATCTTCTTTCAAGAAGAATGACATGAATACTTATTTCGTTTGCACAATATCCATTAGATGAGTCACTTTCACGCCAACATAATACCATACATTTTAAATATCGAATGACTTTAATGAAATGCAGTCACCAATGACCTCGTTCTAGTGCATTTATGCTCAATTGATGCATCGATCATAGAACTTTCTCAAACTGAGGAAGGGATTTTTTTACACAGTCAATGCTACTAAAAGTAGAGGGGTAGTGTTAGGATATATCCATTTCACTCCATTCATAGCCTCCACCGCTTAGAACCACATAGTTCAAGCTCCCAAAATGATGTCCACATATTCAATGTACTCTCCTTCGAAGAATAGGTTTCCCTTCCATCAATCAAAGGCGGTGTCGAAACATTCTTCCAATAGAGATATACTTTCCAGTGGTTTTTTCGATGCCCTAATCGGTCAAATAACCTTTAGGGAATTTATGGATTCCTTCGAAAGAATTACTAAGCTAAGTCATAATAAGAAGAATTATTATTACTAGTATTCCTCTCTGAATTAACAATAACTACATTAATGAATAATAATTTCCTACAACACAGAGGTTTCCCCAATTTCTATGATAATAACACCCTTCTTCTTCCAAAGCATAGATATACATCTAATAAAGAATGAGAAGGTATTTATCAAGAACTATTTAATTTTAACTGATTCCTTATACTCATTATTCATTATACATGTAAATTAGCAATAATTTCACTCATGTAAATACATGAGTTTTTACGGGTAGGGATATTACATACTCCCACCCTTAAAGATAACACCATCATTGGTGTTCATAATTAACTTTTACGTATGATATCTGTCTCACAACAACCAAAATATGATACTTCCTCAGATGTAGGAATCGGAATATCCACAGTAGTCATTTTTTCATTTTTCTTTCACGCAAATAGGCTCCCCTTTGATGATGAGGTTTAGCATCTCCTACCCCCCTTTTACCCTCCTGTCAGTTTCTCCCTTCCGTTTTTACCTTGGTCTCTCACCCACTATACCTCTCCTTCACCTTCCTCCCTCCTAGACCCTTCATCATCTCCTGTCACCCCCGCTACCCTGTCATCTCCCTTTCCTTAAAACTCTCCTTGTCCTCCCTTTAACCCTTCCCCATTTCTTTAAACCTTCCCCCCTTTTTCCTTATTTTTCCTTTCCCTTATTTCATTCCCTTCTGTTGAGATCCGCTTCATATAAAACCTTTAATTCTTGTAAAAAATTAAAACCCCTCCTTTAATACTAATCACATAAATCCCCCCCCCCTTTTCCCTGTCATATTTTTCAACCCTCTTAAGCTATTTCATAAAATTTACCCTTGATTAACATCATATATTATTACCTCCTAAGAATTTTCATAAATATTATGTTAATTGATTAACATAAATATAATATTACCTCTTAGGCTTTTCCATAAAAATTACCCCTTTTTTAGTTACCACCTTAATTAGACCTTCCTCCTTCCGCCTTTTCAATATTAAGTAGGAAAAATAATTTTAATTTAGTAAAACAATGAATTAGATCCTTTTAATCATTAACATAAATATAATATACTATGGTATATGAAGAACTTACAACTTCCATGGTGATAATATTAAATTATTAACTCTCACTACTTAGCGAATGATTAAAAAGATTAAAATGTTAGGTATCTATAAGTCCATATTATAATATTTGTTAATACTATCCTCTTATTATTAATTTAATCTACCCCTTTATTATAGAATAACCCTTTTTAGATAGGCTAAAAAATTATTAATAATTGAAATAACCAATTTATAAAAAATTATAGGAATTAATATAAATAAAATGAGAATTATGGCATTAACTATTTACTATTACAAAAGAGTCGGTCGGCCTTTTTTCCTTCCGTTTTCCTCCACTCCACCCTTATTTATTATCCTTGATCTTCTCTCTTCTTTAGAAATATTGTCCTGATGATGAGTCTAGATATAGACTCAAAACGTATAAATGACAAAAGAAAAAATGACTACTGTGGATATTCTGATTCCTACATCTGAAAAACTACAACACAGAAATCTCCAATCTAGCATATGATACTTCCTCTTCAAAACAAAGGATTTTATTTTCAAGAAATATCAATAAGAAAAAAAAAATGATGTTTTATTAATAGTTATAAAAATTTCAACTACAAAAATATTTTATTTTATTTTCAATCATTTAATCATTGCTCAATTTAATAAATAAAAAATATCTATACCAACTTATTGTTTCTTTTCAATACTCATGGAAATCTTGGCCACTTTATGTAATAGATTTAACTATTGATGGTTTATCAACTGTGAAAAGCACTCTAGGAGTGGTTTATCATCCCAACAATGAGCATCTTTGTTGGTTTCACAAGCTCCATGGCATGCAACCCATAGTGTATGACCAATAAATACAATTAGTATCTTTCATTCATCATTCTTTTACATTAATCATAACTTTTTCCATTACCAGTTATCTATGCAATGTTAGATGATTTTTTGTAATCATGGTGCCACAATAAGTAATCAGAGAGAACATTTATTTCTAATTATCGAAATGATTAAAATAGTCATAGTTGCACAAATTTCATACTGTCTTAGCCCCTATTATACACATCCACAAGACTGGTAATATAATATAGGAATGTAATATCTCGTTGTTGCTGTAATATTGTTTTGGTTAGATTGAGTTACATTAGAGAGAACGAAGGATGAGACCTGAAGAATGTTAGAATAATTATGTAAATGGATATTTATTAATAAATAAATTAGTGGAATGTATGTGCTTGGGAATGACATACCAAGAAATGAGATTATTTCCAAAGGAAGAAAAAACAAAAGAAAATATCATTAGTGAATGAGGTTGGATAATTATTTAATGATAGGAATTGTAGATGAAATTATAGATAAGATTAATGGATGGGAGAGAAATATCCAATCAGTTGCTTAGCTAGAGAAATATGCTAATCCTGGATAAGCATAAAATATTCGTGGGAGAGAAAGACGAGATTTTATGGAAAATGCTAGGCAGCTTGATGAAACACTCCAAAAAAGTCAGACACCTCTAAACGAAACCTTATCATGAAAGAAAGGTATTAAATACCTACTGAAGGAATCAACACGAGTTTTTGATCCCTTGGAAAGACGTTCTCAACTCGGGGGTGAATTGGAGGAAATGGTTCTAGGTTGGGTGGTTAGAGGTGTGAAATTTCCATGTACTTTTATTGAGGATTTGATGTGATTAAATTGTTATCTTATTCTTTTATCATAATTGATTACGTGTAAATGGTATAATCTAGAAATTATCTATAGCTGAAGATGATCCTATAGAAAATTGAAATTATTGTAGAGAGGTAGGTAATAGAGATAAACGTTTCATTGATTTGAAACAACACATCAACTTTAAGATTGATATTAATGTTGTTGTTGTTGTTGTTGTTAATTTTTTTATTTTTTATTTTTTCTGAAACACATGGATACTATAAAAGCAGTTGCATGAGATAGAAACTTGTAACTTTATGCATGAAAATTAGCAGCAATAGGTTCTTAGAAATTTACAGAAACATTGTCGCATGCTATAAGGATATATCATTACACTTAGATGAGTTAAGTTGTGATGATTTATGAGTGATATGTACAGACTGATAATTTATGCATGTAGAAAAGGTAGTGGTGGAATAGTGGTATAGGTCAATAGTAGGTTAAACTATAAATGACTAATGCTAAGATAGTTGAGTACTACATAAAAATAGCAATTGAGCATCATGTTACAAGAACTAGTGACACACTCTTGCTAAAGCACTGAATTCTTAATGAGTGGTAATATTTACTTGTTGGAACTATAAACAATGATAACCACGAATGTAATAAAATTGAATACAGTACAATTTTTTCTAAAACATTAATCTAATTATTGGTAGAATATTTATATAATCATTTCTCATACATCATAGAGTATTACAAGAAAGAACTAAATGGTAGAAGTGACATGAAACATTATTACAGTAAACCTCAGGAGTACTGACCAATATCTTGGAATATCACAAGAAATATATAATTGATTGATTTTTCATATACAGTGTGATTATTATATTTATTCCTACATGATCAGGAAATGGTTGAGTGGATCAAAGCATGGAATTCATGGAGGAAGGCATGCATATAATAGAAAGCTAGGTAATGGTAAACACAAAAATAAACATCACTTAGTTTAAACAACATCGAAATTAGGAATGAGATATTTAAATAGGTGCATACGTCAATATTTGTAGATCCTCATAAGAAAATTTTCACCTCTGCTACTTTGAGGAAAGTGAAGAGTGAAAATTTTCTAAGTAAAATTTAAATTGTAAGATATAGGCAACTAACTCTGCATACATAAAGTTATAATAAGATCACTGAATTGAGAAGAGCAGAAAATAAGTTTGGCACCTATGAATGTCAGGAATGCCATCGAATCTACCTAGAAAACCAAATAAGGCCTAAGATAATTGTTGTTATGCAAGAGAGGTACAACATAAATAAAAATATTTGTAACTAATAATTTTATTTCCAAATATAATCCTTTAGAAAGAAAGGCATCTATAGTGTGTGCATGTTAACACGACCAAGATTATCACCAACACTGAAACACTTAGAATGCCAAAGATGGTAGGTGATACTGACATGGAGGTTCAAAGGAATTTTGTCTAATATTGTTGATACCATCTTAGTGGAATTCGATAGAGATTTTGTTAGAAGGAAGTTTACATCCGTAACCAGGGAAAATTGGGTATGAGAAATTTCATAACGAAATTCCTGGTTCGATAGAGTATATGTAAGGGAAATAAAATGCAGAAAGATAACAAGTACACAACCCCAATTTTACATGTTTGACTGAGGGAAGGTGTTGTAGATAGGTGAGCCTTTCGGTATACCTTTATCTTTATTCAAAACACTACAACATCACAAATCAAAAAATGATCATTATAGTAAAAAATTCATAATGCAATCGAGGGAAGAATTCACACTAATTTCAAGATACATATGTAAAATTGTAAATATCCATAGGAAATAGAATCATTGACTTTATTAAGTTTCAAAAAATTTAATTTACATGGGTGCAACTTGTAGTAAATTCTTCAGTAGTTGAGAATAGTGATAGAGGGGTGTACATTATACTTTTGCGTAGAGGAGAGAAGGCGAGGGTAAATAATCCAAATAGTGAGTCAAATCGTTGAGTTATTGTTTAAAATGAACTCTAGGAAAATTAAAAGAGATGATCATCAGTAACTTCTGAAAAGTATTTTGTATTGTGACACCAAGGAATGAACAAAAATACGAGAACACCAAGAAAAAATGTGCGGTTAAACTAGAACAGAATAAGAAATATTTTTAATATAACCCGGTGTTACGCAAATTACATAATTAGTTAGTTGTTGATGAATAATGGATTTAATGGACTCGAACGAGAATTCATTCAGAATTTACCTTCTGAGTTGTAGAAACAATGAGTGCCTGATCGCCCCTGTTTTGAAGTGATGAACCTTTGTTTTGAAGTGTTTCATATCTAACCGTAGCCACCAACCACATTTCAACCGAATCGACAAAAGGAGTAAGGCCTTGCCACAAAATGGAAAATAAAATTGAGACTATGGGAAGGCACTCAACATAGGGTTTGATCACAATTGAAAATCACCGTTGGTGTGAAAATTTTCGGATCCCACCATCCATCTTTAAAATATATGACCCCACAAGTGGTGTTCACATGGGACAAGTATATGAATATTTTGTGTATTTTTGCACCAAAATTGAGCAAGGTGCACGACAGCTAATGGGAAGACCCACCAATGTGTAGATGGAATCCACCAATGTCATATTAGAGTTGAATCAAAATTAATATCAAACATAGTTTTAGATTAAATCCCTAAACACACTGCAGTAAATATCAAATCTATCTGAGCAAACTTTATAATGTATTCAATTTTTTAAAGGATGCTAGTACCATGGAGTATTTAGAAAGTCATCCACAGATCAGAATAAAATCCTTTAGTATTTATGGGATAAAGAATAACTAAATCCACATTAATATACTAATATTTCTAATAGAGTAGATCATAATTATAAATTACTTAGGTAATAACTCCATATGAGAGTGGAGGAAATAAGGGGGGAGGTTGATTTATTTATTATAATATTTTTCCTATAAAAACAATTTCATGATAAAAAACACGTAAGCTCCACATGAAGTAGGAGGATGTGGAACGAAGGAGCGAAATCAATTTGCTCTCAAGGTGTGCCACCCATGGAACATTGAGTAAGGGGTTTATTAGAATATTGTAGGGAGATGCAAAGCTTAGGAAGCACCATATAAATATCAAGAGAGGATGATAAATTTCAAGGAGTAAAGTATTATAATTATATTACATGGTTACAATTAAACTCATACTATAATTCTAAAGAATGTTGGGAAGGTTAATAAATAGCATTGATCTAACTAGGACTAAAATCAAACGAATATAGTAAAGTAAGTGGGATATTTAAAATCACCCTACTTAGGGTTAGAAGGTTATATGAGAACTTCATACCATGATATATCTAGAAAATGGGCTTTCATGCAAACTGTAGTGTCCTATCTCTACAAAAAATTGAAATTAGGATGATCAGTAAATGTTGAAAATGAATAACATTATTGATTGTAATTTTAGAAAAAGTAGAGTAGTACACGTGGAAACTTGACCTACCACAATAAGGAATAACTCAATCAAGTATATATATATATATATATATATATATATATATATATATATATAGAATGACCATGACACCCAACCCTAAAGAAATAGAGTATACGATAACTCTCATCTAGTTGGCTAGGTTATCAAGTGTGTAATATAGAAGATGCACCTCATTACCGATTAAATATTTATAAGGTAGATACCCTTTTAGGGTATAAATTAATGTTGTATAAGCATGAAAATTATCAAAAATGTTTCTGTAGGTTCAAACATGAATATATATTTCTGATATAAAGGATAACATCAGGAATACCAATTAAAGAGAGATGTAAGAAATTTTTGTGTTATATATTAATTAAGAAAATAAAATTTCCATATAAGTAGAGTTGTGACATATGGTATCAGATCCTTAGGTTCAACTCTTGGACCTAATGGGCTCAGGGGAAAGATGTTATGATATGATAGTACATAATTGGATCTTCAAGGTAGTCATTGGGAGAAAAAAGTATTACTACGTGTTAGGGAGTAGGTTCAGCAGTCATTCTATGTATTATGTCCTTCATCTAATGAAAATAAGTATTACTGGGGAAAACAATGTAGGTAGTAATCATTAAGCTAACCAAAATTATGTGTAAATTAAATTGTTCACAAGGTGATGCATATGTTTTTGAGGAATGAAACATTTAGTACTCTATAAAAGTAACATAAAGGGTGTTTTACATTACTAACAAAACAAAAAATAAGATTTGATAGTGATCTATTATACATTTAGCAACCTAGGTTCACGGGATGTTGCTTTTGAGAATCATCTTTTATTTTAACTAGGAAATAAGTGACAGGAAGAAGCTATATCACAGAAATTGTACCAATATATTTAGACAGTACCAGTGGAGGGTAATAATTAGGAAATAGTTATAACATAAAAAACGTATTTAAGTTATGTGTGTAAATAGGATTTTGGGAAATAATAGTGGAAAATAACAAAATTTTATCATTATCTCATGCACATAAGATGAAATAATTTGGTATTATGATTTAGAAACCAAAATGAAGAATAAATTATCATAAGACTTATTTCTCTAAGTAAAACATGGAAAATGTAAACCATATCTGACACTATAGAGTGTAAACAAACTTGTGAGGAGACTTGGACATGGAAGGGGAACATATTTAAGTTCTACCTTTTGTAAAGCTTGGAATATTTATATATATATGAAAATTCCTTTTTAAAACTAATTTGGAACATAAAATAATAGACCATATAATTTAGAGAATGAAATACACAAAATTCTGGTGGTGTTAAGGTAAAGACCGCTTACAACATTTTTGTTGGTGAATGCCAATATTAGAAAGAAAATTATCTCCTTCAATTAATAACTGACACACATATGAAAGAGTGTATATAGTGAATAATAAATTTGGTATTACCTTAACAACCTTCAAATCAGGGTTTAAAAAAAAACATACTTGAAATCTTGTAGTGAAATGAAATTGTGGCTTAGAATTTTTTTGTTGAGAAAATCTAGAAGAAAAATATCAAGGAAATAAGATTGAAATCCTTTCCATAAAATCCTATTTTAAGGTACTCATTCATATTTGTAAAAATTATTGAAATCCTCACTACTAATTGAGTATTTCATTTTAATATTAGGAATAAACAAAACTAAAAGTCAATAGATATTTTGGGCAATCAGTTGGTTTTTATCAAAACAGTTTGATGAAAACCTATAGATGGATTTTTTTAGGAGTATCGCAATGATAAATTTGAAATTGTAATTCCAATTACGAAGATAGATACATGTGAGAGTCAAGAGAAATAAGAATCAAACATGTTCTAACTTATAAAGGTGGTTGTAACACGCTCTTCCCATATCTACCCAACTAACCTTCCAACCGTGGTAAATATGTCAAGAGAGGCTACTAATATGAGATTCAACCTCCTAAAGGACCTTAAGTAATTTGAACCGATAGAAACACCAAAACTACTCCTTACACTGCATCATTGACATCCCAAGGAGGTAACCTAACCTTCGACGACCCTATTACCTAAGGGGGGACTCATTTTTATCCCCTTTGAGGCTTATTCGTAGGCTAGTAAGGGCAAGGGAGAGGCTATAGGGTATATAGCCATAGGCTAGCTCTATCAAGGTAGTGTCTAAGGCCCAAATGATAAATTTTCCACTTGTATCTCAGGATTTGTGCCACATTTTCAACCCCTGAGCCTAGGTCACTGCCGAGAAATTCCTGTATCTTCAAGAGAGGGTAAAAAACATTAAAATAAATTTATGGAAGCAATCACATCAACCGAAACTCATGTGACCCCACCCAGCCATGACATGCATTTCGTTAATCATGTCACAAACATATAATCTATAGGTATAAACAACAAATTTTAAAGGAGGGGTCTCTTTCTTATCTAAGAATGGCTAAGAAGAGTTTCTCCCCTACCTCATAAGCTATCACAGAATAAAATTTACCGTAGATACATGGGATATTCATTTACAAGAAAAAACATGAATAGATCCATACATCATCATTGATCGAATACATGCTCATAACCAACATATTATTAACAGAAATACATTGGATACAAATCCATTCATAAACTAGGACATTTGAATATCGAATATGAGAGAAATGATCTCTTCATTACTGAATGTAAAAACCAACCAGAGATAGGATTCCCATGTTCCACCCAACCATATATTGGTTGAGACAAGTCTCACTTCAACCAATCATCCCCATGCCATATTCCAAGCATGAATGTCGGACTTAATCAAACACATCAATCACAATTAATCTAGGGCTTCCAGAGGCCAAACCACATCAACCCTCAACCAGTGATTCCAGCTCATTGTCAGACATCACAACCATTATGGATTGGTATCTATCAAAGTTGCTCCACGTCTCCAGAGTGTTTGTTCCACCCAAGACTCCTAGAACTAATAACTCAACCCATAAGCTAAAGGAATCATGAGAACCAACCAGAAAAAAATCAATGGAAATAAACCCACAATACCATGGTGGTCGAGGAAATGGCAAGGCTATGAAATCCACATGCATACACCATGCATGCCAAAAAAAATGAAGAAAACATACATGAAACTTGGTACCTGCAATCAAATCCCACTGTAGATGTTGATCCTAATGTCCACATGTGATTTCATGGTCTTCCTTTTACTTCTTGGTCCAAATCACGAAGTATCCTCACTCTCCAAGAGTGCTGCAAGAAATCTCTAAGTATCCAAGAGTATGAGAGAGAGAAAATAATGAGAGAGCTCCAAAAAAATCACTAACAAAAATTACCAACTCATCCTCAGAATCCGTTTTATATAATAGTCCTCTATTTTCTTCATTCTCCATTATTTTCCTTCAATTTCCTCCTCACATGCAACTTTTGACCTTTTACTTTGTTTTCTTCCCAATTTCCATTATTTTCATAAATAAATGTGCCAAAAATACTTTTTTCCTCTTTAATGCCTTATCCATAGTCTTTTCCAATCTCCTTAGACATAATAAACCAGGTGAACACCCCCTAGGATTTTTTCCCAACATTCAACATCTAATACATGTCCCATCAACCATGGTTTTCATTTTAGCTTTATTACATGATTTTTTTACGAGGGATGTTACCGAACCCTCCACCTTGGGGGACATTTTCCTCGGTGTTCAATCACACATATACTTCAGAAATACCGCTGAACAACAAACCATACTACCCATGGATTTTTATAACATAACTCGATGTACTATTTACAATGATCACCCTATTGAAAATCAAACCATCATGACATCCTAACAACATGACACTATAATGACATGATGCGAGAAAAATTATTGGAGCTTTATAGCATATCTCATTTATGAATTTACATCCATATAATTATGTACATACATCCAACTATCACATCAAAACATATACCAAAACATTGCCAAAACACACTAAATAAAAACCAACATCACCCCAAAACTGCATTGCCTCAATGGGAAAATAAGAAAGGATACGTAACCCGAATCTGATCTACCATCTCCCATGTAGCCTAATTAGGCTGAAAGTGCTTCCATTGCACTTTAACTTGCTCTATTGCTCGATTCTGGAGCATAAGCATCTTTCTCTGAAAAGCGGACTGCGGTTCCTGCTGAAACTCTCCTTCTCCTTCTACCTGCAATAGAAACCAGTGAATAACATGATCAACATCTCTAACATATTTCTTAAGCAACAATATCTGAAATGAATCATGGAATTTCATTTTGGAAGGAAGTGCAAGTCGATAGGCCACTGGTCTATTCCTCTCAATGATCCTGAAGGTTCCATAAAACCTTGGTGCCAACTTGGCACATGATCTAATTCGCAAGGAGCTCTTATTGGGATTGATACGCAGGTACACCAGATCCCCAACATGAAACTCCTTGAAAAAATTGTTCCTATATGTATAACTCTTATTCCTATACTGCACTACTTTCAAGTTCTTCTTGATCACCTGTGTTTCTTGTTCCATGTCTGCCATCATCTCTGGTCCAATCAGTACCCTGTTAACCAGATCAATCCATCTAATAGGAGTGTTGCAACTCTACACATATAATTCCTCAAATGGAATCATCCTTAATGACTCCTACTATCCGTTATTGTATGAAAAATATACCACTGGAAGATACTATTCCCACTTGTACGGTTGATTCATCACATACATCCTCAACATATCCTCTAATATCCTATTGAACCTATCAGTCTCTCCATCTATTTACGAATGATAAGGTTTTTTGAATGCCAAGTCGGTGCCCAAATCTGCAAACAACTCCTTCCAGAACCTGAAAGTGAACTTTGCATCCCTGTCGGACATAATATTCTTCGGAATGGCATGCAAACTGACTAAGTATATGATAAAAACATGTGCTACATCACTAGCTGTGTATGTAGTCTTCACCGATATGAAATGTGAAAACTTCGTTAACCTGTCGATAAAAACTATAATAGAATTATGTTGTCTAGTTGTCCTAGGAAAACCTGTGATGAAATCGATGGAAATGACCTCCCATTTCAGCTATGGACTCGTAATCGGCTATATAAATCCACCTGGATGAGTGCACTCTACCTTAACTATCTGAAAATAAAAATATCTAGCCACAAAATCTATTACATCCCACTTTAGATTCAGCCAATATTAGAATCTCTTCACTGCAGTCAAAGATTTCTGGTAGCCTGGGTGACCTAAATATGGTTTTGTGTGAAACTCCCTCAAGATCAACTTCTTGAGGTCACTGTTGTCTAGTATATATATCTTGTCTCAGAATATAATCAATCCATATTCTGTGAGAAGGTAATCCAAATTCTATAGACATGCACATGTACCTATACCACCTATACTTGTACCCATGCAACACCTGTACTTGTAACAACACATGGAATTGTCCCTGAACCAACATTTGTAGCTATACCTGTACCTATACCAACATGTGTCCCTGTACCTATACCTGTACCAACACCTGTACATCTACTCTCCTACAACATTTGGACAATCTCCATGTACCTTTGATCCAGTTGACCTGCCTACAACATCCTATCATGCAATTTTGTACCATAGGAGCTCATCATTGCTTATTGATTTAGATGTACCTTGCTGCTAAGAATATCTATGATCGTGTTATCCTTTCCCTTCATGTTATTGATTTTGATGTCAAACTCACTAATTATAGCCAACCATATTTCATGTCTCGCATTCAAATTCGAATGGTCAAATAAGTACCTAAACCTAATTTGATCACTCATAAGTAGAAATTCCCAGCCAAGAAGATAATGCCTCCATATATTTAGTTCGTGAATGATCATTGTTGGCTCAAGATCATGTGTCGAGTAGTTATCAACATGTTCATTTAGATTTCATGACTCAGAGCATACCAATTGTCCATCCTCCTTAAGGAATCCACCAAGACATTTATTGCAAGCATATATGCACACTACAAACTCCTTATCCAGCTCCACAATATTTAACACTAGAGCATGTGTCGACAATTTCTTGAGCTACTCAAAAATAGCCTCACACTCCTCTCTCCAATCAAACTTCTTACCTTTTCTCTCTAATGATGTAACCAAATAAGTGATTTGTGAGAAGCTCCTGACAAACCTCTTGTAGTAACATTCTAGTCCCATGAATGATATCACCTCATCTACTCTCTTCGGAGGTAGCTAATCCATGGCGGCCCTTATATTTTTTGGATCTACTGCAATTCCCTCCTTGGAGACTACATGTCCCAAGTAGTGAACCTCAGTCTGGAAGAAGCTACATTTTCTGATCTTAGCATACAACTGATGCTCTCTCAAAAACCTCAATACTGATACCAAATGCTGATCATGATATTCCTCAATTTTAGAATACACCAATATATCATCAACGAAAATAATCATAAAATTTTCCATGTAAGGAAGCAACACATTGTCCATCAAACACATAAATATAGTTGGGGCATTAGTCAAACTGAATGGAAATACAACAAATTCATAATGCCTGTAGCTAATCTTGAATGTGGTCTTGTAGATATCCTACTCCTTGATGCATACTTGAAGATATCCCAATCTCAGGTCGATCTTAGAGAACATTTTTGTTCTCTTTAGCTGATCGAACAAATCATCAATCCTCGGTAGGGGGTACTTGTTCTTGATAGTCACTCTATTCAACTTCGTGAATGTATAGTATAATAGTTCCATATTTCTTCTTTATGAGCAACACTTATGCAGCCATGGCAATACACTTGGCCTAATGTACCCTTTTTCCAACATTTCCTTCAACTATAATTTCAAATATACCAACTCTGGTGTACTCATCCTGTCAGGTGATTTTGATGCTAGAGTTTCCCCTAGAACCAAATCAATAGAAAATTCTATTTCCATGTGTGGTTGAAACTATGAAATAGCTTATGGAAACACATCTTGAAACTACTGCAACACTGGATACCTGTTCACAGATCTGCATCCTCAAATTATTTACCCTTTTCACTAGAGATATGAACTGCTAATAGCACACACCCTTTCCTACGATTGCGCTTGGCCTACATAGTTGTTACCATCCTAATTAATGTTTCTTTCTGCATTCCCTGCAATAACCTTGGATCCCCATTCTCATCCACACATTCAATGGATTTGTCATAGTAATCTACCTTGGTTGTATGAAAATATAAGAAATTCATATCCAATAGTATACTATATTATCCCAATGGAAATATGTTCAAGTGCACTATTGTAGGCATACAATTTTTCTCAAATGTACAAGCTCTTACACAATGGTGAACTCTTCACTTTGTATCAGTGGCTAACTACACTAACTGAGATTCTGCATGCATTTCATTACTCGAAACCACACTTATCCACTACGTGAGGATTAATATAACTATAGTTATATCCAGAGTAAAACAAGTTGATCATAAATCTTATCATCAATCTGAATGATAGAAGCCTGATGATCTGCTTACATGCTATCCACAACTGCATAGATATGAGGAATGTTAACCTCAAAATGTCCCATTGTTTGTGCCTCCTACAGACTGTATATCTGTGGCCTACCACTCAGATATTGTGGACAATCCCTCCTATGATGGTCTCCTCCACAAGTCCAACACCTCACTAGATCCCTATTCTCTCTTATTTTTCTTCTCTGAACAAAATCTCTATCCTCTACAACATATATTGAACTTCTTCGGTGGTGCAACATTCTTGTTGTTACCTGTATCTTGAGCCCTTACTCACTTATTGTCCCATTTTCCTTTGTTCTTATCATTACCTCTCCAATTTGGCTTAGTATTTGATATGCACTTTCATTGTTCATAATAATTCTTGACTTTTCGAATGGCATGCTTCAATGATCTGGGCTCATCAAACTCAGTCCTATCTCTGAATACAATAAAAAAACCACTAATAAATCTCTGAATCATTCTCCTCCTTTAGCTAAGGAACATACCTCAGTAACTCCAAGAACCTACTAGTATATTCCTCATTTGTCATAGAACCCATCTCCAACTCATAGAACTCCTTTTCCATGTAGTCATAATATATATCTAATAGATACTTCTTTCGGAATAGAATTTAAAACTCACTCCAAGTTAAATCCTCCTCGAAAACATATCTGACATTCTTCACGTCTTCCCACCAAATTTCCTCTCTACCTCTAAGGATGAATGTATCTATCCTAGCTTTTATATTTTCTGAGTAATCGTCCAATCTTAAATACTTCTTCATGCCAAGAAACCATGCATCTCCATATTGTGGTTTCTTCATCTCTCCATCAAATATAGGTGGTTTTTCCTTTTAAAACTCTTCCAGAAAATATCCCCCGTCATTACTCCTGTAAGGATGATACCGATGACTATCATGGTGCATATATGAACCAAGCTAGAATGATAACTATGTCTATCACCTCTCCTATCCGGAGTGTCCAAAAATTTTCCATCTTTAACAATTTCATCCCTATACGACTTCTCACCAACAGTATACCTACTGACATATGCTCCATTGGCCCCATCATCCTAGCCATAGCTTATCCTAAGTGGCCCCTGTTTCTGCAACTCTGACAAACTTTGAAGGATGGATGCATTAACCTCTTCTTGTTTTTCTAGTGCTGGTATAATTCTATCATTGTCTGCCTTCTAAGTCCTTATTTCTTCCATTAGAATTTTTAGTGTGTCTGCCAAATCTTGTGAATGTCTAATACCATTCTGCTCATACGCTTCATATGGAGGATATCTGTAGTCTACCATTCTGTTAATCATCTTTGAATTATTTGTACAATGTACACTATGTCATATAAACCAATTCATAAATAGACCAATATAACTCAGTTTAATTTGCTGAGGATACTTCCCACAGGATCAACCAATCATCATGATACATGTATATGCATAATCATAATTAGCATATAAACTCTTAACACATGGTATACTAGTGCATAATTACGATTCTAGTTGGGTTCTCGTCATCCATGCATAAGCATACCAAATGAACCCTAATGCAAGCTTGACCATACACAACCACAAGCATGAATGAAATAAAAAATAAGAAACATGTAACCCAGCATAAACACCCAATGCACGTTTAGCGCATAACATCGCTCAAGCAAGCATACACAGACACTACATAAGCTTGAGAAAAACATGGCCTAGCATGCGCAAGAAATTCACATACAATATGTAGCCCTATGTAAACAAGTGTGCACACAAAGTACATAACAAGAACAACATAAAATCAATCATACACACATTACCACACATTGAAAGTGACACGAAAACCACATCCATGGCAACATCTCTTCCACCATGGGGAACACAACATTGGAAAAACAACAACATACAAGATAGGTATGAAAAAACGTAAGTAATAAATATCAAATCATGTCCAACACACCACCCATCAAGTCTGAAAGTTGAACCATGCTCTGACACCACTCTGTAACACTCTCTTCCCACATCTACCTAATTAACTGACCAACTGGGGTAAACATGTGACGAGAGGCCACTAATATGAGATTCAACCTCCTATACGACCTTAAGGAAATGGAACTGATGGAATCACCAAAAACACACCTTACACTGTATCATTCAGATCCCCAGTAGGAAACCAAACCTTCTAGGGCCCTGTTCCCTGAGGGGGGACTAATTTTTAGCCCTTTTGAGGTTTATCCATGGGATTTTAAGGGAAAGGGAGCATATATAGGGTCTAAATGCATGTGATAGCCTTGTTAAGGTAGCGACTAAGGCCCAAACAACATATTCTCCATTTACAGCTTCGATATTTGTGCCATATTTTCATCCCAAGAGCCCACGTCACTGCCTATAAATTCCTATAACATTGAGAGAGGGTAAATAACATTAAAAAAAACATATGGAAGGAATAACATAAACCAATACTCATTTTAACCCACTCATCCATGACAAAAATTCTACCAAAAAAGTCACAAAGGTAACATCTACATGTATAAATAACATATTTAAATGAAGGAGTCTCTTTCTTATCTAAGAATGGATAAGAATAATTTTTTTCGTACATCATAAGGTAACATACAATAAATTTTACCATAGACACATAGGATATTCATTTATAGGAAAAAAAACTAATAGAGCCATACATTATCACTCACCGAATACATTCTCGTAACTAGCATATGAATAAAAGAAATATAGTAGATACAATAGCAATCAAATCCATATATAAACTAGTATATTCTCATACCGAATACTAAAGAAATGACCTCTTCATTACTAAAGGTAAAAACCAATAGGAGATTGGACTCCTATGTTCCACCCAACAAAATATTGGCTAAGCCATGTCTCACTTTATCCAATCACTGTCCTGCCATATTCCAAGCATGAATGTGGGACTTAATCAAGCACATCAATCAAAATCAATCCAGGGCTTCTAGAGGCCAAACCAATTCAACCCTAAACTGGTGATTCCACGTCGTGGTCAGACATCAAAACCCTCACATATTGGTCTATATCGAAGCTACTCTAGGGCTCCAGAGTCTTTGTTCCAACAAAGGGTCTAGGAACTAATAACTCAACCCAGCAACTAAAAGAATCATGAGAACCAACTAGAAAAATATCAATGGAAATAAACCCACAATACCATGGTTGTCTAGGAAATGGAAAGGCTATGAAATCCACATGCATACACCATGCATGCCAAAACCAATGAGGAAAACATACATGCAACTCGGTACCTTCAATCAAATCACATTCTAGATGTTGATCCTAATGTCCACCTGCACTTTCATGCTTTTCCTTTGCCTTATTGCTAAGAATCACCAAGTATCCACACTCTCCAAGAGTGCTCCAAGAAAAATCCAAGTATCCAAGAGTATGAGAGAGAGAGAATAATGAGAGAGCTCCAAAAAATGCACTCACAAAACTTACCAACTGACCCTCAGAATCCATTTTACAGAATAGGCCCATATTTTCTTCATTTTCCATTAGTTTCCTTCAATTTACTCCTCACATGAAACTTGTGACCTTTTACCTCCCCTTTCTCCTAATTTCCATTAGTTTCATAAATAAATGTGCCAAGAAAACATTTTTCCTCTTTATGCCTTAGCCATATCCTTTGCCAATTTCCTTATCCATAATAGACCAAATGAACACCCCCCAGGATGTTTTTCCCAACATTGAGTTTGGAATACATGTCCCATCAACCACAATTATTAATTTGACTTTATTACATGATTTTTTTACCAGGGATGTTATAGTGGTTCAGAATGTTGCACATACAACTTCTTGTTTTCTTATATAAAATCCAAAGGTCATAAGAACTATTCTTTGAATTCCACTAAGGTGGTGTCTAATATGATGATACAATATACCTGTTATGAGAATAAGGGTTTATTTGGGTGATGGTTGAGATAGCATTGTCATTATACTCAGATCAAGGGAGATGTGTGTCACTATTCTAGATATATAGATATCTATAAATTTTTGGGCTTTGATCTAACACGGATGAAAATGTATGCACAAAATCAAGTTTATTAATACCTATAGTGTCGATTGGTTCTTAGAGGATCACTTTGGGATAAGTTGTATAAAGCACATAATGGTAAAAAGTGGAGAGAGTCACTTAAATCAATCACACATTCTATGGAAAATATGCACTTTAAAGAGAAAAATATGTTAGAGATGCTTCTGCAAGAGAACTGGAGGTGGGAATATTCCTTGGATGCATAATAAAAATTCTATCAGAGACATGAACTATCATTAGAAGAAGGTAAGAACTTGAATAAGAAGCTAGGAATACCAAGTATCTTAGGAACAAAATTGTGAAGAAAAGTTTTTCATTAGAAATGGAGAAGCATACAATGCATCCATACGATATAAGTTGTGGGAATGTATATAAACATAGATAGGAAATGGATTAAAATAATAATTACAAACTATTAGCTTGAAAATAACATAGAACATGTACGTGAAAATAAATTTTCTTGGGTATAATGATATGCATGTTGATACAAATAGAATATTATTATCAACAAAAAAAATGCTCATAGAATCAGTATTCTAAATATTTCACCTTTATGGTTAACAATTAAACTAACAAGGATCTTTTGAATTCAAATATTGGAACAACTGATAATATTTTGGCAAAAGAAATTTTAATGAAGGTAGAAGATAACTGAACTAGTGATCTCCTCGATTTAGGAAGTCAGAAAAATTCCTTGTAGATTGGATTTTAATGTCTAAAAGTACACAATAATATGAGCCTAGAGTGTAACTAGTGAAAAGTATACACAAGAAAATAAGTGGTAGCACTATAGAAGGAAATGGATTCAACCACCTTGGGAAGAAATAAATAAGTTATAAGAACCATGTCTAGAATTTTATTCACCGAAATATGCAAGACATTTGTGTAGTGATATGAGAATATTAAATAAGAATTATAAATTTAACTATTTCCTAATAGGAGATAAGAAAATATGAAATTAGTAGTGATAATAAGAATGAAATGATACCAAAAACAAGTTTGGATTAGAAATCATTATGGCTGAATGAATAAAGGGAAGAATGATTAAAACATTCTGAAGTACATTATGCTGGCTCAATCATGAAACCTAGTGAACAACAAAATACTTTTGACTACTACCATTGGTGACTGTGAACAACTAGGAAAAACAATCAAGGGTGGACATAGCTAAGTCCAATTGAAGGTTCTTTTAATCATAAAATAGTAGCCACAAACATGGCTAAAATAGTATATGCACAATTGATACAATAATATCCACTTTATAGCATGCTACAACCAACCCCTTGATAAGTGTTACCTTTATGTGAGGAATGTGAAAATAAATTTCGTATATTGAATGTCATAAGAAAACAATATTCATGCTAATGGGCATGGTCGCTGGGTCTATTGTAATATTATATTAATGGTACTGACCTTGTTGAATGCATGTGGATAGAATGTTGAGTGCAGGTGACAATTAGGAAGCACATATTGGGAAGATATAAAAATGTCTCAGACATGGAGCTTGGTATAAAGGAAAGAGTATGTATACCTCAGATTTTTGTCATCACAACAGATGAAATAAAGTGTTGATTGAAACTATGAAAGAGAGGAAGTATCTTATTTTCAGTCTTAAGAAAACATGAAACTATTCTAACAATGCAAAGAGTTTTAAAAAATACTAAAACCACACAGAACCAACATAATGGGAACCATAGTTTCTTGATTATCATTTCCGACTCATATTAAAAAATTTAATGTTTTCATGTATTATTACTTAAGAAATAAGTACATGATAACTTTCACCTAATTGAGTGGAAAATGTTACAAGTACAGCTAAAGGATACTTTCTATAAGAACTCGTTGTATCTTAAATCAGAAAGAGACCAGGCTCTGCAATTGAGCTATTACTCAGGATAAAGTGCAATGCAATCCTTTACTTCTGAAGTAGATAGATGAGAGGAAGAAGATGAAAAGATGAAATGTTATTCAACAAAATTTCTAGAAGAAGAAGCTTGACGATGAATACTGAGTACATTGTAAATAAAAGGGGAGGAGAATGTAATATCCCTTTTTTGTTATAATATTGTTTTTTATATTGAGTTACATTATAAAGAATGGCGGAAAATCCAAGAAGAACCTTGGAATAATTATGAAAATGGATATTTATAAATAAAAAATAAGTGGAATGTATGTTCTTGGGAATGAGACAACTAGAAACGATATTCATGCCAAAGGATGAAAAAAAATATATCATTGGTGAATGAGATTGGATAATTATTTCATGATAGGAGAGGAAAATCCACTAATTTTCTTAGCTTCAGAAGTATGGTAAGATTGGATAAGAATATAAGCATCGCGAGAGAGGAAGGCAGGCTTTCATGGAAAATCCTAGGCAAGTGAATGAAAAGGTCCACAAAAGTGGGACACTACTAAAGGAAAACTTATCATCAAAGAAAGGTATTAAATAGCTATTAAAGGAATCAAGACTTTTTTTAGTACATTAGCAACCACTTCTCACCTCAGGGGTGAACTGGAGGAAGCGGTTCTAGGTTGGGTGGTTACAAGTGTGAAATTCCCGAGTACTTTTATTGAGGATTCAATGTGTCGATTAGATTATTGTCTTATTATTTTATCATAGTTAATTAACTGTTAATGGTGTAGTATATAGATTATCTAGATAGGTTTGTAATTGAGAGAAAATATTCTATGATTTGAAATAACACATCATATTTAAGTTGATATTATTATTATTTTTTTTCTGAAACACATGCATACTAGAAGATAAGTTGCATGAGATAGAACCTTATCACTTTATAGCATGAAAGTTAGCAACAATAGCTTCTTTAAAATTTACATAAATATTGTCACATGTTATAAGGATATATTATTACACTTACATGAGTTAATTTGTGATGCTTTATGGGTGATATGTGAAAAAAATAATTTATGCATGTAGAAAACGTAGTGGTAGAATAGTGGTATAGGTCAATAATAAGTTAGAATATAAATGACTAAAGCTAATATATTTGACAAGTACTACATAAAATATCAAGTGAGATGCATGTTACAAGAACTAGCGACACACTCTTGCTAAATCACTCGATTCTTGTTGAGTGGTAATATTTTCCTGTTGGAACTATAAACAAGGATAACCATGAATGTAATAAAATCAAGTACGGTAGAATGTTTTCTAAACTGTTAATATACTTATTGGTTGAATATTTATATAATCGTTTCTCATCCATCATAGAGTAGTATTGGCAAGGACTAAAAGGGAGGAGTGACACCGAACACTATTACGGTAAACCTAGGGAACAGTGACCAATATCTTGGAAGATCACATAAAATATCTAACTAATTTCTTGTACATAGATAAGGTGATTATTATTTTTATTCCTATATGATTAGGAAATAATTGAGTGGATCAAGGAATGGAATGAAAGAAGGCATGCATATAACAGAAAATTGGGTAATGGTACCAACAAATAGAAACAACATTTGGTTTAAACAAAATCGAAACTAGGAATCAAATAGTTAAATAGGTGCATACACTGATATATTTACACACTCATAAGAAACTTTTCACCTTTTTCACTCTGAGGAAACTAAACAGTGAAAATTTTCTAAGTAAACATTAAATTACAAGATATAGGCTCTTAACTTTGGATACATAAATTTATAATAAGAGCACTCAGCTAAAAATAACAGCAAATAAGGCTGACAACTACGAATGTGGGGAACAAAATTTATTGTACCTAGAAAACCAAATAAGGCATAAGAAAATAGTTGAGATGCTAGGAGGGACAAAATAAATAGAAATATCTCTAACTAATACATTTCTTTCCAAATATAATGCTTCAGAAATCAAGGTGTCTACACTGCATGGATGTTAACACCATTAATATTATCACCTGCACTACAACATTTAGAACCACAAAGATGGCATGGGAAACTAACCTGCAGGTTGTAGGGAGTGTTGGCTAATAGTTTTGATACCATCTCAGTGGAATTCGATAAATATTACGTTAGAAGGCATTCTGCATGTGCAACCATGGAAAATTGGGTATGAGAAATTTCATAAAAAAATTCCAGGTTCTATAGAGTATATGTTATGGAAATAAATAGTAGAAAGGAGAAAAAGTACCCACCACAACTTTTAAAATTCTAATAGAGGGAAGGATGTGTAGATAGGTGAGCCTTTTGGTATACCTTTCTCTTTTGTGAAACCCGACAATATCAGAAATCAAAACATGACCATTATAATAAAAAAATCATAAAACAATCGAGCGATGACTTCCTACTAATTTAAAGTTATATATGTAAGATTGTAAAGATCCGTAGGAGTTCAAATTATTGACTTTATTAAGTTCCATAACATTTACTGTAGTTAGGTGAAACTTGCAGTAATTTCTTCAGGAGTCGAGACGAGTAACATATGACTTTTCACATGATACCTTTGTGGAGAGGAGAGGATATAGATATTAAATACTCCACATAGATATCCAAATAATTGAGTTGTGGTTTGAAAAATCCCTAGGAAAATTAAAAGAGATTATTAACCATAACATCCGAAAAGGATTTTGTATTCTGATACAAAGGAAGGAACATAAATGTGAGAACAATTGGTAAACGCGCGCAGCTAAAATAGACCAGAATAAGAAATATTTGTAATACAACCCGGTGTTATGAAAAATGCCTAATTAGTCGCCTATTGGTGAAGAAGGGATTTTGCAATGTCCCTAAATTATTTCTATCTAAAATAGGAAGTTAAGGACTTTAAGGGTCAAAGTGGACCCCAAGGAACATATTGATGGTGAATATACTTTATTAAATTAAGTTAATAAAATAAAAATGGAAAATTATATGCAATCACTAGATTAAGATTTGATATCTGGAAACCCAATCCACGAGGATGGATAAGGTTGTAAGACTTTCCCAGACTTCCAGAAATCCTTGGAAGAAATAAATTAAGATAATAAAAGTAGATTTGGAGATAAATATCTAAATGCCCCAATAAAGAGGAAATTATTGGGAAGAGGTGGAATAAAGCTGGAAGGCAGAAAATATAGATTTAAAAGTACCTTTGTGGAAGAAACAAAGGGAAACCCTAGGCAAACAAGAGTACAACATCCTAAATTAACTGGACGTAATTAAGGGAAATAGGATGGGGAAAGAAAGCTTATATAAGCTGATTCCAGATAGACAAGAGGTTGTCTATCACTAGAGAAAAAGATCTCTCCTCGGGAGTGAGATATGGAGAGAAAGCTCTAAGGTTGGGAGGCAGCTAGTCAGATCTAAGTGGTATGCGCATTGAAACTTGAATAGTATTTGATTTAAAATTTAATGCTGGGACTCGACTAACTTGAAAGTTCTGAATTCAAATCTGTATCATCAAACGATGGTCGACATTTCGAATCCCAACAGGGATCCATCTTTAGGATGAGAAATGAATGAAGAATCAAAGAAGGTCGCAAAAGGTATTTAAGATGAGAAATGAATGAATAATGAAATAAGGTTGCAAAAGGTATAAATACATTTTGTGACCTTCTTTCATTTCTCATCCTAAAGATGGATCCCTGTTGGGATTCGAAACATCGACCATATTTTTATGATACTTTGGATAATCCAGATTCTACAATCAATGAAAACCACAGAAGTTTGAAAACCATAATTCAAATCTGTGTTAGAAATTAGAAAAAAATTATGAATTTCAATTATATTTAGCTGGCCTATGCATTTAACAGAAATCACTATAAAAGAAATATTAAAATATGTATTGTTGCACAGACACATCTTATAGAGGACCAACTCCCAAAATGTCTAAAACCCAGTGATGAGTCTAGATCTAAGGTCAAGTACCTCATAGGAAACTGACAGGTCCATATTTTAGTTGGATTAAGCATTATGTTAATTAACTGAATAGTGCATCGAGAAATACATGCTACATTAGAAATTATTATACAGAAGTGGAACAAGTAGATAGTTATAGTTAAGAAGCTGCGCTATTGTACTGTTAATTAATTCTGTACTAATTAAGGCAAGGTTAACCAGAATTGAAATTAGAGTAGACAAGTATACATCTAAATAGCACCTTTATGTTAAAAACAAAAGTTGAAGGTATCTATGGAGAGAGAAACCATTCTAATATGGTAAGCTAAGCCTGAAACTAGAAACCAAAAGATTCTAATTATTAAATTTTCAATATTATTCTGATACAAGAATTTAAAAGACTAATTAATTCACATTCCTACTTGTGGATTGAGATATACAGACAATACTTTAAACTGTCTCGAAGGGTAAATTATCGTCTATATTCCCTTTTCTAAACAGACATAAGAAGATTCGAAGGTTACATATCATGAACATGTAGAATAACTTAGAAATGGTATTCCATAATACTAAAAATCAAATACATATATATAGAATCTCTAAAGATTTATACAGCTAACCATGAGGAAGAAGGTAAAGGATTGACATTATTATAATATACATTTTTTGTTTACAAATATATAAATTGGGAGTTTATGTATGTAGACCTCGTAACAATCCGTCGAAACTCTAGCTATGAAATCAAACTACCTATGGCAAGTAGCATACAAAATTCTCAGAAAAATTCTACACATTTTTGCCAAAGTGATATCATGGTTAAACATATATGTAAACTTAACAAACCCAGGGCAAGGATTGTTTCCCAATCAATGAGAAAGAAAAAAAAAAATGTTAATCAGAGAAATATTTCAGACTGAAAAACGAGTTTAACCAATAAAACTGTAGAAATAGAATCGAAGTACAGAGTTTAGCTTTTCAACTCTTACTATTAACGACAAGGCTAGTATTTGGAAAATGGTAAATTAAATTGAATTACTTAAAACTTTAAGTTCTGATTACGGGGTTGGATAAATTGAGATGCTGTGCCATTATATTCAATTGAGATGTTGTGTCTTTTAATTTTGAATTGAATTACCGTTAATGAAAAAGAGAAAAAAAGTTCACTCCGAGAGAATTTTCAAAATAATACTGTAAATTTGTTATAACTCTATCGTTCTGTGATAAATGAGACAAGGGCAAAGAACTAACTCTGTCTTCAATGTATTTCTGAGAATTCATAACACATTAATAAAAGAAGAAAGAAAAATATATATATATATATATACTCATTGCATCATAGTCTAAAGCCCTTCGCGGAATAGAAAGGACATGGTTAAATCTAGTCATATGGGAGTATTATGAAGTAGACTTACTCAATATGTAGAATAATCAAGACTCTTTTACGAACCGGAGAGCTTTCCCCTGCGTATCAACCTTAAACTAAAGTGTGAATACAACACCAAGATGAATAGGAGAAATATCTACTGTGAAGGAAAATAAAATTAAAGAAAAAGAATGCTTGGAAGGAAGGAAGTTTATTAAAAAACCTGTAAATGAATAGAAAAGCGGATTCGAGGTGTAGAACATTGTTACCATTCTAGCCAACGAAGGTGACCACATCTCTATTTGGAGCAGAAGCAGAATGGATAACCCCATCCAGAGCTAGGCGTTCAAATGATAATATAGCAACCGAAAAAAGAAAGTAGTTATACATGGTGAAACCCTAAAAATCAACCAACATTCTTCCATTGTCCACATTGCAGGAGATCTAGGGTTTTCCCTCGAATCGTTGCATCGATATTCGAATGGGAACGCCATGTAAATTATTACTTGTAAAAATTAATGCATTTGCATTCCAACTCATGCCGGGACAGACCTGTTCACAATTTTTGATGGAATAGACCCAAGTAATTAAAAGCAGATAGGTATCGTACAATACTTGGGGAATTAAATAATATAAATTTTGATGGTGGTAATAAAGGTAATATCATTCGATGAATGAACCCAATCTTATTGATATCTCCCATTAACAGATGGATCCACAAGTGCATGACGGTCGTAAACAGTTGAGAATTATCCCATGTCAGTGGATTGGAAAATTAATTTGGATGGATACATAATTTTGAAATAATAACTTTAGCTTCCCAAAGGGTTATACCTATTGATGAAGTGGGCTATGTATATATGTGTATTTACAACTCTATAAGTATGGTTAAAATTTATATGCATATGACTACTATGTTTGTAAGAAGGAGCCTAAGAATGAGTTATAAATACTATCAAGATATTAATACCAATGCTTAAATACAAATGGGTTGTGGCATAAAATATATTTTTAATGGTATTATTCTACCTTTATGAATTCAAAAAGGTAAAAGCATAATTATTGTTACACAACTAAAGTAAACATATGTAGGCTGGTCAACGAAAGAAAGTCTAATGGTTAAAGTGGAAGTGTTATATATAACAAATTATGTTATAAGATGTGTGAGTGTAAGTAATTTTATACATGCTAATGAATTAAGGTAAATACATTTATACCTCTATCACTACATGGTAAAAAGATAATGTGGAATTTTGTAAGTGGAAGTAATTATTATAGGGAATTAGGTTGTGGAGAGAAGTTCACGTTTATAATTGGCATGCAATGCAAAGACCCTTTCGTATGATAGGAAATAAATAAAATGTGTAGTATATAGAGTTCCATAAACTTTATCTCCATAGATGGATAAAGGTAAAGATACCACTATACTCCCTAGTAGTAAGGGAAATAAAATACAGGAGGACATTATCAATAAAAGATTTACATTGCATTAATAAGTAGTTGCAAACCTTACAATCATTTTATATGCTATGTAAAGAAATAAAGTGAAGCATTGAATCATAATCATTATGTAAGAGAATTATTAAAGTTCAATGATTAAGTCAAAGAGAATTTGACTTTATGCAGTTATGTATGTGGGGGTAACATGGTTAAGAAAAACTAGAGTGAAATATAGAGTGGAAGATATTAAATTAAATATTATTCCAACAATGGATGGTTTGGGTATAGTTATCCATGATTAAATAACTATATATATAATTATAACCATTGTAACAGGATATATTAAGCGTAAGGTGGTAAGAGTTGCCTAGAATCCCTATTTCGATAAATGGGAAAAAAAGGTATGTTTAAGAATACCAAATCCATATGAATTAAGAAGAAGGAATCTCCTATTAGATGATAGTGGTACTGAAGATTAAATATGATATTATGAGTAAATAAACATATTAAAGAAACAAAGTTGTTAGCGATAGAAGAATGTCAAAAAGGCAATGAATTATAGTAATAAGTTAGATATATTACCATAAATAGAAAGAAAAAATTGCGAAATGAGAGGTGTTATAGAGTTGATGAAATCAAACGGCAATTCATTCAGAAGCTACCATTTAGCTGTAGAAAGAATGACTGCCTCATTACCCCTATTTTACAGTGGTGAAGCTTTGTATACATTTAAGAGAAAGCATAAACCTTAGTAAAAGAACTACATCTGTGAAAAATACAAATTAAAGTAATATTATTCTCAGAGCAAGCGGTAATTACCTATTAGATATGGATTTGAATGCATTTTTCAACTCTAACCATAGCCAACAACTACATTTCAACTGAACTGACAAAAGGATTAAGACCTTGGCAAGGAATGGTAGAGAAATTTTACGCCATGTGAAGGCACCTGACTTAGGGTTTGATCACAATTGATAATCACCGTTGATGCGGAAAGGTTCACATCCCACCATCCATCTTGGAGGGATATGACCCCATAGGTGGTGCTCACAAGGGACATGTATATGAAGACATTGTGTATTGGTGCACCAAAATCAAGCAAGGTGTGCGCTAGATAATGGGAAGGCCAAAAATTGGGTAGTAGGAATCCATTAACGTCATATTACAGTTGGAATTAAAATATATATGAAACATAGTTTTATATTAAATCCCTAACTACACTACATTAAATATTAAATATATTTGAACAAACTTTATAATGTATTTAATTTCTGTGAGGACAACAGGACCATGGAGTATTTATCAAATCACCCATAGATTGAAAAAATCCTTTAGTATTTATGGGATAATGAATAATTAAAGACACATGAACATACTAACATGTACAATAGAGTAGGTCATCAGGATAAATTACTTAGGTAATGAATCCATATCAGAGTGGAGTAAATAAAGGGGGAGGGTGATTTCTTTATTATAATATTTTTCGTATAAAAATAATTTCATGACTAAAAAAACCAACCCTCCACATGAAGTAAGAGGATGTGGAACCAAGGAACTAAATCAATATATTCTCAAGGCGTGTCACCCTTGGAACTTTGAGTAAGGGGTTTATTAGACCATCATAGGTAGATACAAAGGTTAAGACACACAATAAAACTATCAAGAGAGAATGATAAATTGCAAGGGGTAAATTATTATAACGATACAAAATGGTTACAATGAAACTCATTCTATAATTCTAAAGATGTTTAGCAAGGTTAGTAAATAACATCGATATACCTAGGACTAAAATCAACTGAATATACTAAAGTAAATGGGATACTTACAATCACCCTACTTGGGTTAGAAGGTTATGTCAGAACTTTATACCATGAAATATCCTGAAAATGCACATTCATGCAAACTCTATAGTGGCCTATCTCTACCAAAAATTGAAATTAGGATGATCGGTAAATGATGATAATGAATAACATTATTCATTGTAATTTTAGAAAAAGTAAAGTGGTACATATGGAAACCTAACATACCACAACAATACATAACTCTATCAAGTATAGCTATATACATATATACCTAAAATTACCATGACACCTAGTCATAAAGAAACATATGATATGATAAGTCTCACCTAGTCGGCTAGGTTATCAAGCATGTAATATAGAAGCACCTCAATACCCATTACATATTGACACGTTAGATACCTTTTTAGGGTATAGCTTAATTCTTTATAACTATTAGCATTATCAAAAATATTTTTGTAGGTGTGAAGAAGCATATATATTTATGAGATAAAGGATAACATTTGTAACACCAATTAAACACAGTTGCAAGAAATTATACTAGTATATATTAATTAGAAAAAAACAAATTGACATCTAAGTAGAATTGTGACAAGGAACTACACTTCCAATAGTTCTTTTCCAATCGCTAGGCTCAGTTTTTGTCAAGATTTATAGAAAATTAATTTATGTATATCATGTACACTTGACCCGCAACATGGGCCCCATAGTCTGTAAAAAAAATAAAAATTTATATGAAATCATGACTGAAATATCATGTCATAGAGGTTCTATTCATTTCAAATTTTCCACATAATAATAAATATGGAATTTAAAAAAAAAACATTACGATATTTTATTTTAACAATCTTACATAAGATAATGTTAAACATTATACCTTCATATTTGGAGTTGCAAATCACATTGTAACTTTTTACCTTTCATAGGTTCTTATATTCCCTGTTATAGGAATATTAGTGATATCATTATGCTGCCATTAACTTACTAGCAACATCAATTACAACTACTTTGCATAAAACCATATCTTCTACGAAATATTGTTATTTACAAAATATCTTGTCAAATATATTACAGATGCATTTCACTTTCACTTGCATGAATGTTCTTAATACCAACATAATAGAAAGGTATCGGTCCTATCAATATTTAAATTAGATTTGTATGCATTACAGTAAGCATAGAAATCTTGGATATCTCTTCCAAGCTATATATAAGAAAATGAAAAAAAAGTTTCAATGAAGTTTGTTTAAAAAAAATTAGTTAAGGGGATATGGCCTCTTAAAAATAGACACTTTATAATCCAATAATTTGAATTCACCATAGTTTTAATTCATGAAAAATGACATTTCATTTCCACATATGTATCTTATCATTAATCATTATGAATCATTACTAAATTGAATTCAATCTCACAGAATATTCTTGGTTAAACAAATTAGTAATGCCAAAAGATTCAGAATGATATTGAGATTTTTGTTTAGCGATGATAATGAAGACACCATATTTCATTAACATACTGTACTTAGTTGACGATATATAATATGTAGTGTCACTGCAATTTTCATACACACTTAGTGAATTTGTAAAGGATGAAATTAACATATTTGTTTAGATGTATGATGCATACCAACTAACATTATCATTGAATCATCATCTTGTAGATCTATGAAGTTTGATAAAATTGTGTAATCAACATCTCTTGACTACTAGTTTTATTGAATAATCTTGGCTTCGCTTATCCTACCACCTATCCTTTATGTATGCTTATATACAAAGCCATAACCATTTTCCATTCATGTTTTTATGTTGACATAACAATGCATTTTTATTAAATCAATCATTTTTAAACATTATTTCTATCATGATTTCATTTTTTTGTAACATTTAAGAACTTACAGTCATATAGTACTAATTCATGAAAAATAGTGCAATATATTAAGTAATTAGTGCTACCATTCATCATAACGTCAACGAAAATCCACAAAAAGACGCAATCAATGATTAGTCATTACAACCAAGACCTACTACTTGAATCATTGTTTATCATCAACATTTAAAGAGGTACTTCAATGTCTTTTATAACATTATATTTTCCTCTTCAAGGACAACCCCGACCTTTATACATTCTTTATCTATCACCCAAAACTATAGAAGAATTCAGTTTTTTCTTATAAGTAATGCATTGTAACCGTCATAAATTTTCCTTAAATGCACCATTAAACATTATCATAAGAGTATCCATGCAAAGGTTAGTAGCTAATCCACACTATCACCTATTATAGTGAGAATATTCCAAAATTGTTCATAATTTAGCTACAACAATGAAACGAAATTTCTTATTGTATTGTATCCACCTAAAGACTCAAATTCCATGAGCACAGTTATTATTTAGAACAAAAATTACAATTATTATTCTTCAATATGATTATTAAAACCACCATGCATCTCATATCAAATGTGGTCTATTGCATACATTGCCAAGTAATTTTCATTAGTGTCATACATGACCTTATATCCATTAGAATCATACATCTACTTTGTGTACTTAGAGAATCCCAAAAGGTGTCAGTTCTAAAACCTTTTCTCTAATACAACTTGTAACATCTACTAGTAGACCTGGTGTAAAAATAGATAGGATTATAATTTTCTACAGGATTTACTAGAATGTAAAATTCCCAACCACTTTATCCATATTCCTTAATTGACCATTAGATAAAATCATTTTCATTAGATAAAGCGACTTTATAAATGGAATAACAAGTCACATCATGTAACAACTATTGTTGTAGCATATTAATATAAATATCCTTGTTGTAACCTTAGTTCATTACCATTGTTTGTTTAATTAGGCTAGTTAATCACATATTTGATATTGTAAGTGGTAACGGCATACATGGAAGTAACATCATTACAATAAAATAATAGGAAAACATATCAATAGACACCAACAAAAAATCCAAAAAATGTAAGGGAGTCCATCCATTGACCATTGTTAAAAATCTTACAATGAAATATCATCATTAAATCAGCATAACTAGCTAGAAGCCACTACATTAATCATGTTATCAAAACACTTTACCCCAAAATTCCTTGAGCATTATGTATTTGTGGCTTGCTCATCTTTGGTATTGGAATATCCTACATTTGGTGAACTTTCACTCTACATGGACCATTAGTAAAGCATAATGGCCATATTTCCTTCCATAGTGTTAACTATAATACATTTTCCATTGTTGCATAAAGGATATTTTAAATGTTATTAATGTCAAAGTTAGCACAGTGGAAAATAAAAATAAAAATCACAGCATTAAAACAGAAGACAACAATTTTAATGTGGTTCACCCAACCAATCTGGGCTACGTCCACCAAACAGAGGCATCGAAAATCTCATTCATCAACAAAAGAATACAACAACAAAATTACTCATCTGCAATTCTCTTCCACTCACCTCACATCCATCATCATGCTCATTTTCCTCTACGGGCTTACATTTTATAGCTGGGAGTAGAAACTGAATCATAAATTCAATCACAACAAAATAGGATGCAATAAATCCACATCAGGATTAGATGCAGTCAATTTAGAAACAAATCCTATTGTTTTCATATTCATGAGATTTTCTCCAATTTAATATAAAAAATCTCAACAATCTCCACCTTGACAACAATTAGCCTGATACCCTATTCCATTATTATTTTTATTTTCTTTGCAAGCCAAGAGAAGCCAGACACCATCGTAGCTTCTCTAATAAAACTGGTTTCGTGAACATGTCTGCACAATTTTCCTTTGTATGCACTTTTTCAAGAGAGACTTCCCGTTCAGTGATAACCTGTCTTACAAAATGGTACTTGATAGGTATATGCTTTGATTTACTATGATAGGCCGGTTTTTGAACCAAGTGAATTGCACTTTGACTATCACAAAATAACTTTATGTGGTCCTGCAACCTACCAAACTCACCAAACAAACCTTTCAACCAAACCGCTTCTTTGCAAGCATGTGAAGCAGCTATGTATTCTGCTCCAGTAGTGGATAAAGAAAAAATGTTTTGTAGATTTGACATCCAGCTTATAGTTCCACCTGCAAGAGTAAAGACATATCCTGAAGTTTACCTTCTCTTATCCAAATCACCTGCAAAATCAGAATCAACATATCCACAAACAAATTCACTACTTCTGTTATAAGTGATACATTAATCACTTGTGCCTCTCAAATACCGAAGCACCCACTTCACTGTTGACCAGTGTTCTTTTCCTGGATTCGCCATATACCTGCTGACAACTCCAACTGCATGTGAAATATATGGTTGTGTACAAACCATCGCATACATCAAACAACCTACTACATTGGCATATGGAATTCGAGACATATATTCCTTTTCTTCATTTGTGTTAGGACATAAACTTGAAGAAAGCTTAAAATGGAAAGCTAAAGGGACTGAAATAGGCTTCACATTGTTCATACCAAACCTCAAGATTATTTTCTCAATATACTTCTCTTGTGATAACCACAACTTACCATTGCTCCTGTCTCTGAAAATCTCCATGCCTAAAATCTGTCTTGCTGCTCCTAAATATTTCATATCAAACATCTTAGCCATCTGAGCCTTTAACCTGTTGATCTCACTAATTTTTTTGCTTACTAAAAGCATATCGTCAACATATAACAGTAAGATAATGAACATGCCATTACTCAATTTCTTAAAGTAAACACCATGATAATATTCACTTCTTATATAATTTTGACTCATCATGAAAGAATCAAATTTCTTGTACCATTGTCGAGGCGACTGCTTCAGACCATACAATGATTTCTTGAGCCTGCAGACAAATTTCTTGTTGCGATTTTGAACAAACTCTTCCAGTTGTTCCATGTAAATCTTCTCATCTAAATCTCCATGTAAAAATGTAGTTTTAACATCTAGTTGTTGTAATTCTAAATCAAGTAAAGCAACTAATGCTAACACAATCCGAATTGAAACAATTTTGACAATTGGTGAAAATATCTCATGAAATTCAATTCTTTCTTTCTGAGAAAAACCTTTCGCAACCAGCCTTGCTTTATACCTGTCTTCTGTATCATCAACACCCCTTTTCAATTTGTAAACCCATTTACATCCCACAGATTTTCTGTCTTTAGGAAGTTCCACCAGATCCCATGTGGCATTCTTGTCTAATGCCTTCATCTCATCCTTCATAGCTTCTTTCCACTTATAACTGTTAGAACCTTCTACAGCTTCCCTATAGCACAAAGGTTCATCATCATTAGCAGTTAAAGAAACTGAAGTAACATAATCATCATACCTTTTAGGAGGATGTCTGATTCTCGTGGACCTCCTTAAAGATGTTTCTGGTTCTTCCACAAATTGCTGATTATTATTTGTAGGAACTTCTTCATGATCTGCATCTAAAACATGTTCATGATCTACACCTGAAACTTGTTCGTGATCTGCATCTGAAACTTGTTCATCTGGACTATCATCAGTATTTGAATTGGTTTCAAACTGAATATGTTGAAACTTAGGTACATTATCTTGTCTCAATTTATCATCTACATCTGGATTATCGAGTGAAGATTCATTGAATTTAACATCTCTGTTAATGATGATCTTGTGAGTAGTAGGATCCCACAACCTGTATCCCTTAGTCCCATCACCATATCCAACAAAGATATATATTTTTGATTTAGGATCTAATTTAGAACGTGATGTTTCAAAATTAGAGCATATGCATCACAACCAAAAACTTTCAGTTTAGAATAATCACAAGGATGACCTTTCCATACCTCTTGAGGAATTTTGCATCCTATTGCAGTTGATGGTGATCGATTTATCAAATAACAAGCCGTATATACCACTTCTGTCCATAGTTCCTTCTGCAAATTGGCGTTACTAAGCATGCTTCTTACTCTCTCTAAAAGAGTCATGTTCATGTGTTCAACAACTCCATTTTGCTGAGGAGTATATACAGTAGTTTTATGTCTTTTGATCCCAACTTCCTTGCAATAATTATCAAATTAATTTGAAGTAAACTCACCACCATTGTCAGTTCTTAAACATTTAATGGTTCCTCCAGTGATTTTTTCTACTAATGCTCTAAACTATTTGAAAACTGTGAATACATCAGAATTTTTCTTTAACATATAGACCCACACTTTTCTAGAGAAATCATCAATAAAAGATACAAAATATGACGATCCTCCATATGAGGTTGTAGGAGATGGACCCCAAACATCAGAATGGATATAATAAAGGATTCCCTTACTAGTATGTTTTCTAGTTTTAAACTTCTGCTTGCTTTGTTTACCATATAGACAATGTTTGTAGAAATATAACTTAGAAGATTTTAAACTAGGAAGTAACTTACGATCAGATAAAAATTTTAATCCTCTTTCGCTCATATGGCCCAACCTTTGATGCTATAGACGAATAGAATTATTGTCGTTTTTAGATATTGTAGAAGCATGATCTGACTTTGTTCTTCCTTCTAACTGAAAAAGATTTCCAACCTTCTTTGCTTTCATTACTAGTAAAATTCCTTTATAAAATTTCATTACTCCACCTTAAATAGAGGTTTTATATCCATTTGTGTCTAGCACTCCTAGAGAAATGAGGTTTTTTCTGAGTTCAGGTACATGTCTTACATTAGTTAATATTTTATTTGTCCCATCAAAAATTTTCATATGGATGCTTCCAATTCCCACAATATTACATGAGACATCATTTCCCATGTAAATGACTCCATCATTGATTGATTTATAAGATTTAAACCACTCTCTATGAATTCACATGTGATTTGATACACCAGAATCTAAAAACCAATGTTGATCATGATTATACAAACTAATTGATAACACTTCATCACTCATACCTGAACTGGATGCCGAACCTGTATCTGTAGTGTTTGCATATTTCTTTTCTGTCGAAGAGTATGCTTTGGATGTTTGCTATCTCTTCCAACAGTCCTTCTTCAAATGTCCTGATTTGCCACAAAACCAACACTTTACCTTACTCTTCTTCCCTTTCTATTTTGACCACGAGTTGTTCTACTTACTGAAGCGTCTTTCTTTAGAACAACCTCTAACCATAATTTCTTCTGATGTAGAGGTTTCTCAATTTGACCTTTTCCTTGTTTCTTCAGATAACAAAGC
Source organism: Pinus albicaulis (assembly GCA_034641835.2). Lineage (NCBI taxonomy): Eukaryota > Viridiplantae > Streptophyta > Pinopsida > Pinales > Pinaceae > Pinus > Pinus albicaulis. The sequence goes on along the minus strand of CM076573.1, from coordinate 667,148,222 downwards.
TCCAACAACATCATCAAATTCAAGGGTTTCTGATGAACTAAGACTTATAGAAGTAACAAAATGATCCCATGACTCGGGCAACGAGCATAATAAAGTTACAACTTTATCTTCTGATTCAAATTTTACTTCTATGAATTCTAATTGCATGAAGAGAGTACTAAAGGTATTCAAATTATCAGTTATTGGTATACCTTCCTTCATGCACAAGCTGTACAACTGTCTCTTCAGAAGAATCCTATTGGTTAAGGATTTTGTCATGTACACCTTTTCAAGCTTTGTCCACAAACCAGTAGCAGTTTTCTCTGACACGATGTTAAATAAAACATCATCCGCCAAACATAATCGAATGTTGCTCAGTGCTATTTCATAGACGTCAATCCATTCGTCATCCGTCATGGCGAAAGGTTGTTTGGATTTTCATAAAAGTGCCTTCGCCACACCTTGTTGCATGAGGAGATCATGCATCTTAACTTTCCAGATCTCTAAGTTGTTTTTCCCAATGAACTTCTCAATCTCAAATCGAGCACTTTTTGTTTTTTCCATGTTTTTAATTTTCCTTCTTTTCTATGGATCCTTAATTGCTTTTTAAATCAAATTAAAAATTTGATAAAATTCCCACAAACTGTAAATACCATTTACAAATACCACCAAAATTGCTTAACAAATTTTGGACGTAGGGACTAATAATATTATCATTCTGTTTTAGAGATTTGAAAACATAGCTTTTCTTCTACAACAAAAGTCTTAGGATATATTCTATATGCAATTCATTTTTTCAAACGTGTACCTCCAAGCAGTTTATAATTTTTCACCCAAGATGAAAAATAAAGATACACCGAGTAGCCATCAAAGCGAGAAGTAATGGCTTAATAACTTAACAATTTCAGGATCGATAAATGTTGGAGCTAAATTAATTCTACGTATAAGAATGCAGGAATGTTTAGTTTAAATTTTATTTACCTCAAGGTTATACTTCTACGTGAAGATGTGCACCAGCACACGCACAAAGGTCCTCCTGCTCACACGCATTTCAACTTCCAAAACACGCGCTGCTCCGATATAACAACAAATTTTCCTGACAGCCTTGTTTTAAGTCTTCTCACATAGCCTTCTCTCTATGCGCAGGAATCCTCATCGGTCCAGCAACAGCTCACGGGTTACAGATTGTTCTGATCCATTCCACGTTGCCCGATCCCTTTTTTTTTTTAAATCTTCCTCCCCGTCACGGAAAACATCACTGGTTCCGCCTGCTGTAGCAACCATTAAATCGTTTGTCCATCCGATTTAATATTATTGATGCCATCTTCATAGAGCTAATTTACAGAATCAGTTGGCGTCCACAGAGCTGTGTTTGCTGCCATCTATGTAGACATGGCCACTGCATTTTTTGAGAAGTATAGTTCAATCAATGCTTGAAAGACTTATGTATCCTTGAACTAGCTCAATGTGTCGATTGCTTCAATCACCACAAAAACCCGTGTGCTTCAAATCATTAACAAATGCTGCCACACTACTCCACCGTTACCAATCCGCTAGATATCAACTTCCTCTGATACCAATTGTCAAAGTTAGCGCAGCGGAAAACAAAATAAATCACAACATTAAAATAGAAGACAACAATTTTAACGTGGTTCACCCAACCAATCTGGGCTACATCCACCAAACAGAGGCATCAGCAATCTCATTCATCAACAGAAGAATACAACAGCAGAATTACTCATCTGCAATTCTCTTCCACTAACCTCACATCCCTCATCATGCTCATTTGCCTCTATGGGCTTACATTTTATAGTTGGGAGTAGAAACTGAATCATAAATTCAATCACAACAAATAAGGATGCAATAACACCAGACCAGGATTAGATGCAGTCAATTTAGCAAAAAATCCTATTTGTTTTCATATTCATGAGATTTTCTCCAATTTAATATAAAAAATCTCAACAATTAATTCATCCTTCAAATAAGTCACATTTCTCCCCCCTGCAATTTCTACAATCAACAACTCTAACATCATGATTATATAGAATATATATCACAAGAAATAATAAATCTTTACTAGTTATGATTCAAACATATTTCATGTGCATTAATAAAACACATAAAAAGGTATCGAGAGATGCCTCTTTTATTGGAATTGTGCATACATTAACTAAGAACACATAAATAAAAAAACATGTATATTTATCTATGCATTTATATGGTTATCACATATGTTTATCCATCAAAATATCACATGCATAAAGTAAAATGCATAAACATTCCCAAGACCTGCATATATTTCAATACCTCCCATGCATTATAGGAAACAAAGTAGTTACAGTTTAACTATGTCCATAAGAATACAATAATATTTAAAATATTCACCATGGATATCACTATATGGGTATCACTATTTATTCACACAAGAAAAGAGAAGTCTTTCCAAAACATAAAAAAGACGGAGTAGTATTATTTTTCTCTGCACAACAGCACACTCTTTTCCAAAAAAATAGCCACTGCAAATACCCATATTTTTAAAGGAAAAATACCAAAACAACCTTAAATCTTATCATCTCATTAAAAAAAAATTCACATGTAATATTTCAAGAAATACTATGGTTTCTTATATTTTATGAAAAAAATTCGCATGCATTCTTTTTCAAAAGATCAAAACACTTATTTTATCTTTTACCATGCAATCATTCAAATAAAATAGTGTGGTTAATGCAAAGGATTCGTATGCAATCTCTTATTTCAAGAAAATGACATGAATACTTATCCCTTGTGTGCAATATCCATGAAATTAGTAACTTGTAGGCCAGCATGATACCATGCATGTTAAAGGTCGAATGACTTCAATGAAATGTGGTCACCAACGAGAGCATTCGCCCTCAATGGATAGACCGATCATAGAACTTTCTGAAATTGAGGTAGGGATTTCGTTACACATTTAACGTTTTTAAAATGGAGAAGCCAAGCGTGGATCAAAGACATGTCAGGATCTATCGATTTCACTCCACTCATAGCTTCCACCGCTTGGAACCACATGGTTCAAGCTCCCAACATGATGTCCATACATCCAATGCACTCTCCTCAGAAGAATGGGTTTCCCTTTTGTCCATTAAAATACAGTGTCAACAGATTCTTCAAACAAAGATATATTTTCTATTGTTTCTTTCGTTTCCTTCTCCCTCAACTCTCCTTCATGGAGCTGAGTCACAATATTAAGAATCTTTATTATTAGTATTCGTCTCTGACTTAAGAATAACCGCGTCAACGAATAAATGATTTTGCTACAACATAAAGGTTCCCCAATTTTTATGATAACCATTTCCCCTTACAAATAAAGAATGAAAATGTGGTTAGCAAGAACCATTTAATTTTAACTAATTCTTGATATTCAGTATTAATTATACATATTATTTTCACTAATATAAATACATGACATTTTATGGGTAGGGATGAAAAATAAATAAAAAAAATAAAAAAATAAAAAATAATTTAATAAAATAAAAAATAATTTAATAAAATACCAAATAATTTAACAAAATGTAAAATAATTATAAATATGTAAAAATATATGAAAAAATATAAACAATGTTTTTTTAGAATAAAAATTTAAAATATATTTTAATGGATTACAAAAATTATACTATTATAAATCAAAAATAAAATTTAAATTATTCCCTCTCTTAAGTTTTTCTCTCATATACCATATCTTAATTTTACATTGTATATTAATTAATGAGTAAACATTATATTTTGATTCCCTAAACATCTCGCATTGTAATAAGAAACTTCATGATGAAAGAGATAGCTACGTGCTACGTGATTAGGAAGTTATATGATGTTGGGAGTCATGATTATCATTATATCAAAATCTTTAGGTGAGAGTCAATGATCTCATCGTCAAAGATAAAGATCTGGTTAATTCTTATCATGATACATATTGGGAGGGTTGGTTTATTCAATATTCAAAAATATCCCCTTTATATGATTTGGGTATGTATGGAACTCGTGACTTACACTCTTATACCAGTGACTTACACTCTTATACCAGTTGTTGGAAATCACGATTGTCATTAGACCAACACTCGCAGGTGTTAGTAAAACATCGCATCAATAGAAATAAGAATCCGCAAAAAGCATTTAGTGAATGTCGTGAAACACAAAAGTAGCGTCGGTTTATACAATGTCCCACATATACATGATAAAAACATTTGGTTGTAGAAATGGACAAGATATTACGTCATTATCATATCATTTCGAAAGCTATGGTTTTCTAGATAACCCGGTAGTCATTATCATATCATTTCCAAAGCTACGGTTTTCTAGATAACCCGGTACAAGTATTTTGAATGAGGGTAATAAAAAATTTACTTCATTACCAAAGAGATAGACGAGCTATTAACAAATTGGATATGTCCTAACAGACATACATTTCGTTGTAGAGATAGATGAGATATTATATCCTTATCATGTATTTTTTCATAAATGTGGGGTTTCCTAGATAACTTGTACAAATAATAGATATTGCGAAATCCATACAAACATTGTTACGAGATGAAACAAATGGCAATAAATTTTGGTGTTGGATGTTTCCATGTCGCTGAGATTGTACTTACACCAACTCTCAATACTGCTACGGGAACTACAATCTCATCATTTAATTTTGGTGTTCTTTGTTTCCATTTCGTACTTGTAAGTTCCGACTTCTCTCAACTTTTTCCCTGCACTAACCAATGGCTATGATATAGTGGCTTGATGTAAAGGTGATAATTATACCAGTTCCAAACCTTTTTACCACACAAATTTGAGGGACAGGAAGAGGGTTATCCTGTCAGAAGTTTCCACACAAGATTATAGGTGCATTTCCAAAAAAGAATTTGTCTTTTTACATAGAGCTAATGCTTTAAAATAATCTTCACTTTCAAACATGGAAATAACCATGGAATTTAGATGACACATCATTGAAAATTTCTTTTGTCCATGTGCTATATCAGAAAGATATTCCTCTCAAATACTTCATGGCACAACTACTTAGAGGGAATCCCCATACTGATATTTGTTTGCAATTTTCCTCTTTCTAAGGAAAGCATATAAAAGAGGATTTATCTTACTTTTTTAATTGGGAATCGTGCAAGCCACGCAATATTTTCCTATGAGTATGTTGTTCGAATGAAGCCACAATATGAACAAGATCAAGACAATTCTCAAGTTGTGGTAAATTGTTTCAAGAGTGGGACATTCACATATCCATCTCACTTCTGTTTATGATCTATTTCATGATTATACTCATGATTGGGATAAAGCTATGGCACCACGATTTAAAGAAAGAAGGCCATCTCATCTCATCCAATAAAATAATCACAAACCAGAAGAAACTCTCGAGGGATGCACAATATTTTATGTTGGGAAATGCAAGAAACAATATTACATAAGTGCCCATTACCTGAATCATCCATTGTTGACGGCACTGATTATTGAGAATTTCACAGACGTCTTCTCAGTCACCCGTGAGGTGGTGTTGTTTAGAAATTTGGCGTGGATGTTGGAAAACATAGAACCAGACACGATTCATGGTGATTCCAGATTCAAGGAGTTGGTCGAATTCTACGTTTCTAACTTGTAATGAGGGGAAAAGTGGAAAAAAAATATTTGCCTCGTTTTTGTATGTTATATATATTTAATTTAGGCAATTCCACCACATTTATGTTGATTACAATTTCTTGAATATAATTTATTTTACCTGCAGTACAAATTTGATTTTTTTTCTTTTTCTATTTCATATTCCCGAATAAACTTGCAAATTCGTTAATGAATTTTATCTTATCTTTCACATTTATTGTGGAGAAAAAAGGTTTTGTATTTTAGCATTGAAGCCCATAAATGTATAGTGTTTTAATATAAGTGTGATATTAGACGTGGTTGTTGAATCACTATAGGGGCCAATCTAAAAGGCTGTTTTGTTAATCTTGTATAATATATTTAACATACTGATAATATAGGAAAAAATAATATTTTGGCCACATCCCATCACAACCAATATGATCGCATATGTAGCACAATCATTTCAAGATGGAGTATCTTAATTTCATAAAAAAATGAATAGTCTTTGTGTAAAAACACACGAAGAACATTGAAGAAAACGGATGCAGGGAACTTGAAGTGAACATGAATGAAAACTATTTTTACTAAATTATAATGAGATTGATGATCGTGAATAGTTGTTTTGTGACAATATAGATATTATGCAGTCTACGTGGGACACTCATAGATTTAGGATCGTTCATTCTAGGAGTGTCACTAGATAACAAATCTCAAATTACAAAGGATAGGGAAGACAATATCATTGCATTGTTGAAAATAACAACACTCTTTTAGTTCGGTCCATTTATAGGTTATTTATTCGATTGATTCTCACTTGTCATCATCTTAATTATGTTTTTGAGTTATATATAGCATGTAAACAAATTTGTCTTTTTGAGTTTACTTATTAGCAACATATTGGAATTCATTTTATATAATTTTAACTTAATTGTGAACATTTATTAATGGGATGTTTTGGAGTTTACTTATTAGTAACATATTGGAATTTATTTTATATTATTTTAATTTAATTGTGAATATTTATTAATTGGATGGCGGTAATTTAATTTTTATAGATTTAAGACTTTTGCGATAAATATTGTGTAGGGATGTTTTTCTCATCATTAGCATTAATTGTTGATAAATTTAAACTTTTCAAACGAAGTCAACGTGATTCATCTTCATGAAAAAATCCATGAATGAGTCCGATCTCATAAATAAAGTATAAATAGGAGAAAGAGATGGATGATGAACGACAAGGCGATACAAGGGAAGCCGACCAAAAAGTCTAAAATAATTGTAGGGGAAGCTCACCAAAAAGATCTAAAATAAATTAATTAATAAATTGATAAAAAAATATATTCAAGAAATTAATTAATCATATTTTTATATATGTATTAATAATCTTATTTTAAAAATTCTTTATTATGATGATTAAAAAACAGATTTTAATTTTAATTTAATTTAAAAAATTTATTCATATTAATTTTAAAAGTTTTCATTCACGATTCAGGAATTGTTAAATATTTTTAATTCTAGGTTTTAATTTATTAATGTATTAAAAAGGTGACATAAAAGAATATATATATAAAATAATAAAAATTATAATGATAAGGGGTAATTAATGAAAATGAAAAATTATAATGATAAGGGGTAATTAATGAAAATGAAAAATTATAATGATAAGGGGTAATTAATGAAAATGATGTTTGGTTATTGACCATAGTAATGTTTGTAATTTATTAATTAGTTTATTTAGGGAATAATATTAAAGGATGAAATTAAAATAATGATACATTATTTATAATTAATGTATGATGGAAAATTTTATTAATCATAATTAATGGTTTAGTGGAAAATTATATTGATTATAAAAAAGAATTAGGAATTAATTAAATTGAAGAATATTATAATTAGAGAATATTTAATGATCAAATAGATACGAAGAAAAGGATTTTAAAGGTTTCCAAATATTAAGAGGAAGGGGTGAAAATTTTTCAAGATTAAAAGTAGTTTTTAAAAATGTTAAGATTAGGGTTAAAGGATATTTAAAAAGAGATGGTACAAGAGTTGGTTTAAAGAAAAGGAAAATTAAGGGAATTAGTATAATGAAAAAAACAAATTAAGAATATTCTTTAAGGATGATGGATTAAAATTAATAGAAATCCAGGGCAAAGAGAGAGAAGGAGGGAGGAATGAAGGAAAAAGGAAGAGATGGACATTAGAAATACGAAAAAGGGGGTTAAGGATGAAATAGAGGAAAAGGGAAGGGAGAGGAGCAGGAAACCAAAAAGGAAGAATGAACGATGAAAGACAGGGAATAGAGCGATTTTTTGTTGGTATGATTGTTGTTTAAGGTCGGAATCCAATTGACGCTTATTTTCCATCCATCATCACAGTTAAGGTTTTCAGGGTGCTTACCAATTTCATTTGCTTTGCTAAATTTCCTGTGGTGATAGTGGTCAATATTGGTTACTTCTCAAGAGTTTTTAATACAAATATGATGATTGGTTTTTCTGGAGTGCTCAGCCAGAGCTAATATTTTAAGGTGATTATGTTTTATGTGAGAAACATGTTCTTGAATTCTTGTTAAGATGGACTAACCCATTTCCCTAATGTATGGTTTACCACATGAACAAGGAATTAAGTAGAATCCTTTATGGCATCTAGGGTCAATCAAATCTTTGAAAGATTTGAGACACTTACTAGTGGTATTCATGGGTTTAAAAGATATTTTGATATTTTTCTTCTTTTGAAAATGAGATATTTTATCTATGATGCCTGATATGTAGGGTAGGTGAACTTTTCCCATCATATCATCCATTTTTAGATTACTTTTTGCGCAATTTTCAACAATACTAAAGGCTTTGATTATTTGGATTCTCTTATAACCATTCTTTTCAAATACTCCCATGAGATGGTTTTTGATGGGACCCGCCTCTCCTTAAAACCTGCGCGAAAATAATAATTCAATTTTTTATTATGTCATAAGGACAAGATTCATATTTTTTTATGATCTCGTAATAGATGTGTTTTAAATACATCTCGTCCTTATGAAAGGGAATGAAGAGGACATCTGTCTCGTCCTTGAGAACGGTTCACCTGCGCTAATCACTAACCCTAACATTGTTCAGCTTGGCATTCTTTTCGTTGTTGTTTGGTGACTGTGAGGGTTTCTTTGTGAGGTAATGGTTCGGCTCTGTATGCCTCTTGCGATTGCTTTCCACATCCTTCCACTGTGGCTCTATACTTCTATTTGGACTTCGTCGATATGACAGTACTATTTTCCCTTCTCGCTTTGTTTCAGAGGGCAAGGGTTTCGCCTGGTTCTGCGTGGTCTTCAACAGGGTTTCTACAACATGGAGATTTATGGGTGTTGTTCTTGTTTATACCTTCTTGTATGATTTTCATTCCGGCATTACTTAACCCCCTCTCTCTAAAATTATCTGTTGATCAACTGACTGTTTGTCTGCATTTTCAAGTCGAAGCTGTCAAGGGTTTCAGCGTTCGTCCTCAGCTCATCAGCTTTGCGATGGTAAGTTGTCCATCTATGTTTTAATTCCTCAGCTTTCTTTCTGAGTTTGCTAAAGGCTGTTGCTCCTTGTGAGCAGACCCCTTGTCGGCTGTCGACCGAAGCTCCTTCTTCGTTGAGCTTTTTTTTTTTTTTGGTAAGCTAAGTTTTTCAAACCCTCTCTATTTCTCTCCTTTTGGCTTAGATGCTCTTTTTATTCTGTTGTAGAGTACAACTCTTGTTTTTTTTGTCTCCTTGTAGGTGGTTCTTGATCTCCAAACGTAGTTCGTCATCTTCACAGCTATTAACCCAAATGGGTAGGGTCATTCCCTTTATTCACCTCTGGTGGTTTGGAATTTATTTTGATAGTGGGTCTCGGCTCCCTTGCTTTTTTATCTTGCTATGAACTTCTCCATTTTTGGTCCGTTACATATTTTTCTTTCTCGGAAAATAGACTAGGGTCTATATGCAGTTACAAAGTTAATTTTCCTTTCGGGTTCTATTGCTTTTCCGTTGGTTCACTGTCTAGACATTCACTGTTGATGGCATGTTTTCCATGTAGGGTTTCCAACCTAGTTCCTTAATTTGATATGTAATATAATTTTGTAGTCTTCTGAAAATCATAAAATATAATTGATTTTATAAATAATGAAAAATGGAAAATCTCTTGCTGCAAATTTATGAATACCTGTGAACGTTTTGTGCATCTTCTAGAGTATGAATCTCGGTGTGTTCATTAATTTGTAGAAATCTCCTGGTAGATGAATGTCTCGGTTTGTCAATTTCTGTAATCACTCCAATGCCTGTATAAACAATTTAACTTTGCAATTCTTTGCTATATTCGTGCATATATTCATTTTATCATGTAAGATGGAAATAACAACAAAAAAAACAAAATGGTATTTGACTGTAAATATTTCTCAGATGTTTTTTTTTTAAATCACATGAATTCTTTTATTGCTTTCTCTTTTCTGCTATCATGGAAATCCCACCATCCAAACATATTATCGTGTCCCTTTTATAACACATATTGAACAGTTGTTTTGTTTTCTTGAAACTGTTAACAGTTACAAGTAGTTACATTTGGTAGCTCTTCACTTCCATTCACCAAAATTCTGACTTAATTAAAATAGTAACTAAAAGGAGTTATAATGCAATAAATAAATTTAAAAAAAAAACATAATCTATTCTTAAGTCCTAAATGCTAGAATTTAAAGAAAAATAATTTAAACCAACTCAGGTGCAATGACCTGTAGACCTGTGAGACAAAATACTTTTATTTTTGTTCACCCTGATCTGGATGCTCCTGCATCAGGCTCCCGGGGTGACAAAAATTCATGGCTCCGTTCCATGAGTTCCTCCACTGAATATCCTATGCGCTGTATTTGGGCCACATCAAGCCACTAAATGTCCTCAATGGGATGGTTCTTCCACTTGACAAGGTATTGGAGGTACTCTTTTCTGCGAGTCTTCTTGGCCACCTGTGTGTCGAGAATCCTCTCGATCTCAAGGGGCTAAGCCAAAGGAATTTGCCTCATCCAAGATCCACTTCCTGTCTAGGTGTCTCGCTTTGGCCATGCCAAACTATCCTCTTCAGGACTGGTAGTGTATGGAAACAGATCTGCTACGTTGAAGATAGGTGATATGCCTATTCCTGGGGGTAACTGTAATTCATAGGCATTTGCAGAAAATTTACGCAGAATTTTGCAAGGGCCAATTTTTTTAAACTTCAACTTGTTGTGTTCACCCTTAGGGAAACTTTCTTTGCGTAAATGTGCGAGAACATCGGCTCCCACTTGAAACTTTACCTCCCGTCATTTTAGATCTGCTTGTTGTTTATACTTCTGACTGTTGTCTTTTCGCCAACTAGCACACCTTACATCTGGTTACAAACCGTTGCACCTCCCTTCGCATCTTTGGCCAGTAATAAAAGTGACTGATCTGATCGAGGTCTTATCAATGCCGAAATTTCCGGCAAGACCTCCACTGTGCTTTTCTCAAATGATTTTCTCCCTCATTAAACAGTCGAGAATACATAATTGTCCTCCTTTAAACAACAGTTTTTCTTATAAGTTATAGTCCAGCCATGAACTATTATTTCTTAACAGAGGATTCTAGCATGCTTCATAGACCTCCTTGAAATCTGCATCTCTTTGATACAAGTCTTTCAGGTGTTCAAATCCCAGCACTTGTATCATACTCTCTTGTAAGAGCAAAGCTCTTCTGCTCAGCGCATCTGCTACCTTGTTGGCTTGTCCACTAATATGCTTCAATAAAAAGGTGAAACTCTGCAGGTACTCAACCCACTCTGTGTGCTTGTGGTTTAGTTTGTGTTTCTGCATAATATACTGTAATGCAGAATTATCAGAAAATAAAACAAACTCATTACCTAATAAATAGTGTCTCCAATGCTTCAGTGCTTGGACTACAGCATAAAATTCTTTATCATAGGATGAGTACTTTTGCCTGCTTTCATTCAAATTTTCACTGAAATAAGCGACCAGTTTGTCTTCCTAGCTGAGTACAGCCCTAATGGCTGTACCACTAGCATCACAAAGAACTTGGAATAGTTTGTTAAAATTAGGCAACCTCAAAATTAGCCTTTCCATAATCTTCTTTTTCAAAATCTATAAACTTCTCTATGCCGCTTTAGTCCAACAGAAAGGTTATTTTTCCTTTTTTATGGTGTCCAACATAGGTGCACATATCTCACTAAAATTTCTTATGAATTTATGATAAAAACTTGCCAATCCATGAAAACTACGAACCTCAAACAGGTTCCTTAGGGATGGCCAGCTAACAATAGCTGCAACCTTTTATGGGTCCATCTTCAGCTCATTCTCTGCAATAAAAAAACCCAAATAAACTAACTCATTCTAAAAAAAAGAGCATTTCTTCAAATTTATCAGCAACTTCTTTTGTTGCAATTTTTCCAACACACTCTGAACATGTCAGAAATGTTCCTCTCTAGTCTTACTGAAAATCAGTATATCATCCAGATATACAATTACAAACTTCCCGATGAATTCCTTCAGCATTTCGTTCATCAGACGCATACAAGTACTAGGGGCATTACTTAATTCGAATGGCATCACCAGCCACTCATACAGTCCTTCATTTTTTTTGAAAGTTGTTTTCCATTCATCCCCCTCTCGGATTCGAATCTGGTGGTACCCGCTCTTCAGATCGATATTTGAGAAATACGCTACTCCACTTAAGCAGTCCATCATGTTATCCATTTGTGGCAATGGAAATCTGTATCTAATAGTAATTTTATTAATGGCTCTTGAATCTGTACACATTCGCCACTCTCCGCCTTTCTTAGGTGCTAAAATTGTTGGAACTGCACAGGGACTCAAAATTTCCCTTATCAACCCTTTATCCAGCAATTCTTGTACTTGTTTCCTGATTTCCTTATTGTCCTTAGGACTCATTCGGTATGCTGCCTTGTTTGGTAAACTAGCTCCAGGTATAAAGTCTATATGATGACTGATACTTCTCTTAGGAGGTAATTCATCTAGTAAATCATCCACTATAATGTCACTGAATTCCTGCAACATGTCTTGTATTTCTTCAGGTAAATCTATAATTTTAGTGTGTAACAACATTGTCTTTGGCCACCTTACAATAACATATTTGATCTTGTTGTCCTTGATCTGTTTCAAAAATTCCTTTCCTCCCACCAGCAATACTTTGACTCCATAGTCTCTATTGTCTCTTCCTCCTTGATAGGTACAATCGTATGCTTAATCCAATCCTTAACAAACTTGTAATAGTTTTTCTTCCCATCGTGTACTACGTTTCTGTCATACTGCCATGGTCTCCCTAGCAGTATGTGACACACGTCCATAGGAATATATCACAGACAACTTTATCCTTGTGTTTTCCAATATGGAACTCAACTTCACATTTCTCATCAACTAACAGTTGATGTCCCTTCTATAACCATGACACCTTGTAAGGAGTGGGGTGCTTCAATCTCTTCAACCCCAATTTTTCTACTGTCTCTGTGGCCACTAGATTATCTATGCTTCCACTGTCAATAATCATTCTGCAGCATTTTCCATGTGATTTGTAAACTGTCCGGAATAATGCTTTTCTTTGAGTCGGGTCAGCTATCCCTTTTGCTGGTTTTAGAAATACTTTATTCAAAACTAAGGCTTCTCCTGTTTCCGGCACATTCACTACCTTTTGGGGTGGTGCTTCTACTTCCTCCATCTGAGAAACATATGTTCCTCTTGCTCCAACATGTTCACCCTTAGGACATTCAAAAGACTTGCGCCCCCACCTATGGCACTTGTAACACTGGATGGAAGCTCCTCTGCCTCTGCCATTACCTCTTCCACGCTGGTATGGCCTTCCTCCTCTAGTGTTATTGTCCATTTCTATTGTTCCTGGAGTTTTAGAACTGCTACCTTCATCACTAGGATTGGCAGCTCTAGCTTTTCCATAGGCTCGTCCTTTCCCTCTGCCAGATCCTCCTCCTCTTCTAGCATTATGTTTCCTGTTTATTTTCTCCTCTTCCTTTAAGGCACTCAGATAAGCCTCATCTATGGTTCTAGGTGAAATAATACTTATCTCATATAATATTTCCCACCTTAATCCATTCACAAACCTCGCTATTTTTTCGGGGGTGTCTTCTATGTAACCAGCTCTCAGTTTTACCCGATAGAATTACTCAGTGTATTCTTTTACAATCATCCCATTCTGTTTTATATTTTGTACTTGCCTGTACATAAAAATATGGTAGTCTTTGGGAAGAATTTAACCTTCAATTTAGCTTCCATCCTGGTCCATTTTTTTATATGTTGCTTGTTCAACCTCTTCCTCTCTACTTGGACACTATCCCACCATAAGGACGCGTGTCCTTTCAACCTGGTGGCAACAAATTTAACTCTTTTATCTTCATTGATCTCCTCATATTCAAAATACTTATTTAGCTCACTGAGCCAATCCAGCAGTACCTCTGCTAATAAAGTTCCATCATAAATCAAAAGCTCACGCTTTGGCTTACTATTTGATAGTAAAATAGATCTCAACATTCTGAGTTTAGGTCCTTTCCCATCTGATCCATCTATTGTCTCTACAACTTCCTCATCAGTATCATCTCCTCCTTCAGGATCCCTTCTTCTTCCTACTTTTATTGCAGCCAAACGAGCATTCAATATTCGAATATCTTCTCGCAATATTTCATCTACTACTCTCTAAATATATCTCCCATGACATCTCCTTCCAACTTCCATTTATTCTAACACTCAACCTTCTCTGATACCAGAAATTGATGGGACCCAGCCCTCCTTGAAACTTGTGTGAAAATAATAATTCAATTTTTCATTATATCATAAGGATAAGATTCAGATTTTTTTATGATCTTGTAATAGATGTGTTTTAAATACAACTTGTCCTTGTGAAATGGAATGAAGAGGACATCTGTCCCATCCTCGAGAACGGTTCACCTGTGGTAATCACTAACCCTAACACTGTTTAGCTTGGAATTATTTTCGTTTTTGTTTGGTGACTGTGAGGGTTTATCTATGAGGTAATGGTTTGGCTCTGTATGCCTCTTTTGATTACTTTCCATAGCCTCCCACTGTGGCTCTATACTACTGTTTGGACTCCGTCGATATGATAGTTCTATTTTCCCTTCTCGCTCTGTTTCTAAGGGCAATGGTTTCGCCTACTTCTGTGTGGTCTTCAACAGGGTTTCTACAGCATGTATATTTATGGGTGTTGTTCTTGTTTATACCTTCTTGTATTCTTTTAGTTCCGGCATTACTTAACCCCCTCTCTATAAAATGATATGTTGATCAATTAACTGTTTGTCTGCATTTTCAGGTCGAAGTCGTCAAGGGTTTCAACATTCGTCCTCAGCTCATCAGCTTCGTGATGGTAAGCTGTCCATCCATATTTTAATTCCTCGGCTTTCTTTCTGAGTTTGCTAAAGGTTGTTGCTCCTTGTTAGCGGACCGCTTGTTGGTTGGCGACTGAAGCTCCTTCTCCATTTAGCATTTTTCTTTTGGTAAGCTGAGTTTTGCAAACCCTCTCTATTTCTCTTCTTATGATTTAGATGATCTTTTTATTCCACTGTAGAGTTTAACTCTTGTTTCTTTTTTCTCCTTGCAGTTGGTTCCTAATCTCCAAACATAGTCTGCTGTCTTCAGTGCTATTAACCCAAATGGGTAGGGTCTTTCCCTTTATTCACCTCTGGTGGTTTGAAATTTATTTTGATATTAGATCTCGGCTCCCTTGACATGTTATTTTGCTGTGAAATTTTCCATTTTTGGTCTGTTACAGATGTTTCTTTCTTGGAAAATAGACTAGGGTCTATATGCAGTTACATAGTTAATTTTCCTTTTGAGTTCTGTTGCTTTTCTGTTGGTTCACTGTCTAGACATTCACTGTTGATGGCATGCTTTCCGTGTAGGGTTTCGAACCCAGTTCCTTAATTTGATATGTAATATATTTTTGTAGTCTTATGAGACTCATAAAACATAATTGATTTTATAAATAATGAAAAATGGAAAATATGTTGCTGCAAATTTATGAATACCTATGAACATTTTGCGCGTCTTCTGCAGTATGAATCTCGGTGTGTTCCTTAATTTGTAGAACTCTCCCGGTAGATGAATGTCTTGGTTTGTAAATTTTTGTAATCACTCCAATGCCTGTATAAACAATTTAACTTTGCCAATATTTGCTATATCCGTGCATATATTCAGTTTATCATGTAATATGGAAAGAACAACAAAAAACACAAAATGGTATTTGACTGCAGATATTTATTAGATGGTTTTTTTTAAAATCTCCTGAATGGTTTTATTGCTTTCTCTTTTCTGATTTGATAGAATTCCCACCCTCCAAACATATTATCGTGTCCTTTTTATAACACATGTTGAACAATTATTTTGTTTTCTTGAAACTGTTAACAGTTACAAGTAGTTACATTTGGTAAATGTTCACTTCTGTTCACCATAATTCTTACTTAATTAAAATAGTAACTAAAAGGAGTTATAATGCAATAAATAAATAAATAAATAAAACATAATATGTTCTTAAGTCCTAAATGCTAGAATTTAAAGAAAAATAATTTAAACCAACTCAGGTGCAATGACCTGTAAACTTGTGAGAGAAAGTACTTTTATTTTCGTTCACCCTGAGCTGGATGCTCCTGCATTAGTTTTTCTCTTGTCCAAAGTGATAATGATCTAATATACACACAAATATCGTTTCTAATGTGTTGATAACCCCTAGTTTCTGAGTAGGATGATGATGGAGGTGGTGTGAAGGTATTGTTCGGTGTGGGTTTTCTTTTGATAGACCCAGTGAGAAATAGAGTCATCATCATTCCTGCTAATGAGGATTTCATGAAATGGAATATTGTTATTCTCTTCAACCTCCATGGTAACTTGACAGAATCAGAGAGACTATGCAATTTTTTTAAGAAAATGGCCAATTTTTCTTTTCCATGAGGCCAGATAATGAAGGTGTCATCCATGTATCTTTCCAAATCTTCAGCTTAAGAGGGGCAAGTTCAATAGGTTTATCTTCAAAATATTCCATGAGGAGATTAACAATAATAGGGGATAAAGGAGATCCCATATGAACCCCACATGTTTGTTCATAAATTTCACCTTTGAAATTGAAAAAGGTAGATTTGATACAAATTTCTATAAATTTAGTTGTTTGTTGATCAACAATCTTGTGAACCACCTTCATGGCTTTATCAATTGGAATGTTGGTGTAAAAATATTTCGCATCAAAGCGGACAAGGATGTGATTTTTATCTAGGTGCAATATTTTTATTTCATTAATGAAATGGGACGAATCCTTAACAAAGGATTGAGTATTTCCAACTAAAGGTTTGAGTTTCTTGGCTAGGTTTTTTTCTAGATGGTAAGTGGGACCTCCACTGGTATTGAAAATTGGTCTTATGGGGATCCCATCCTTGTGTATTTTAGGGGATCCATAGATACGAGGAGTGAAGCGGTTATTTTCTAAAATATTTTTTATATTAGCTACATTGCTGGTTTTTAATAGGTTTTGAATATTTTTAGAAATTCTTTTTATAGATTTCCTTTTAAATTTAGTGTAACAACCCAAGTTATTGAGGTGGTCCGTCATATTTTCAACATATCTTTACAGTTCATGATGACAGTTTCCCCTCCTTTGTCTTCTTTTAGAACGCACATATTAGGGTTTTGATTTAAATATTTGAGAGCAATGGATTATTGTTTGGAAATGTTGCTTCAGGGAGGTTTTTCTTTCCTATGTATGATGGAGCAGTTTTGTCTGATGGTCTCCTTTATGTTATCTAGGAGTTCTTTGATACAAAATTCAATGTTACATAGGATATCTTTCTTCGAAATGTTGCGAGGGGAAATGGAAAAATTAAGCCCTTTTTCAAGAAGCTTAAGAGTGGTTTTCTCAATGAGCATATTTGAGAGATTTACAACTCTATTGCTGGTAATGGGAGGGGTGGCTAGACTACAGAGCATTAACTCTTTCTCATTCTTAGGTTGAAATTTCAAAGCATTGTCCTCTAGGTTCTTGCTTACTTCCAATGAAACATTTTCGGACTTAATGTCAAAGTTATCTTGTTTCTCCTTGGTGTTTATAGGATGAATATCCCTCATTGTATCATCCTGAGGTTGCCTAACATATGATTGTTGCTCAACGGTGTTTGAAGTAACATTATATTTCAACCAAACACCACAACATTTCATATGTCCCACTACATTTTCAAAATGATCGACAACAGGCATACTCTGTACTTCCTCGGTGTTTGCTGGTTGAACCTTCCCCGTAACATCCTGAGGTAGTGTGACCTATGTACCTAGATTTACATTGTTGGAACAACGTTCATCGTTCATGTGTCCCACAGTAATTACGACCTCGGGCTCAAGGAGCGTAGGATTTTGAGCATGATATTTCTCCTCGGTGCTTGCTGGTTGAAGACACCTCATAGCCATGATCCTCGAATGATGTGAAATAGTGTTGGATTTCAACATAGTAATACAAAATTCACCATTCATAGTAATTTCAACTGCATGCTTTACATCAGTTTCGAGGAGTTGTTCTATGTAATCAACCGATTCAACAACTAATAATTTTCTAGCGTTATTCATGTCATAGCATTTAACTTCGAGATCGTTGTATACCAGTGCTACATGATGATGGATCCCATTATCTATTTATGCAACTCCGATTGTCCATTGTTTAATGATCCCATTATCTCTGTCTGCAACTCTGATTTTCCATGGTTGAAAACACCTCGTAGCCATGGTCCTGGAATGATGTTCAACAGTGCTGGAGTTCAATGCAGTAATACAACTCTCACCCTTCATAGTAATTTTGGTCGCATGCTTGAAATCAGTTTGGAGGAGTTTTTCTATGTAATCAACTAGTTCAGAACCTCATTTTCAATATATGACAGACTTGATATCGCGAAGCCACCAAAGAGAAATTAAAACAAAACGCCAATAGGTCGTAACAGGCACCACAGATTCACGACAATCACAGTTTCTTAGAATTACTGACTACCTCGTGTTTATTAGTGGTTTCCATTGATGTGAACCAAAGTAGCACCAGGGGCTACCTTGATCTTGCATGGTGATTTTGACCTACCAAATTACTATATTCTAGGTCAAGAATATTTTTTATGGTTTCTACTTGTTGAGATGTTTTCGTTGATATATGGCACGGCATGTAATTCTTCACGGTTTGAGAGATATTCATTTTTGAATTTTGTAACCATAATAGTGGGCTAAAACCCCATGGGGTTGTGGCATGGGTCATTGAAAATTAAATAATAAATAATTTGTAAGCTCCTAAATTCCCACCCACGTTCACTTGTTTAAGACCCTCTCAAAATACGCATTTATATAAATTATGATCCTCATATCCTCCTTATGTAGGTATTTGGCTACCTGAAACACGTCATCGTGGAATTTGCGCTATAAATTTTTTTTTCTACGAAGATTCAGAAGAAATTTTTTTTTGAGACGAACTTGAGATATCGAGGAAGCTCCTATACAAATTTCAGATCAAGGTGCACAATATTGTCAGAGATATGATATGTGGAAGTCAGTGTTTTTTGAGGCTCCTGAACATCATATCAAAGAAGTGACCTTCGAAAAATCGTGATAAATCTCTCTTTGAGTATAAAATTCAAATTATGTAAAACGTGGTAGATAGTACACAAAATTTGGTTTTCACTGTATCAATTTTAGAGTCAAAGGAAGAAACAGTGATACGTGGAAGGTTGTACAAGTTCGCTCTACTGAACCAACCCATAATTAGGTCATTGTGAGAGATTGGTCATAAATATCCCTTGAAGAATCGAAATTAGGTGAGGCCTCTTTCATTGGAAAGAAGACTCAGAGGACTACTACAGAGCCAAAAATCACATATTGGGGATCTGAAATAACAGAGATATACTATATTCAATATCGAGATCGTAGAAGGCAAGAAAAAGATAGATCATGTGCTGTCAAGGGTTGTAAAGGACTAGAGTTCCTAGGGCAGAAAATAAAATCAAGGTGTAGCGGAGGGTAGCATGACAGGAACAAAAATCAAGGTGGATAAAAACAACAAGAATTTCACCACATGAAGTCTTCAAGTGGGCAACACTATATACAGTCATTATAAAGTAAACATTGTACTAAGTCATTGTAAATGCATCATTGTAAAAAGTGTACAAGTGTATATCTTCCAAGAGTTTAAGAGGCAGTGTCGGAAGGTCTAGGATCATCATTAGGTGGTTGTGTCATAGTTGGGATTATGGTCTAACGTGTCTTCTTCTTCTACATCACTCTATATCATTGTAAAGTGGACCATTTTCCCTGGTACGAGAGTCCATTTTTATTTAATTTTTCTATAGGGTGGTAGGGTAGTGTTAGGCTAGTGCATGAAGTCACCAACAGGTTCAAGCATATGAAAACTTCAGGGTGGTAGGGTGGTGCTAGGGTGAGTTATAGCTCATTAGGTGTTGGGGCATCTGTTTAGTTGACTGTTAGGATCTCACAATGTACCATATTTGCCATACATTTTGACACCACCTTACCCTTTATAACTATATTTAAAAAGGGTTCCATCATCATTTTCATTCACTTTATCCAAAGGTATATGAAATCCTCTTCTTTACTATATATTTAATCTGTTTACATATAATTCCATATTACTCTTATATTTCATCATTAATCAAAGGTAGATTGTTGCTAACATAAGTCTAAAAGATCGCAGATAATTTATGTGCTGTGTTGAAACAATCGGTCGTTGCTGAAACAATCGACTCAGTTGCTGAAACAGTCAGCGGGCACGCAAATTCCATCACTATTCGTAATTTGCGATTCTGGAAGAGTATTTTTGGGACAATGGCAACAAGATGAAGATGAATAAGGAAGTGGTTACACAGATTATCCTGAAGACAATACTTTTTCTGCATCTGTTGTCACAATATCTTTCTACAGAAGAATAGAATAGCCCTGTTTTAAGAAAGAATAATAGATTTGGATAAAGATAGATTTGCATTGATGTAACTGTAATATATGTCTCCTCTTTAAAAAGAGGAGACATCATCATTAGAAGAGAGTTAGAAACTACAGGAGAACATTGTTTTTGAGCAGAAAGGAGCTAGACTCCGTTGTAATGTATCATTCCTTTTTGATAGATGAATAAAGGTTCCTTTTGAGCACTTCAATTTAATTATTTCCCTGGGGAATATTGTGGGAGGGAAAGGGCCCGCCTTCCTCACAAGATTCACTCTACTGTTCCTGTATTTTGTTAAGTTTCTTTATGATATTCGCACCTTACCTTAATTCTTTTGCTGAAACATCAGTTGCATAGTTCTGTGATTCATTAAGCATTTTATTTCCTTTAACGCTGCATGAGTTTGGTACATTCATCCTTAAAGAAGTTAAGAAATCTATTTTTTTTATCTGTTTGAATGTATGATTGATGCTGGGAAGCAGGTACTGAAGATTCCTGTACAAAGGAATAGGGTCCTATTCCCATTGATTGCCTTTCTTTTCCTACAGTGTGGTTAGAAACAGGAGACAGGTGCTAAAGGTTCTTGTTCATGGGAATAGGGTCCTGTTCTCTTGAGTTGATCTTTTCTACAGAGTGATTAGTGTCAGGCAGGAGGTGTTGAAGTTCCTATTTGAAGGAATAGGGTCCTGTTCCCTGTTATGGTTGATTGGTTTCCTTTCCTGCAGAGTAATTTCCTTTCATTATGATTCTTAAAATACTGCAATAGAGGAATTGATTCTACTATAACATAAATAGACTTCAGCTTTGTTAAAACAGGGTGTGAATGATTAGATTTGTATGATTAATAATTGTGTGAATTTTTACTACAACATTATTTTTGCTTTTGGAATTGAGCATATCCAGTGCGTGGTTATCTTTGGAATAAACAGACTTCCTCGGGTTGACAATTTATGTGGAGCTTGAATTGTTAAAACAATTAAAGCAGCCAACATTTTAGCGCCGTTGCCAGGGAAGGCAATTGTAGATTTCAAAAGCATTAATATTTTCTTTCTAGATGTGCAGATTGTATGAGAGGACGCGGAACCCAGAAGAAAACTAATCCCACAGGTGGCAGAGGCAAAGGAAGGGGAGGAAGAAAGACTTTCATTGACGAGATTGTATCAAAGGCTGAATCATCACAGAGATTAAGTTCTCGAAGACCAAAACTTTAGCACTCCCCTCAATCAGACTATAAAACAGAGGAAGTTTTGGGCCCTGAAAACAAAGAGGAGCCGGTGATTAAAGAACTAGTAGTCAGTGCTGGAGAGTCAGAAGAAAGTGCTAGCAATTCAGCAGAGCACGTTGAGGAAATAATAGAGAGTGTTGGACGACCAGTGGAAAACATTGAGGAGCCAGTAGAGGATTTTGACGATCGAGCAAGTGCAGTAGGAGAACAACCAATGGAAGGAAACAACGAAGACTTCTTTGGTGGAGGACGTTTAAATCCTGAAGGATAAGGAAAGGATGAAAATTCTCTCTCTACCTTGGGATTTCCTATCAGTGATCTCCCTAGAGGAACAACTCCTATAAAGAACATTCCATTTTTAGCTTTACCTAACTTCCATGGTTTATCGTCTGAAGATCCGGATGAATTTCTTTTTGAATTTGATATATTATGCAGAAGTTATGACTATGTTACTAATGCTCAAAAGTTGAAACTGTTTCCAGCAACATTAAAAGGAAATTCTTTAAGATGGTTCATGAGCCTTGGGAGTCAGGTAATCACAACATGGGAATAGATGAAACAGAAATTTCTGCTTAAATATCAAGACTACTGTCAGACGAGAGAAAAGAAGGACGAACTATTCAATATGGCACAAAATCCGGACGATAATCTGGAGGACTACGTAGAAAGGCTGCAGTATAATATACAGAGATCTAATCATCTGAATATAAGTAAGGAAATTCGCAAAACAATATTACTTAGAGGATTAAGGGATGATTGTTTAGACATGTTAAACATGCTTGGCAAGGGAGATATATCTAAAGAATCATATGATGAGATTGTTGAACTTTGTAAGAGGTGTTCAAGGGGAGTTGCAAGGAACAGAGTAAGCAATAGAGATCCCACCTATTCAAGAGTGTAGAAATCAGCCAGTGGGGGAGCAACAAGAGCTAAAATAGGTAATTTACTTGAAGAATTTAAAACTGAGATGTTAATTTATTTTGCTTCACAAATTGACACTTTGCAGGTTAAGAAGAAGCAGGTTGAAGCAGAAGAAAATCTGGCTATCTTTTGCCCGAAGTGCAGAGACAAACATCCACTAAGGGAGTGCCCATTGGACAAAATACCAATCTGCACCCTTTGTGAGAAAGATCATGAAACACAACAATGTCCCTCTCTACCAGGAATAAAGGCAGCATTGCAGCCAACGGAAGAAGAAGCTGAAGCAGTTTACCTGCTAACTCAAAGAAGACAATGGCAACCAAAACGACAAGGTATGAATTCTAGTATGCCATTTAATCGTTGGAATAATTATTCTGCTTTCAGTCAAACAAATTACCCTCCCTTTAATCAAATGCAATACCCACCCTTTAATCAAACGAATTTCCCACCCATGCAACAATCAAACCCTCCCTTTGTTGATCCTGCAATGTGGACTCCTTGGCCTCCACAACAGCCATGTTCTTTTAACCCTTGGAATTAAAATTGGAGAATCCAACAACTCCCATATCCAAATCAATTTCCCCAATTTCAACAACCACTTCCTCTGCCATCAAATGCTCTGCCAAATAACCAAATGAGACCCCAGCTACCTGTGCAACCAAATCCTAACCCCAATAATAAAGTTGTGCAAGTCATTGATATTCAGAATCAATCTATATTTCCTACTATGCAATGTAATGATATTCATTTAAGATCCGGGAAAATAGTAGAGCCTATTATTGATGATATAACCTCTTCTGATTCTAATAAAGAGGAAACTGAGAAACATAAGAAAGCACAACCACCTTCTAACAAGGGTATTGAAATAACAGAACCACCATTCCCTGAGCGTTTAGTTTTAACTATAACGCTTGAAACACCTACTTTTAATCTTTTAGGGGAATTGCAAAACTTGTATGTTAAAATTCCACTTTTACAGGCACTGAAAGATGTACCAATTTATGCCAGAACCATAAGGGATATTTGTGTTAAGAAACCTGGTAGGAAAACTAAAGATCCCCTTACAGTACATGTGATGGGTGATTTATCTGCATTAATGTCCGGAAAAACCCCTCCTGTGAAATATGGTGACCCCGGCCATCCTACCGTGACAATTCAAATTGGTAAAACAATGATTCCTCAAGTTCTGGTAGATTTAGGTGCTGCAATAAACATAATGACTCTTGAAACTTCACAGTTGTTACAGCTGAATAACACAATCAGAGATACACCTATCATTCTAGAGTTGGCTGATCGTTCTAAAATTAAACCTAAAGGAGTTGTTGAAGATCTACTTATTTCAGTTGAATCCTGGAATTACCCAGCTGATTTTGTTGTATTGCAGACTAAAACAAAGCTGGGGGGACATCCTTTAATTCTGGGGAGGCCATGGCTGGCCACAACTGATGCCTTTATCAGTTGCAGATCTGGTTCAATGACAATTTTTAATGTTTATGAAACCAAACAGCTTACTCTTTATCCTCATGCTACACCCATAATTAATAATGAAGATTCTATGTGGATGGATTATGATGATAATGTTGTTCAGCCCATTTTAACCATTGGACAAGCCTTAACTCTTAAAGACAATACAGAGGATGAAATAATTAATAATTTTATTTGTGAACCTTCCTCTGTAATTGCTGAAACACACAATCAATTAACTGCAATTTTTGAAACAGATACCCAAGAAAAGATTGAATCTGAAGACTTATCTCAGACATTAACCACCATCTCATCTAAAAGCATAACAGTTGAAATCGAACCTGGCAAGACATTAAACATAAATCCTGATCTAACAGTTGCTGAAACACAGCAGTTAATGAAGTTATTACGTGAAAATAAGGAAGCAATTGCATGGGATTACACGGATATGAAAGGAATCTCTATTGAACTATGTACTCACCGAATTTACATTAAAGAGGGATGCTGACCAGTCTGTCAACCCCAAAGGTGAATGAACCCTAATTTACAAGAAATTGTTAAAGAAGAACTTCAGAAATTGCTTAATGCAGGATTTATATACCCCATATGTGACAGTGAATGGGTTTCCCCACTGGTAATTGTCCCTAAGAAAAATGGGAAATGGAGAGTATGTGTTGATTACAGAGCCTTGAACAAAGCTACTCAAAAGGATCACTTTCCTTTACCTTTCATTGATTAGGTGTTGGATAGTTTGGCAGGGAAGAAATTCTTTTCTTTTCTAGATGGATTCAGTGGGTATAATCAAATTAGAATTGCACCCCAAGACCAGGACAAGACCACTTTCACTAGCCCTTGGGGAACTCTTGCTTATAGAGTTCTTCCATTTGGGATATGTAATGCACCAGCAACTTTTCAGAGGGCTGTTATAGGAATCTTTTCTGATATGTTGAATGACTTTATGGAAATATTTATGGATGGTTTTACTCCTTATGGTGTGTCTTTTGAAGATGCATTACAAAATCTTGAGAAGGTACTTAAACGATGTATACAAGCTCACCTCTCCCTAAGTACTGAAAAATGTCATATGATGATGAGTGAAGGAGTAGTGCTTGGACATTTTATTTCATCTCAAGGTATTCAGGTAGACCCATCTAAAATATTGGTCATTCGGAATCTTCCTGTTCCTAAAACACAAACTGATGTGAGAAGTTTTCTAGGACATGCTGGATACTACAGAAGATTTATTAAAGATTTTTCTAAGATAGCTTCTCCATTATTTGTGTTGCTTATGAAAAATGTTGAATTTAAGTGGACTAATCCTTGTCAGAAAGCCTTTGAAGAACTCAAGCATCAGTTATCTACTGCTCCTATTTTGAGGGGACTTGATTGGGCCCTCCCTTTTCATATATCTTCTGATGCTTCAGACACTGCAATTGGAGTTGTCTTGGGACAAGAGGAGAATCATCTTCCTTATGCTATCTATTTTATCAGTAAGAATATGACCCCTGCTGAGCTTAATTATATAGTTACCGAAAAGGAGTTTCTTGCAGTAATTTATGCCATTAATAAATTTCGACATTATATCACTGGTTATTCTACTTTTGTCCACACTGATCACTCGGCTATTAAGTATTTAATGAACAAATCTGTTACAAATGCTAGAGTTACCAGATGGCTATTATTACTGCAGGAATTTTATATCACAATTGTAGATCGGCCTGGTAAAGAAAATGTGGTGGTTGATTTCCTTTCACGGTTAAAAACTGATAATGATATTCCAGTAGATGATTCTTTTCATGATGAGTATTTGTTTGCAGTTTCTGCTCACTCTCCATGGTATGCAGATATTGCCAATTATTTGGTTGCAGGAAAATTACCATCACACCTGTCATACAGAGAAAAGAGAAGAATAGTTCAACAAAGTGCCAGGTATATCTGGATAAGTGGGTGTCTTTTCTACACAGGGCTTGATCAGGAAATCTGAAGATGCATTAGGGAAGATGAAGTGTATGACATACTGAAAGCTTGTCATGATGGCCCTTGCGGAGGGCATTTTGCTGATAAAAGAACAGCACACAAAATTTTTAGGATGGGTTACTATTGGCCCTCATTATCTAAGGATGCAAAGAAATATGTGAGGGCTTGTGACAGCTGCCAGAGAATGGGTCAACCCAATCATAGAGATCAAATGCCATTGAACCCCCAGGTAGTTTCTGAACCATTTGAAAGATGGGCCTTGGATTTCATAGGACCCATTAATCCTCCATCCAATCAAAGAGCTTATATATTAGTCTCTACAGACTATATGACTAAATGGGTGGAGGCCAAAGCACTTATTAGAGCCAATGAAGAGGCTATCCTAGCTTTCTTATTTGAAGAAATCTTCACTAGATTTGGAATTCCTAGAGAGCTAGTTACAGATGGAGGACCTTCATTCAATTCTCATGGTTTTAAGTCTACCCTTCAAAAATATCATATTCATCATAGAATGACTACACCATTCCACCCCCAGGCCAATGGGCAAGTGGAAAGCACAAATAAAGTATTAGAAGCCATTCTAACTAAAACAATGAAGGAAAACTGGAAGGATTGGTCTCAAAGGCTCCCTAAAGCACTGTGGGCTTACAAAAATACTTGGAGAAACACTACAGGTTTTTCTCCCTATGAATTGGTTTATGGTAAAAATGTTGTTTTTCCTGTGGAATTTGAAATTAAAACTCTAAGAACTGCTTTAGCTGTTAATCTTGATTTGACTGATGTGCAGACAGCTAGGTTGCAGTAGCTTCTTGAATTGGATGAAAAGAGATTAGATGCCATTCACCAAACAACCATGATTCAACAACAAAGAATGAAGTGGCATGATAAAATTATTAAACACAAGCAGTTCCAAAAAGGTAATCGGGCCTTATTGTATGACTCTC
Source organism: Pinus albicaulis (assembly GCA_034641835.2). Lineage (NCBI taxonomy): Eukaryota > Viridiplantae > Streptophyta > Pinopsida > Pinales > Pinaceae > Pinus > Pinus albicaulis. Next base: position 667,121,125 of record CM076573.1, on the reverse strand, counting down.
GGTTTGAAAATTTTCAGGGTAAGCTATGTACACATTGGCTTGGACCATATGAAGTAGATGTTGTTTTTCCTAATGGAACAGTAAGACTTCTAACAATTGATGATTCTAAAACACCTCTACTAGTCAATGGTCATAGGCTTCGTTTGTACCAGCGCCCTGTTTCTAAAAAGGATTTCAAGACTGCTTGCATGATTGATACACATTATCTTTTTCTAGGGGAGTCTTCTGCTGCTTGCAGCATTTAATTTTCTGCACTGTATTTTTAGTATTAGATTAGATTTAAAACTAATAATCCCTGTCAAGGGTTGGCATGTTACAATTGAATTTTGCAGATTCTGAAAAAACTCATTAAGGAGGACAGATTCATCACAAGAAGAACTGAAACTTCAATCACGGAAGCTTGTTCCCTTCATTTCAACCCATTTCCTAGCAATATCCCTTTTATTCCATTTCTACATTTTTCCTTTTTCCATTATCCCACTTCTACCATTCCTGAAATATCATCCTTCAGCTAGTATTTCCCGTTCCTTACTACTGAAATTATCCCTTAGCAAATACTTCCCCCACTTGTCTTAAACCCAAGTCATTATATCCCATTTTCCTGATTTTTCCCTTTGCTGAAACACCAGTTTCAGCAACATGTGATTCATTTTTCCGTTGCTGAAACACCAGTTTCAGCAACCTGTCATTTATCTTTTCATCATTTCTTTCCTCTGCTATACAAGCTTTTCGGTTCTCCACTTTTATTCTTCAGATCCCTTGGGTGAATATTATTCAGTATTGAGTAGATCCTGATATGCTCCTATTATACATTCCAGAGAAATCTACAGATTCTTCCATTAATATCAAGCCATTATGAAGCACTCTATACTTCGAATTATAAAGACAAAGGTAAAAATATAAGGTATGTGGTTTTTATGTAATGCAGTTAAATAATATTTTAAAGAGAGGATCTTTCTCATAATGATTACAATCTTCGCACACTTAAACATCATTTCACTATACGTAGGGGGGGAATTTCAAAAAATGAATCGTCATTTCAAACCATCCAATCCTCCGTCACTCTTCATATCCATTTCCGTCGTCATTGAGACTCCATATCCTCTGTTGCAACAATTATCTTGACCAAAGCCTGTGTTCTGTTCTCTGCGCCTCTGCATGTGACTCAAGCTAGTAGCTATGGGAGGTTCGGCTATCAGACATGAGCCTGGTTCGATAACTCTTCTTCAATTGTTCCCGGAGGCCTACCAAATTTTTCACCAGGCAGGATGGACAACATACTTCAAAAGGTTAGGAGAATTTGATCCTCAGCAGGTTTTAGAGTTTGCGCAGAATCTTCAGGGAGACTACTCAGTGGTTCAAGGGATCCAAATTTCGGTCACAGAGGGAGATATAGCACAAGTTTCAGGGTTGCCGGTTACAGGTGCTCGCTGGTTCAGTAGGAAACAAGTCATTTTAAATGCGCAGCAAGACTTTCTTCTTCCAGAGGAACGGATTGAACATAAAGGTCGCGGTATAAGTCTGCATTCACTACCTCGCCCATGGCCAAAAGTAGCTGAATTCATGAAGCACTATTTGACATGTGAAGGGCGTTACCAGGTAGTCTACCAACACGACTCCGTTTTAATGAATCATTTGCGGCATGGTCGATTAGTTAATATTCCTTATTATTTGCTTGGTTGTATCAAAAACATGTCATATTACTGTAGACGGGTAAAATTCCCATTATTATCCCTTACCCATCACTGCTTATGTCAATTATTAATTCAGAGGGGTTTTTCTCAGCAAAATCCCCCTCTGAATAATCCACTCCTCATTCCCCAGCAAGCCAAAATTCCCCAGCAAGCCGAAATTCCCCAACAAGCCGGAAGTCCCCAAGAAACTCCTGAGAATTCTTATGAAAGGCAACTGGACGATATCCCCGACCCCCCAGTGATTCCATCCTCGGAACCAGTTGACCTACACCCAAGTTCATCCCACTTAGTAGAGCCACCCCTTCCCACTGTTCATATCTCTAGCGATGACTCTCAAACACCCCCATCTCCCCCTACTCATAAAAGAAAGAGACAAACCCCAATAGTCTCTGTCTCAAAACGAAAAACAAGGGCCACATCCCAAGTTTTCACTTCTTCCGAAATCCCTTCCCCTAGAAAAGAATCTTCTCCTACAAAGAAAAGGAAAGCTACTGACTTCTCTGCTTTCCTACCTAGGAGGAAAATGAAAATGACTGTTGAAACTGAAGTCACTCCCATTTCCCCTGACCCTGCGACTATCCTGTTAAAACTTCAATCCTCAGCACCATTCCAAATTCCCCAACCATTACCCGTCTCGTCCTATGGCGCTGTTACACAAGAACCAGTGGCCCGGGGTAACATGACATCGTTTATTGCTCAAACAGTGACTGCCACACAAGAACCAGTCACTTACCCAAAAGCTGAAACACAAGAACCAGCGACTGTGGTACAAGAATCATACACCAAGCATGATAATATAGGGAAACCAGCTGTAGCTGCTCCACAAGAACTAGCTACAGCTGTGGATCAGCAGAAAACTCCAGCAGAATCAACCAACACACAGGGTTCACACACTATGGCATCTTTATTGGAGGAAAATGAGTTTTTGAAGTCAGAACTAGAGGCCTATAAGAAAGAATTGATCATGGCACGAGAAGCCTTTGATAGAGAATTGAATCTCTACATGTTGGCACACACAGCATCAACACAAAAGAAGATCCATGTAGAGAATACATGTTCCATGAGTGTGGTAACATTTACCAACAGGCGGGATACAAAGTAGTCAAAATTCAGGTATCTGAGGCATCTACATCAGCTGAAATTAAAGAAGAACACCCGACTACTACACAAGAACCAGTAGGGCCCTCAAAAAGTCTGGAAAAGAAACTAAACCACAGATATCCTGCCCTGTGTTAGTCAGCTCAGCCACTCAGACAATGCCCCAACCCAGTACTTATAATGCCGGGACACAGACCCTGCCATGGAAACAATTATAACTTATGAATAAATGGAAGAAACAATATGCTGTGGATCAAGATAAAATATTGCAGCAGCATAAGTTAGCCTGGCAGAATCACATGTATGCCAACTGGGATATTTGGGAACAGACATTGCAACAGCTCAAGGATTCCAAGAAAGAAGTCAAGGAATCAAAGGAAAAGTTGGTTTTGATGTTTTAATTAGTGCAAAAATTGTTGGCTACCCGTAAACCCTCCTTGAATTATTCTCTCTTCCTCTCTGAACGTCTTCTTTATTTTCAATTGAAGGCAATCAAGGATAGCAGACCTCATGAATTTTTCACAGCAGAACAATTTGTTAAAACTTTTTCTGAGGCCCCTGAAAGTGATCAACATTTGTTATGTGAACTTTATCTCCATAATGAGGCCATGCTTGAGAATAGAAAAGTCAATCTCACTCCAATTGTAGGTGATGTACAAATTAGGGCATTCGTTTCATTCCTGGCCAATCAGATCACCTGGCAAACTGCGTTTATTGCAAGTAGGCATAATGAGGAGAATCGGCTCCTTTGGATTAGACCGGAACCTTCAAATCCGGCCATGTTTGTAGCACAATATCACCGATTCTTGCAGAAGCCAGGAATGCACCGCTACATACAACAACTGCAAGCCTCAACACTCCTAAAGTGTCTACAGTTAATCAGAGTGAAGGAAACTGCTGCACTGAAGGCCAACACTATGTTTTGGCAGCAGTCATGTAAGGAAAGACAAGAGTATCACCCTTTTAGCCCTGATAATCTTCAAGCTGCACTATCCAGGGTACAGAATTACATCAGATGTATTCGACATTGTGGAGAAAACTGGATTGGTTACCATTTTCATTTTCCAATTCTATGGATGCCTACAGAAAAATATCAGTGTCACTACCAATTGGCTAACAGGGATGAGGTTGTAGCATGGCAGCAATTGCAGAACAATCAAGGATTCTGAGCTTTGACAGAAACCACCTTCTCCAGCTACTGCTTGAGCAACTTGCATGCACAGAGTCAGTACTCAGACTCTGACTTAGACTAGGAGTTGCCTGAGGACATGCAACCCTTTCAGCTGGGGGGGATGTTAGGACCTCACAATGTACCATTTTTACCATACATTTTGACACCACCTTACCATTTATAGCTATATTTAAAAAGGGTTCCATCATCATTTTCATTCACTTTATCCAAAGGTATATGAAATCCTCCTCTTTACTATATATTTAATCTGTTTACATATAATTCCATATTACTCTTATATTTCATCATTAATCGAAGGTAGATTGTTGATAACATAAGTCTAAAAGATCGCAGATAATTTATGTGCTATGTTGAAACAATCGGCCGTTGCTGAAACAGTCGACTCAGTTGCTGAAACAGTCAGCGGGCATGCAAATTCCGTCACTATTCGTAATTTGCGATTCTGGAAGAGTATTTTTGGGACAATGGAAACAAGATGAAGATGGATAAGGAAGTGGTTACACGGATTATCCTGAAGACAGTACTTTTTCTTCTTCCGTTGTAACAATATCTTTCTACGGAAGAATAGAATAGCCCTGTTTTAAGAAAGAAGAACAGATTTGCATAAAGATAGATTTTCTTTGATGTAACTGTAATAGATGTCTCCTCTTTAAAAATAGGAGACATCATCATTAGAAGAGATTTAGAAACTACAGGAGAACATTATTTTTGAGCAGAAAGGAGCTAGACTCCGTTGTAATGTATCATTCCTTTTTGACAAATGAAGAAAGGTTCCTTTTGAGCACTTCAATTTAATTCTTTCCCTGGGGAATCTTATGGGAGGGAAAGGGCCCGCCTTCCTCACAAGATTCACCCGAATGTTCCTGTAGTTTGTTAAGTTTCTTTATGATATTCGCACCTTAACTTAATTCTGTTGCTGAAACATCAGTTTCATAGTTCTGTGATTCATTAAGCATTCTGTTTCCTCTAACGCTGCATGAGTTTGGTACATTCATCCTTAAAGAATTTAAGAGATCTATTTCTGTTATCTGTTTGAATGTATGATTGATGCTGGGAAGCAGGTGGTGAAGATTCCTGTACAAAGGAATAGGGTCATGTTCCCATTGATTGCCTTTCTTTTCCTGCAGTGTGGTTAGAAATAGGAGACAGGTGCTGAAGGTTCCTGTTCATGGGAATAGGGTCTTGTTCTCTTGAGTTTATCTTTTCTACAGAGTGATTAGTGTCAGGTAGCAGGTGTTGAAGTTCCTATTTGAAAGAATAGGGTCCTGTTCCCTGTTATGGTTGATTGGTTTCCTTTCCTGCAGAGTAATTTCCTTTCATTAGGATTCTTAAAAGACTGCAATAGAGGAATTGATTCTACTATAACATAAATAGACTTCAGATTTGTTAAAACAGGGTGTGAATGATTAGATTTGTATGATTAATAATTATGTGACTTTTTACTACAACATTATTTTTTCTTTTGGAATTGAGCATATCCAGTGCGTGGTTGTCTTTGGAATAAACAGACTTCCTCAGGTTGACAATTTATGTGAAGCTTGAATTTTTAAAACAATTAAAGTGACCAACATTGACTACGGTAGAATATCAGGCATTGGAGTGTCCCTACAATGGGAGCTGGAGAAGAATTATTTTCTAGATTCTAGGAAGTTGGAGCTTTATTCTCAAATGGAGTTGAATATTATACAATTATTAGAAAATCATTCAAGTGTTTTTTTGTCTCGGAGATGGTTTCAACCTTAAAAACTGTGTGCATTTGTTCTCCTTTTGTTTACTGCTATCATTGTACAAACACTGATAATAATTGAAGTTTAACTAATGCTCTAAAATATTTATACTAATACTAGTTGAAACGAATTTGATTCACCCCCCCTCTCAGTATTTCCAACAATTGGTATTGGAGCTTGGTTCCTTCAATAGCATTTTAACAACTAGAAGGAGGGCATGGAGCATACCAAGAATGGTATACCTATGTTCATTTTATGCGCTCTAGAAAGGAAGAATGGACGTCTATCTCTTGGCGCAAGGTTACGAAGTATGGGACACTATTAAAAATTGATATACATCAACCACGGATGAACAAGGTAAGAAGAATTTGGTAAATGATGCAAAAGAAAAGAATATTATTATCAGTGGACTTATTGAATTTTCTTATCATAAGGTGTTGGGTTGTAAAACAACCAAAAATGTATGGGACAAGATTGATAATATATATGCAGGTGACTCAAATGTCAAAGAAGCAAATATTCAAATCTATAGAGAAAAATTTGAGCAACTCAGAGTGAAAGAAGATAAAGACATTACTGCATACTTCCAACACGTTCATGAAATAGCCAACACTCTGGAAGGATTGGGAGAGCCTGTTGATGAGAAGACTATTATACGACATATTGTTAGAATGTTACCAGGGAGATTCAACCTAAAGGTATTGGTCTTAGAATATAGTGCGAATATGGAAAAACTCAGCAAAGAGGAGTTACATGGAGTTCTCATAGCATATGAAATGAGACTTGATGAAGAAGAGGGTACTTCCCATCTAGAAACTATGTTCGTTTTATATAAGAAAACCAATAATGAGAAACAACCTTCAAAGACACAGACCTGCACCTGCAAGTGTGAAGAAAAGGAAGATGATGAAGAAGGTCTTTCAGATGGAGAATATGCTTTCTTTATGAGAAAACTAAAAATTGGTAAGGGAAAATTCAAAGGTAAGTGATCTGAAAATGAAACTATTTGTACTGATATGCAAAGTATCCATTTTCATTTAATTTAATGTGCAACGTGTTCTCCATGACTAGCAAGTTAAACAAAGTGGTTTTGGTAATGTTTGTGAGTTTTATGTTTGAGGATTTGTTAATTAAATTTACTGTTTCACATCTAACAGTATAAATAAAAATCAAGTAAACTTCACCATATCATAACATAGAAAAATGATGAGGCATTTCACCCCTCCTGGGCTACATCTGTCGGTCCAAGGCTCCCCAATGGTATGTCCTTGCTCTATTAAATTTCTCAAAATGGTTACACAATGAAAAAAATGCCTAAACAGGAAAAAAAAGCTATGAATTTGACTTCAGAAGACAAAAATAAGCTAAAAATGGCTTTTGTTTCACCTCAAACAGTGAAGTACAATCCAATATAGCTCCATCTCCCTGATGGCCTTGATGGCTCTTTCCTCTTCCCTGAAGAAAAAATGGTCGAATAACACCTCTATTCGCTCTACAATATCTCTCAAACACTGCAGAATGCTCAAGAAACCGAAAATTGACAAAAAATTCATCCAATTTGGTTCAATATTGAGGAAGTTATGACCTCCCAAAGAAAATTGCCCAATGTCACTATAAAACCCCACCAAATGTGGGATAACTCCAGTTAACGAACTAAAATTGGTAAAATCCTAGATTTGGTGGAACACGCCCCAAATAAGGCAAACCCACTAGTAGTTATCATAAATGTTAGCATTTATGGTCACATGTGACCAATCGAACCACCAATAGAATAAGTCGTAACAACAAACATGGCATTAAATGTCATTTATGTGCGGCCACATGGGACCGGATAAGCCGCTGCCATCCTAACCATAGCCACCAAGTTGAAAGCTCTAGTCATGGTCGATGGGTTCTATGGTGTGTGGAGGTTGGACCTTAGGGGTTGGCCCCATTTTTTTCCCAACCCAATTTGATTTAAACCTTAAATATACATTGTCGCCCAATAGGTTAAGTAACAACCCAAAGGTAGGCCGGTAATAAAGTAGCTTTGTACAGGGGAGGTCGGGTATTCGAAACCTTGGGCCTCCATAAAATTTTGAACGACTGCTCCTGGGCCACGTGGCCGCCTCTGGGCCTGCCACATGGTGGCCTGTTATTGGTCTGTCTCTGATACATTCAACCACTGACCAATTAAAAAAAGCCACTTGTCGAATCCCCATTCGCTCCTTTGGAATATTTTAGGGAATATTCTAAGGAATATTCCTAGAATATTCCTTGGAATATTATTTTTTTCATTTTTTCCAAATTTAGAAAAGTCAACTTTGGTCAACTAAAATATGGAGTTTATTGGAGACTTCAAACCCTCATAACTTTCACATACGATGTCAGATTTGAGTCCCATTTAAGGCACCAGAATCATAGAGACAAGACCTTTTCGGTAGTTTAGACTATAACCATTTCTGAGCATTTCCAGTTTTGAGAATTTTTTCCACTTGGACATGATTTCTTGATCACACCCCCCCAATGGGAAGCTTTTGGACCCAAAAATATCTTTGAATTATAGAAACTGAAGATGAGGAGACTGATTATCCACTCTTCCAACCTTGAACCACTGAAATCTTCCTGACTTCATCAAATTGAGCTTCTCATAAAAAGATAAATTCTTCCTTGAATCCGCTGACTGACTGTTGCTAACCTTGACTGTGTCATGATGCATTTTTTTGAAATTTTTACAATAGTAGCTAAAATTTGTAGAAATCATACTGTTCCTACAATGGTATACCTTCCAAGGAAACTAAAAATGAGATTCACTTTGCCAACTGTCCTCATGGAGAATTTTTTCCGAATGACCCACGTATTTGTGTCGATTCTTGACCAAGTTTTCTCACCATACCACCCTGCCATTTTGAAACCAGAAATGACCCTTGCTAAACTTTGTGCCTTCTTTTCTTGCATGCTTTTCCTTCTCATGGATTCTTTCACCACTTTTCACTGACACTTTGTTCATTGCACAGATCGACACCAAAGACACCTTGTGCAACATCTTGTCATCTTCTTTTAAAGACGACCTGCTTTCAGACTGAAAAATATCATCATTTACATCAGCAATAACATGAAAAGGATTATGTAAAAAATATTTTTTCTTAATCATCAACAAATTCAAATTTTGACTTGCATTGACAAGCCTTTTCAACTACCCTCCATTCACTAAAGAAGATTTTAGCTTCTTCCGATGTGCTCTCACAATAAAATCCTTGCCATCCTTTAATAGGTGATACTTGTTCTCATGGAAATGGAAGATTTATTTTCTATCATATAAGTACGAACTACCCAACACCACACCTATAATGTCAAGCGGTACCACATCTATTTCAACCATGTCAACATAATGAGTTGTTACAGTGAAGCGCAACATGCACTTCCTTGAAACTTGTAAATTAGCATCCTTGCAAATCCATCCAAGTGGCTATGGCTTTGGATGTGGAATGGTTTCAAGTTTCAGCTTCCTGACTAATTCTTCTGAGATAACGTTTTCTTGAGACCCACTATCAAATAGTTTTTTTATCTTTGTGTGTTTGGAAATTATCCTCACATGAAACAACTCTATCCTCCTCTCTTCATTTGGAGCTTCTATGTGACAGTTTAAAGTGCTAGAACTGGGATTTGTTTCCTTTATAATCTATTTCCCCTTTATGTTCTTTAGTACCATGGCTATGGTTTTAGTTTCATCTCCTGATTCAGACCCTAAGTCTTGTTCAGCTATTGCAACTATTTTTCCCTTTTCTTTGGCCTTATCTTTGGTTTTAAATTTTTTTGGCTTCAACACTAGATGAAGTTTCCAGTAATGGTGTTCATCATGGCTTGTTATGGAACAATTTTTACAAAATAATTTTCGTTTTTCTTTACTAGAGTTTGCATTTATTTTTCTCCCTTTGCCTTTAAATTCGCTACCCCCATTCCCATCAAATGATTGTTTACCTCTAGCCTCTAAATGTGTGGCTTGGACACAAACCTCGTCTAGACTAGTAGGATTGAACATAAGGATAGTATGTATTAGATAGATGTGTAAACCACCTATATATTTCAGAAAAGTCTCTTGGCTATGCAAATTAATTCCAAGTAATAAAGCCCTTCGTCTAAAATCTTGAGTGTACTCTTGAACATTTTGTCCCTTAAGTTGTCTAAAACTTTTCTAATTCATGATAGCCTTTTGTAAATGAGCTAATGGATAAAATTTTTGCTTAATTGTGGAAATAAATTTAGCCCATGATAAAGTGATCTTACCATGTTTTTAAATTTCATCCTTGGTTTTGGCTTCCCACCATACCAGTGTTGTTCCTACCATTCTCAAAGAGGCTAACTGAATCTTGGTGTAGTCTTCATGAAGGTTTTGTATCCTCAAATAAACTTCCAACTATCTTATCCAATTGTCAACTTTCTCAGCATTGACCTCACCATTAAACATAGGCAACTCAGATTTAACATAAAGCTTTAAAAATGGACTATTACCAATGGTTTTATACTAGTTAGATTGATTCATCTAAGTTGAGTATGACGATGTAGAGGAAGAGGATGAAGATGGGGATGGTGGAAAACCATTACTTCCATGTCCTTTATTTGACTTGTCATCACTTTTATTTCATCTCGACGAACCCTCTCCTTCTTTCTGGTGTCTAGACCCTTCTCCAACAAGCCTATCATTCCTTTCTTGGTAGAGTATCCTCACCATCTCAGTCATTTCCAAAAAAGACTTTCGGAACACTCGTTCCTCTTCTTTGGGATCAATATCTTCAGGAGCTTCTCCTTCTCTTGAAGAGAAGCTTGAGGCTTCTTCTATGGGTCTTGGTGGTGGCTCTCTGGCGCTTCTTGTTTGAGGATTACTTTTTGTTCTAACCAAGTGTCCTTGAACTCTCTTGAGTTTAAGCCTAGTAAGAATCAAAACTTGCAAACAGTCAGCTATATATTTGCACAAGAAAAAATGCAGTGTAAAAATCTAGCTCCTAATGCTCAAATCCTGGGCTCTAGTACCATCTGATCTGAAAATGAAACTATTTGTACTGCTATGCGAAGTATCCATTTCCATTTAATTTAATGTGCAAAGTGTTCTCCATGACTAACAAGTTAAAAAAAGTGGTTTTGGTAATGTTTCTGAGTTTTATGTGTGAGGATTTGCTAATTAAGTTTACGGTTTAACATCTAATAGCAGAAATGCACAGCAAGTAAACTTCACCATATCATAACACAACAAAATTATGGGGCATTTCACCCCTCTTGGGCTACATCTGCCGATCCAAGGCTCCCCAAGGTATGTCCTTGCTCTATTCAATTGTTAAAAATGGTTACACAATGAAAAATATTCCTAAATAGCAAAAACAAGCTGTGAATTTGACTTCAAAAGATAGAAATAAGCTAAAAATGACTTTTGTTTCACCTCAAACAATGAAGGAAAACCCGATACAACTCCATCTCCCTGATGGCCCTGATGGCTCTTTCCTCTTCCCTAAAGCAAAAATGGCTAAAGAACACCTTTGTTCACTCTGCAACCTATCCCAGACACTCGAGAACTCTCAAGAAACCCAAAATTGACTAAAATTTTGTCCAAGTTATGACCTCCCAAAGAAAACTGCCCAATGTCACTAGAAAACCCCACCAAATGTTGGATAACTCTAGTTAACGTGCTAAAATTGGTAAAATTCTGAATTTGGTGGAACGCGCCCCAAATAAGGTGGAACCAATAGTAGTTATCATAAATGTTAGCAGTTATGGTCACATGTGACCAATCAAACCACTAGCGGAATAAGTGGTAACAACAAATGTGGCATTAAATGTCATTTATGTGCAGCCACATGGGACCGGATAAGCTGCCGCCATCCTAAATGTAGCCACCAGGTCGAAAGCTCTAGTCATGGGCAGTGGGTTCTATGGTCTATGGGGGTTGGCCCTTAGGGGCTGGCCCCCTTTGGTGCCCAACCCAATTTGATTTAAACTTTAAATATGCATTGTCACCCAATAGGTTAAGTAACAACCCACAACCGAGACAGTAAAACACTGGCTTTGTGCAGGGGAGGTCATGTGTTCAAAACCCTGGGCCTCCATAAAATTTTGAACAACTGCTCCTGGGCCCTGTGGCAGCCTCCAAGCCTGCCACGTGGTGGCTTGTTATTGGTCCGTCTCTAACACATTCAACCACTGACCAATTAACAAATGCCACTTGTTGAATCCCCATTCACCCCTGTGGAATATTTTGGGGAATATTCTATGGAATATTCTTGGAATATTCCTTGGAATATTCTTTTTTTAATTTTTCCAAATTCAAAAAAGTCAACTTTGGTCAACTGAAAAATGGAGTTTGTTGGACACTTCAAACCTTCATAACTTTCACATACGACGTCGGATTTGAGTCCCGTTCATAGCGCTAGAATCACAGTGACAAGACCTTTCCGTTCATTCAGACTACAACTATTTCTGAGCATTTCCATTTCTTGAGCAGTTTTTCCCTTGGACATTATCTCCTGATCAGTAAAATTCCATTTATTTTTTTCGACCGTGGTGAGGTTGGGAATTTCGCAGAAAAATATTTGAATAGAAGTGATGGAAACTCAAAATAAAATAAAGTCTTTAGTAAATTCAACAAGCAAAGTAAAAATGAAGGATTCAAAAATAACTCTCTCTAAAGAAGATACCTCATCATCCAATGAAGACAATGACAACGAAGAAGAAGCCAATGAGAGAGTATTGTCTATGGCCGAACACATTGAACAAGAGATATAAAACAACGAAGAAGAAGGGTTGACCATAGAATAATTTTCTAAGGAGGCAATCAAGCTTATAAAAGAGCTCAATACTGAGAATATCTATTCCAATACCCTTGAAGAACAAGTTCAAGGTCTCAAAATTGAAGCTAAAGAAAACAAATGCATTGAAGAGTCACTTCAAAAGAAGTTGGAAGAAAGCAACCAAGAAAGGGAAGCATTAGAAGCCGAAGTAGTCTCGTTGTGTAAGGAACTGAAGAAGAGAAAATTTTTCCAAAAATATGGCAATAGTTCAAGGGCATTGGAAGAACTCATCAACAATCAATGATCTTACAACGACATAACTGGCCTCAGTTACAAAGAAGAAGAAGCAGGACCTTCTACGACAAAATACAATGAACCTATGAGATATGACATGCATGTAGACTTCATTGGAAAATATTGGAAAGAAGAGCCTTGGAAGACAACTCCTCGACGAAGATTTCCATCCAGGTACCAACATAATTTTTATGTCTATTTTTATTAATTTGGAAAATTTGGTCATAAAGCAGTAGAATGTCACACGTACCGTAGAAACCAATACAATTCCAGGAGATATATCAAATATGAACCTCCCAAGGCTCAACGAACATCAATAGATTTTAACATTTAATAAATAATATTGAATATTACAAATGTCGAAACTTTGGACACATAGCCAGAGACTGCAGACTTGAAAATCCTCCAAAATAATCTTCGAAGCCATAGAACGAACGAACATAGAAGAAGAAGAAGTGTGATAATTGTGCTCTCACTCTCAAGGCTCAAAAAAATAAACATGTGTGGTATGTTGATAGTGCTTGCTCAACGCATATGACTGGAGATAGAAAAAACTTTTTATCTCTGAAAGAGAAGAAGGATGGAACCATGTCCTTTGGAAATGATGGATCTTCAAATGTTATAGGATCAGGTACTGTCACTCTCGGAAGTAAAGATGATCTATCCAAGAATCTTCTATTGGTTGAAAACATGAATCACAATCTGCTCAGTGTTGGACAAATGTGTGATGAAGGACACACAATACTATTCAACTCCACAAAAAGTGAAATCAGGAAATGCATGTGTGGTGAAATTGTGGCTACAACAAGTCGAGCTCCAAATGACATATATGTTCCGGATGAAGAAAGTAAAACATGTCTACTAGCTAAAGAGGATGATATAATATTTGGTAGCAATGATAATAAAATGAGTAAGAACTTTGCTACAAATATGGAAAGTGAGTTCGAGATGTCTTTACTTGTTGAGTTGACATACTTCTTAGGGCTTCAAATATCTCAGAAAGAGAAAGGAATATTTATATTTCAAGGCACATCAAGGAAATTCTCAAGAAATTCAAAATGGAAGATTGCAAACCCATCCTTACTCCAATGTTAACGTGTTGCAAATTGAGCATAGAGGACTCATCCAAGGATGTGGATCAGAGGTTGTATAGATCTATGATTGGTAGCCTTCTCTATGTAACAACCTCCTTCCCAAATGTTATGCAAGCAGTTGGACAAGTAGAAATATTCCAAGCAGCACCAAAAGAATCACATATTATATTTGTCAAAAGAATTATTCGATATCTAAAGGGAAAAACAAAATATGGCTTGTATCCCAAGGCTAAAATTCTCATTATTAAAGCCTTTACAGATGTAGATTGGGCAGGAAGCATTGATGATCATAAGAGTACTCATGAATCATTTGAATATCTTTTACAGAAGCTTGGGATTCTCCCAAGTTCTCATTATATTTTCCTTATTTAGAATATAAAGGGGGAGTTGAAGTGTCTACAGGTCCGCAAGATGGTTGTGTGTCAGGGGGAGTTACCCTTTTCCATTAATGGCAAAGGGGGATAGAATGTTGTAAGAAGAGTTTTCATGATCGCAGGGGGAGTAATTGTGTTTCCATCAATGCCAAAGGGGGAGATTGTTGATCAGTGGTTGTCATTTATGTCAACCCAAGGAGCACCAGGGGCTACCCTGATCTTGCATGGTAATATTGACCTACCAAATTACTATATTCTGGGTCAAGAATATTTTTTATGATTTCTACTTGTTGAGATGTTTCCTTTGATATATGGCACACCTTGTAATTCTTCACGGTTTGAGAGATATTCATGTTTGAAGTTTGTAACCCTAGTTAGTGGATTAAAACCTCATGGGGTTGTGGCATGGGTCATTGAAAAGTCAATAATTGATCATTTTTAAGCTCCTAAAATCCCTCCCACGTTTATTTGTTGAGGACCTTCTCAACCTAAGCATTTATATAAATTGTGGTCCTCATATCCTCCTTATGTAGGGATTTCGCTGCCTGAAACATGTCATCGTGGAATTTCCGCTAAAAAAAATTTTATACGAAAGTTCAAAAGCCAAAATTTTTATGAGGAAAAGAAAAAATCTTAAGGAACCTCCTGTAAATATTTTAGATCAAAGTGCGCAATATTTGCGGAGATATGATCTATGGAAGTCAATATTTTTGCAGGCTCCTAAACTTCATCTCAAATAAGTGACCTTGGGAAAATCGTCATAACTCTCTCTTTGAGTATCAGATTGGAATTCTATAAAATTGGCACATATTATATAGACTGCAGCTTTCGATGTATGAATTTCAGATCCGAATAAAGAAACAATGACACGTGGAAGGTTGCACAAGTTCGCTCTACTGAACGAGTCCATAGTTAGGTCATTGTGAGAGATTGGGCATAACTCTCCCTTGAAGAATCCAAATTGGATCAGACATGTGGCATTAGAAATAAGACTCATATGAATACTATATAGCTTAAAATCATATATTGGGGATATGAAATAACATAGATACACCATATTCAATATCGAGATTCAAGAAGGAAAGAAAAAGCTAGATCATGTGTTCTCAAGGAATGCAAAGGACCAGAATTTCTAGGGCAGCAAAGCAAAGCAAGTTGTAGTAGATGGTAGCATGACAAGAGAAACAATCAAGGTGTAGAGAAACAGCAAGAAATTCACCACATGAATTCTTCAAGTGGGAAACACTGCATGCAATCATTATAAAGATATCATTGTACTAAGTCATTGTAAATGCATCATTGTAAAAATTGTGCAAGTGTCTATTTGCCAAGAGTTGAAGAAGGAGTGTCGCGAGGTCTAGGATCATCATTAGGTGGTTGTTTCATAGTTGGGGTTATGGTATAGTGTGTCTTCTTCTTCTACATCATTCTATATCACTGTAAAGTGGACCATTTTCCCTGGTACAGGAGTCCGTTTTTCTTTTATTCTTCTATAGGGTGGTAGGGTGGTGCTAGGCTGGTGCATGAAGTCACCAACAGGTCCAAGCCTATGAAAAATTCAAGGTGGTAGGGTGGTGCTAGGGTGAGTTGTAGCTCATTGGGTGTTGGGGCATCCGTTCAGTTGACTACTAAAGAATCTTGGGCATTGGAGCATCCACCGAGTGGGAGCTGGAGAAGAATGATTTTCTAGATTCTAGGAAGTTGGAGCTTTATTTTCAATTGGAGTTGAATATTAAAGAATTATTAGAAAAACAGTCAGGTGGTTTTTGCCCCGGAGAGGGTTTTCACCTTAAAATTTGTGTACATTTGTGTTCCTTTTTTTTACTACTATCATTGTACAAACACTGATAATAATTGAAGATTAACTAATGCTATGAAAGATTAATAATAATACTAATTTAAAGGATATTGATTCACCGCCCTCTTAGTATTTATAACACCTCGTTTCCTTACTCTCAATGGTGCCACTGCGTCCACATCGATTTGATACAGATTCAACTTTGAACCACTTCAATAGGCCACTACCCCTCTGCAAATCCACCTCCTTACAACATACACACACCTGACTAATCTCACGACAGGGACGGAGGCCTCCAACTCTGATCACCCAGAATACCACTGTAGTCAGGTTTGATGTGGGATTCATCTGCGTAGGCTCAAGATCTACGCATAACACAATGGATAATGTACGTGGAACATGTAGGCAATTTTATCACAATTTCTTATTCGACCAAATTTCAACAAGTATCTCCTTCCTGCTTACGACGTTGGGAAATTTCTAATAAAAAAAAATCAAATCCACAAATTGATTAAAAAAAAATTGAATCCACACTGTAACAAAAATATCTTCCCAAAAAAGAATTTCTCATTGTTTACTAAAGGGGTCCTTCAGCCAATGATCCATACACAACATATAATTTCTTGTCCACACACTCAAAACAAAGGTTGCTCCTCATACATTGCTTTCTGGCTTTGCCTGAGATCAAATATTACAATCACAAATCCATAGGTCCTCCGACTGGAAATACTCGATTCCATTCCAGTGGGTAAACTATGATACAGACATAGGCATTTTTTGTCCATAATTACATGGTGTTACAATTTCCCTTCTCATTGTAAAGCACTATGGCAACAACAATCATACACAATCACAACAAACGAAAATGATGCCGCAAATGGGTTTGTGTGCAATGTTCATAATGAATCGATTTTACAGGAATAAGAATGACATCTCTGATGATATTTTGCAAAGGGATCCCTTATACTTTTCCAGGATGGAAACTCAGATGTCCAACCAAACACATAATAAAGCTCTAACTCAATCAACATAAAATATTCAATAAAAACGATGGTAGCCGAGCAAAAAATTTCTAACTGTAGTGAAGACGGTTCTGAAGAGATTAAAATCCGTAGGATTTGGAAATAATATCTTTGTTGTAGGATTTTTTTTGGGCGATTAAAACCCTACCTGAGAACCAAAGAGTGAATGAGAAATTAGAAACCACCCTGTAGAGCAGTTCCGTATTCGATGATGTACATTAATGGCAGTCGGCGACTGAGCCTCTCTTTGTTCATACGGTGGAAGAGCCCTTGGAGGGAAGAATTGTAGTTGGAGGAAGAGACAGAAGCAACACAACACACAATGCATTGCAAATGAATGCACAACTCCAAATGGTATCAATTTTGTGCACCAAATACCAGCACACAACTACAATGATCGACTTTCCATTTCATAGCTCGAACGAGGGCACTCCACACCCAACCACATGCACAAGATTTACACTATAGAAAAAAACTCTCTCAACAGGTCCTCAACACACTGTAAGCTCTGATACCACATATTGAAAATAAAATCATTCATAAAATACATAAAACACACATAACAAACCAGAGACAAAACATTAGTAGAAAAGGCTTGAGAGCCTCACTACTTCCTCGCATATTCTCTCATTGTCAAAAGAATGTAATAATACAATTAAATATATCAGGAGGTTGTCTCAAGATAGTGCATCTACCTTGGAAAACTTGGTTGAGATATTCTCTCAACCAAACAAATTAATCTAGGAGCTACCTAAACTACTCCTAAATTAGAGGAACAACCCAATCTAGAGAGTTAGGCATAAATTCCTAACTTTCAATATTTAATTTTATTTAATTTGAATTTATAATTTTTTTATGAGAGTGGCTAACATAGAAGACTTTTCTTCTTCTTACCTGCGTGTATACATGCATTTTCCTTGACGAACTCACGTATAGTTCCTTAATATTGTACTTTATACATCTTCTGATTCTGATCTTTAAAACTTTTGTCACATCATTCTAACATTCTGTTCCATCACTGTGCCATCTCTGAGCTTATCTAAAACTAATATATTTTTCCTTTTACAAGTGATTTGCCATCAAGGGAAACTCATCCAATCATAATGCCAACAAATTGATACTCCTTGTCACCAAGTTTTGTTCCATGTGCACTTCTAACTTCTGCGCTAGTCGTATATGTGGCTCTTCTAATAGAAAGAGCTCAGCCCAAGAGCTCATTCCACACTTATTTATCTCATTCTATATCTGCACATTTTTGGAGTGCAAAGTAAGATTCTCACCCTTGGTTTCATGATTCTTATCTTTGTGAGTAAGTATTCCCCTATTACAATCTCAGTTTTTTATTGAATTTGTTGTTTTAGTTCTTTCATGTTGGTTTCTACTGCCCCTTTGTATTCTAGGATTGTTCATATTATTTTCATGAGTTTGATTGTATATATGTGTTTGATCATGTTCATCTCCCATTTATGTATCCTCTTGATCTCTCTCTCTCTTATTTGATTGATAGCACACTTATTCAATGTTTGGTTATCCCTTTTTCTCATACATTATTCCAATTGAAACCCTTTGATCTAACTGTAAACACATTTCACTCTCCTAGTCAGTAGACTCATCAAACACTTTTCTCCTAATATTTCTCCATGCACCCATCAGAAGGCCAAACTCTCACCCTTGGCCCGCAGTGCACTTCAAGAGCCCAATCCCAACCCCCTTGCTCCTTGAACCTACACCATGTTCCCATCCTGGCCTCTAATAGTGCATAGTGCACTTCAAGTGGGAAATCATGCCAACCCTTGGCTCTTTTATATGCCCCATGCACATATCCTAGAGACCATCTCTCAGTAATGGCACACTATGCACTCCTAGTGCCTAGGCCTCTAACCTTTGCCTCTAGACCTTCTTCCCTATGCCATGGCTAGAATATCTTCCAACATTAGCGCACTAGAAACCTTCACTGAGAGTGGTAAATCATGGTTCTAGATTGTGCACTTGTTCCCAAAACCAACGCATTATCCATTCACAACTAATATTTTTCATAAGTATACAAGATAGAATAGATTTTTATGGTACTAATTGTGTGATTTTCTATGAGTGAATTTTAGTTTCCAGTTATAGTAGATCTAAATCCTATCACTTTACCATATTCCTCCAACATTATGCCTCTAGTTACATGCAAAGGAACAATAAGGGAGGCCACTTAAATCAATATTGAAGGTGGTGTGGACAACACAAAATTCAACGTACCAAACCTACTAGACACAAGATGCTTCATAAAAAAGTCCACCAACTTGACATGGAAGATTATATTTATATATGTTTTCAGGACTGATTTACCAGAAGATATATATGAAATGGAAGTGTATATTAATATTAAAATGTCCAAATTACATAGGGTTTCTAGCTAATATCCTTTTTTACCCTGTGAATAGGTAATCATGTGGATATTGCAACAAATTGATCCTAAAAGCATAATCCTCAAAAATGAAAATGGAAAAGAGCTCTCCACATACCAAACCCATGACACTAATTTAGAATACAAGCTTCCAAATCCACATGAATACTTGAATTCAAACTTATATGCTTCTTTCCCTGTTCATTTTTCCACAAGGGACATTTTGAAGACATGGTGACAAGAGTCAAGGAAGTTTCTCTAGAATCCTAGCATGACCTATAGAAATAAAACACTGAAGAAATTATATCAATATATGATGCCTATGTGTTGTGAGTTGTGTGGATGTGAAGAGGCAGAATAATTTGAATAAATATGGCTCTATATGGTCTACCCATGTGTTTTCGAGGGAAATATTTTCAATTGGTTTGACCCAATAGCCCACCAATTGCAGCAGAATGTTACAAAAACGAAAAATGTAGTGCAATATGAGCAGACCGAGTTTTAAATTTTAGCCTACTTGTTATATGGGGTATTTGAGAGGAATGAATTCCTTGGTACAGAATGGAAGTGAACCAAGAAAAATCCTCATGTATACACCTACTATAATATATTTTCGTAAGTTATCTATATGGATGTGAAAATAACCAAGAAATTCATTACAGTGTTGTGTCAGATGATATTTGGAGTTCAGGCACCTTGCATGAAGCATAAGGCCAGGGAAGTTGTAGGAAATCCATTTATGGTTATGTATAGAGTGTTAAACTTGTAGAGGATATGATTAAAAAAAACAAAGCATACAAATGGGATCAAAAAGGGAAATATTCTTTCGCTCAAATAAAATGGGACATAGTTGATGCACCTGCACTCTATAACCCGAACTTTGAAAGATACTTCTTATTGTATACCTTTGATTTGTATTCTTCAATTGCAACAATATTGACACAAAAGGGCAATCAAAATAATGAGTTTTCGATTTCATTTATGAGAGTCATATTAAAAGGATCTGAGTTGAATTACCATTCCATGAACAACCAATATTATGAATTTTACAAGGCAGTTAAACACTTCATGTCCTATATGTTTAATAGCCTTGTTATTGTCTTAGTGCCTCACCTAACTGTTCACTCATTTTTTGTACAATAAGATTTGGGTTAGTGAAGAGAAAACTAAATGACAAGACTATAAGAGTATGATCTAGAATTCAATGGAGTTCACACTATTAAGGGTCGTGGACTTTGTCAACTTGCCGCAGAAGAAATAAATTCATGGGAGGAAGATATTTCTAGATTGGAACATGAGATTGAGATGTGCAATTCTGACTCTATTACTTCATCTCATACACCATCTTCAAAATAAACAAAGATATGATAATATCTTGAAAAATGCACTCTACCCTCTATCCTTTCAAAAATATAAAAAAGGATGATCCGACTAAAGGAACTTTCGTATCAACTGGTTCACAGTATTCTTTTCGCAAGAATCACAACAGTTTCTTAATCAAGTGTGTAGAATTCTTATATTCTCAAAAGGTTTTGAAAGAATTGCATGATGGAATAACCAGCGGGAAATACGCAGGGGACACCATTGCACATAAAATTATGCAAGCCCGGTATTATTAGCCAATTTTATTCAAATATGCACATGCTTACACTCACAAGTGTCCCATTTGTCAAATATGCGTTAGTCGTGAAAATAGTTTGGTTTCCCCACTATAACAAATCGTTGTTGAAGAACCATTTTAGCAGTAGGGATTATATTTTATTACAGAAATATTTCCAAATTCATCAAAGTGGCACTGGTATATATTAAGTAGTAAATATTATTTCACCCAATGGGATGAAGCTATTCTGCTTAAACAAGTGCATGATCAGAAGGTTGTCTGCTTCATCAACTAGAACATCATCATTAGGTTTGGTGTTCCTATGTCACTTGTATTTGATAATGCAATGTATTTTTCATCCTTGAAATTATATGAGTTTTCATTATAAAATAACACATTCTTAGAACATTCATCTTATTATTATCCACAAGGTAATGGCTTGAATAAATCAACAAATAAAAATCTAATTCGAATTATAAAGAAAATAGATTCAAATGATCAAAGGAATTGGTATAACACCTTGACGAGTGCTTTTTGGGTTGACCATGCGACTCCCAAACCTTCCTTAGGCACATCCCCCTACTTCCTTGTATACTAAAAAGAGGCAATCCTACATCCAAATATCCGCCTCCCAGCTCTATTGTTAGGTCCCTATATTAATAGTATAGTCCCTTATTGTTGTTAGTGTAAACCGCTTATTGTTATTATTTTACCCCTCTAACCCCCATATTGTTATTATTGTGCCCTTAAATTATTATTGTTAGGCCGGCTAGGATTACATTGTGGCCCCACTAGGATTACATTGTGGCCCCATGGACTCCTATATATAGAAAGGAGGTTTTCTAATTTGTATCATCCAAGAATTTTTCATTCATGTAATGTATTGGAGGTTTCCCACTCAAAGTGGCTTATTTATAAGGCATTGATATCTCTTTTCTTCTATTTTTGGAGTTGGCTTCACAACATTTGGTATCAGAGGTTTGGATTCTAGGGTTTCGCTGCTCCAAACAGGTCATCGTGGAATTTTCTCTATAAATTTTTTCTACGAAGTTTCAGAAGCTGAAATTTTTAGGGTGCGAAGCCAAAATTCTGAGGAACATCCTCACAAAATTTTAGAGCTTGGTTCGCAATATTTTCGAAGATATGATCTGTGGAAGTTAGGTCTTTTTGCAGGCTCCTCAATTTAATCTAAAGAGGTAATCGTGGCATTTGCGCTATAACATTTTTTCTACGAAGGTTTAGAATATGAACTTTTTAGGGCGCGAAGCTGAAATACTAAGAAAACTCGTCGCAAAATTTCAGAGCTTGGTTCGTAATATTTTCAGAGATATGATCTATGGAAGGTAGTGCTTTTTCAAGCTCCTGAATTTCTTTTCAAAGAGGTGATCGTGGGAAAATATTCATAACTCTCTCTTTGAGCATCGGATTGGAGTGCCGTAAAAAGTGGTCACAAGTACATAGACTTTAATTTCTTTTCTATCAATCTCAGAGCTAAAAGATGAAACAATGACACATGGCAAGTCGTACAAATTCGCTCTACTGAACGAGTCCATAATTAGGTCATTGTGGGAGATTGGACATAAATTTTCATTGGAAAATCCAAATCAAGCTACACCTGTGGAATTCGAAAGCTAATTCAGAAGGCTACCTCAGTGCCAAATTTTAGATATCAAAGAGCCGCAATGAAAGAGATAATCCAATTTCAATATCGAGCTCATCAAAAGCAACAAAAAGGTATGTATTTTTTTTTTCCGAATTGCATAAGTCTTTTTTGAAGAATCAATTTGAATTGATTCCAAGAGCATATTGTAGAATAGATATCAATATTTGGTTCTAAAAAATGCCCCGTAAAAATAATTCAACACCCATTAAGCCTTCAAAAGGCTCTACTATTACTCATGAAGATGAAGAATTGCAACATGATCTATCAAAATTACAAGAGCAAGTGCACCAAATTTCGCTCTCGCAAAGAGAAACAAAAAATAAAATGCATGTTTTGAAAAAAGGCGTGGAAGTGAAGATGGATGGTTTGAATAATAATATGGATGGTTTGAAGAAATGCGTGGAATCTAAGATAGATGGCATGGAAGCTGGCATGGAATCTAAGATGGATGACATGGAAGCTAAGATTGATGAAAAAATGAAAGACAACATGGAAAACATGAAGAATGATCTAAAATCACACATGGAAGGTTTGACAAAGTTGATACAAGAAATTTTTCCTAATGGTGAAAAGATAGTAGAGGAAACTCATGATGAGAACAAAATAAATTTTAATCGTGACTTCATAAACTCTAATGTTGGCAGGAAGAACCACCATATTCCAAAAATGGATATGAGGAAGTTTGATGGAAAGGATCTTGTAACATGGACACTACAGATGGAGCAATATTTTGATCTCCATAATGTGCAAAACACACAAAATGTACGCTTTGCAACTTTACATTTAGAACAAAATACATTTGTATGGTATTGATGGCTTTTCTCCCGTAAAAAAATTGTCACTTGGTCAATTTTTACAGATGAAATGATAGCACATTATGAGGATACAAAGAGAAACATCTTATTTAGCCAATTGATAAATCTCAAAAAAAAGGGTTTAGTGGGGGAGCACATTGAGGACCTCCAAAAATTGAACATAAGGGTAACTGATATTCCAGAGGAACACAGGATTGATCTCTTCATAAGTACTTTAAAGGATAACATCCAACATGAAGTTTATGTTTTGGAACCTGATTCATTGGAGAAGGAATTCAAGTTGGCAAGAAAAATTGAATGTAAAATTATGGCGACAACGAAGCCTACCACTCACTTCTATAAAAAAGGAAGTGTTGCTATGCCTAGATTTCCACAACCTAGAAGGTTAACACCACAAAAATTGGAAGAAAAAAGAGCAAAAGGGCTTTGCTACAGTTGTGATAGCAAATATACTAAAGGTCATAAGTGTGCTGAGAAGAAATTATTTTATATAAATTGTGAGGAGGAAGAATAAAATGAACAAGAAGAGGATATACACTAGGAATTATCCCTAGAAGAGGAAGAAATGAGTCCGACCATATCGTGTAATGCATTGGTAGGAATTACCACTCCTGAAACTCTCAAGATAGAAGGACATATCAAGAAGAAAAAGGTAATAGTGTTGATTGATTCAGGTAGCACCCATAATTTTATTCATTGTAAGGTAGCCAAGGAATTGAATTGTTTCATATACCCAGCACCAGAATGTCAAGTGATGGTTGCAAATGGAGGAACTATAAATTGCTCTGGAAAATGCCATAATATCAAGCTAACCATGGGGGAATATGTATTGAATATTCCAATGATTTCCATTCCTATGGGAGGTGTTGATGTTGTACTAGGAGTACAATGGTTACAATCTTTGGGGACAATAGCTTTTAATTTTCAAGAACTTTTCTTGAAATTTTTTTCAGAAGGAAAGGAATTCAAATTACGGGGTATTGCAGGGAATCTAGGAAAGATAATAAGCTCTAATGTCATAACAAAGCTTCTAAAGAAAGAACAATGAGGCGTAATTGCACAATTATGCTAACTAGAAGTTCCAACATCAAAATCATTTATTTATGCAGATCTACAACAAGTCTTGGACAATCATTCCAAGGTGTTTGAAACTCCCAAAGGACTCCCACCTATTCGTGATCATGATCATGCTATTCATTTGATTCAAGGAAGTGTTCTTCCAAACATCAGGCCTTATAGATATCCTTATGTCCAAAAGAGCGAAATTGAACGTATGATTGCAAAAATGTCAGAGGCGGGTATAATTCAACCTACTCAAAGTTCTTTCTCTGCTCCTGTAGTATTGGTACACAAGAAGGATGGATCATGGCACATGTGTTCGGATTATAGGGAGCTCAATAAGCTCACCATTAAAGATAAATTTCCCATTCCTGTGATTGATGAATTATTGGATGAATTACATGGAGAAATTTATTTTACAAAGTGGAATCTTCATTCAAGATATCATCAAATTAGAATGAAGACTGAAGATATTCCAAAAACAACATTTTGAACTCATGAGGGTCATTATGAAGTTTTGGTCATGCCTTTTGGACTTACCAATGCACCTTCTACATTTCAAGGGTTGATGAATTCCATTTTCAAACCCTTCCTTAGAAAATTTGTGCTAGTATTTTTTGATGATATACTAATCTACAGCAGGTCTTGGAAGGATCATGTTGAACATGTTGATAGGGTTCTCAAACTATTGCAGGAGAAACAATTATATGCAAAAACATCCAAATGTTTCTTTGGAGTACAAGAGGTGGAATATCTGGGTCATATTGTATCTCACGAGGGTGCTAAAGTAGACCCTAACAAAATTAAAGCCATTAAGGAATGGAAAGTCCCCACAACCATAAAGCAGTTGCGAGGATTTCTCGGGTTAACAGGGTATTATCGCAAGTTTGTTAAGAATTATGGGAGAATAGCAGCACCTCTAACAACATTATTGAAGAAAGATCCATTTTCATGGACTCCTGAAGCAACTAAGGCCTTTGAACGTCTTAAAGAGGCAATGTGCCTAGCACCGGTCTTAGCTACACCAGACTTCACAAAAACCTTTATCGTGGAATGTGATGCCTCAGGAAATGGAATTGGTGCAGTTTTAATGCAGGAAGGAAGACCCATTGCTTTTGAAAGTCATCCAATCAAAGGAAAGTATTTACAGAAACCTATTTATGAGAAGGAAATGTTAGCAATACCGCATGCACTAAAGAAATGGAGAACTTACCTAATGGGAAGACACTTCAAGGTAAAAACTAATCATGATAGTCTTAAACACTTTTTGGAACAAAGACTATCTTCAGAAGAGCAGCAAAAATGGGTCACAAAGATGTTGGGTTATGACTTTGAAATAATATACAAAAAATGGAAGCTTAATGTTGTTGCAGATGCACTCTCAAGAAAGAATGAAGAGGTGGAAGCATTTCTTTGTGCCATTTCTATTATCCAACCAGATTGGATAACCAAAGCAAGAGATGAATGGAAGAAGGAAAAAGAAGTATGGACACTCATCCAAAAGTTGCAGCAAGATCCTAGTACATCCGATACATTTACTTGGAAAAATGATTCTTTATGGTACAAAGATCTCTTATATCTTTGTAAGAATTCCCAAATCAGACAAAATATTCTTTTGGAATTGCACACTTCTCCTTTAGGAGGACACTCAGATTTTTTAAAAACTTACCATAGGGTGAAGAATTTTTTTTTTGGGATGTCCTTAAATTTGATATTCGAAAATTTGTGGCGGAATGTTTGGTTTGCGAGAAAAATAAAGTTGAGACAATTAAGACCCCGAGACTTCTACAACCTTTATTCATTCCAAGTCAATGTTGGGAGGATATTTCAATGGATTTTATCACAGGTTTACCTAAGTCTGAAGGAAAGAGTGTCATAATTGTGGTAGTTGATACACTTACCAAGTATGCACACTTTTGTGCATTATCTCATCCATTTAAAGAAATTACAGTTGCTAATACATTTATGGACACAATTCAAAAGCTGCATGGAAACCCAAGGGTTATTGTGAGCGACAGAGATCCCATTTTTACTAGAAATTTTTGGACGGAGTTATTTTCTTATTTGGGTACTCAATTAGCTCATAGCTCATCTTATCATCCTCAATCTGGGGGTCAAACTGAGATAGTAAATAAATTTTTGGAAGGATATCTTTGTTTTTTTGTATATGATAAACAAACATAATGGGTCAAGTGGTTACCTCTCACTGAATGGTGGTATAACACTTCCTTCCATACTGCAGCAAAAATGACCCCATTTATGGAACTTTATGGATATCATCCACCATCCATCACATCATCTTTAAGAGAAAATTAAGAAAATTTCAAACGTTGAAGATCACATTGAGCATCAACTTTAAGTTCTATAACTCTTAAAGGATAACCTAAATTTGGAAAAAATCGAATGAAACAACGATCAACATACATGACAGAGAAGTTTTTATGTGAGAACTAAGTGGCTACGACTACAACCATACAAAAAAATATCCCTCAGCTGGTATGCAGGATAATAAATTATAACCCAAAGTACTATGGTCATACAAGGTGTTGCAAAAAGATTGGTACTATGTTTGGTGGAAACTACTGCTTCTTCACAAGATACATGATAAAGTTTTCCATGTTTCATGTGAAAGGTTATAGGTGAAAATATTCCGATTCCAAACAATATTGCCGAACATGATGAGGAAGGAAAAATAATATTCAAAGACTGAGCAGTCACGAAAACAAGAACTCGACAGCTACGGAATCAATCAATTTCATATTATCTCATTAAGTGGAAAACTTACCCAAGATACATGGGAGGATGAAAATTTTGTCTGAAGCACCGAGCTATCGGCATCAAGGACAACACTTTTTGAAGGAGAGGGCATATTGAGTTCGTATATTTTAAATATAGTCATATTATTGTTAGTATAACTTGTATTGTTATTGTTACCCTGTAACCCCCCATCTTTTATTGTTATTGCCTCAAATTATTGTTATTGGGTCGGCTAGGATCAGATTGTGGCCCCACTAAATTGGTATGACCCCATGGACTCCTATATATAGAAAGAGGTTTTGTAAATTTTATCCTCCAGGTATTTCATTCTGGCTGTAATATATTGGAGGTTTCCTCGGTAGCTTATTTATAAGGCGTTGATATCTCTTTTCTTCTATTTTTGGAGTTGGCTTCACAACATCTATAATTGACATAGAAATCCAACGGTATACCTTTTCCTATAGTTTAAAATAGGATTGATACTCTCCTCAAGCTATAGGAATAAAGGGATAAAACCAAGAAAAACTTTGTGGTCCATCAAAAGTTTATTAAGCATTGGTTCAATAAGAAATCCATATGAAATAAATAATTTGGTGTTGAAGACCTAGTTCTAAAATGGCATTAATTTCATCAGGACAAAAGAAAGCATTAAAAGCTCCTTTCCATGTGGATCGGTCCCTTTATCATTCAAAAAAATCTTGGACCACAAATGTATTTTTTATAGTCCCCTGATGGTAATATTGAATCTCTTCCCCTAAACGACTAAGAATACTACCAATAGTAGAATTAGGTTGGATTTATTGTTTGTGCATATCACTTTACTTTCTTTCTTTTATGGTTTCTATTTTCATGTCAAGGTATGTCTCTTTCATTTCTTTGCACATGTTTGGTTTTTATATCATTGTATATAAATAATATCTTGTGTGAAAAATGTCTTGTTTGGCTCTAAGATAATGTGGAAAAACTTCAAAAATGACACTGTGACAACTAGAAGTTCTTTTCTAACTCTTAATATCCTTCTTTGTTTAGGCCTAAATATATTTAAAAGTTAATGTTATCTAGAAAGAAAATATGACTCAGTATGGAAGGAAAAGTATAACAAATCTATGATTCTGATATCTATTATAAGATATTAATTCCATGAATTGGAATTTGTATTGATTGGTCTCTAATGTGTCAACTCAATCGAGTAGAGATGGGAAAGGAGAGATATTAAGTGATCATACCAATTCAAGGGTATATATATAAGTCTCTGTAAGAAAAATAACAACCTCTCTATCCCATAAAATAAGTCGAACTCCCTCTTTCTCCTTGGAAAAATAAATTCCCATAAGATTCCAATGTGCAAAACATAATAATAAATAAAGGGTGAAAAGAGAGAAAGGCTTCACATGCATAGAGCTGAAGCAAGAAATTTTGTAGGGGTACTGAACATGCCTACTCACAGCAAACCAATACTTGTAATTCCTTGAAGTGAGTCAATCAAGGTATTGAACAAGCATACTAGAAACAAAGAAAATATGCATTTGATAGTAAAACATTGAACATATTAAACTCACAAACTCATATGATCCTTCCGCCTAATAAAAAAAATTGGTGTTTGACTAGTTTTATTATGTGTGTTGAACCAAAAAGAGGAATAGGAGAGACTACATCTATAACCAGGATAAGTGTGGGAGCTAAGATAATGTATATTATGAGTCAATAATTCCTAAATTCTAGAATTTAAATGTAAAGTTAGACCTAAGAAGATAATTTTAGGTTCTTTCAGTGAATAATCATGTTGTAGTTGCTACAACACACTAAAAAATGTTGACTTCATTTGAATTTTGGAGCCCCCTAATGATCACGACTTCCTCTTTTTTTGTACGTCATTGAGGCCACTTCATGCTTGCTAAATTTTTCTCCTAATAAAACCTAAGTGTCAATGCACCTTGCTTTCAAATGCCTAGGGTAACTTTCCTTCATGGCACACTTCACTTCCTTAGACCTAGTGAAATTTCAAAAAAAAAATCCAACGCACTTTCTAGAAACATATCCAGCACATCATAAAACACGAGTTAACCCCCTTTGTCTCAAGAACATGCGCTAGGCCCATTTCCTCAATATAGGGCTAGCAAACTTTCTAGTAAGATCTGACACTTCATTTTGCCAATTTTTTTACTAGGTGCACTTATAACTTCCACCCTAGTTTCACATGTCAATCTTCCTACAGAAAGAGCTCATCCCAAGACCTCATTCAACACTTATTTCTCACATTCGAGCTCTGTGTACTTTTGTAACACAAGGTAAGCATCTCACCTTTTTCTGTATTAGTGTTATCTTCATTAGTAAGTCTTCCTCTAACGCACTTTGAAATTGCGCTATTGAAGGTGTCATTTCAGTTCTTGAGTGTTGGTTTCTAGCAACCCTTTGTATTATATGACTATTTTTACTCTTGTCATGAGTTTTATTGTATATATTTCTATGAGAATGTTCAAGTCCCAATTATGTATCCTCTTTCGTCTCTCTTATTCGATTGATCCAACTCTTACTTAATTTTTAGCTATCCCTTATTCTCATATGTTATGGTAGTTTAAACCCTTTGATATAAGCATCAACACATTTCTCTATCATAATTGGTAGACTCATCACATCATTATCTCCGGAGCTTGATCCATGCACCCATTACAATGCTAGTCTCTCACCCTTGTTGCATAGCGCACTTCTACAGCCCAATCTCATTCCCCTTGCTCCTTGAACTTGTGCCATGTGCCTCATCTAGACTTGAATAGTGCATAACACACTTTTAGTGGGAAATACCCTCTCTGATTAATGGCACACTATAAACTCTCATGTCATAAGCCTCTTACCTTTGCCTCTAGACCTTGTGCCACATGCCAAGGCTAGACTCCCTTACAACATAAGCGTATTGTGCACCCTTAGTGACAACTGTGGTAAACCTTGCTTATAAATTGTGCACCTATTCCCAAAATGAATGAACTATCATCCCACAAGTAATATTTTTCATAAGTAGACAATGTAGAATAGGTGTTTTATGGGACTAATTTTATGCATTTCCATGAGTGAATTACAATTACGAGTTAATACAGATTCAGAGCCTATAATTTTATCATATTCCACTAAAAATATTCCTCCAATTAAACGAAAATGACCAACAAGAGAGGGCATTGAAAGAAATATTTAAGGTGTTGTGGAAAATACAAAAATCAAAGTACCAATCTTAGCAGACACAATATTCTTCATAGAAAATTCCACCAACTTGGCATGGAAGATGATATTTAAAGATGTTAAGAGCTATTTACCAGAATATGTAGATGAAACAGAAGTGTATGTTAATGTTAGAAGGTCCAAATTCTACATGGTTACTAGCTAGTATCTAGTTTTACCATATGGATAGGAAATCAGGTGGATATTGCAACATATTGATACTAAAAGTGTGATCCTCAAAGGTGAAAATGGAAAAGAGCTCTTCACATACCAGCCCCCTGATCTTCATTCATATTACAAGCTTCCAAATCCATAGGAATATGTGAGTCCAGAGGAATACCTAAATTCAACATTCTAGGCTACTTTCTCTCCTAAATATTCCATCAGGGAAATTCGCATGACATGGTGGCAAGATCTAAGCAAGTTTCGCTAGAACCATGACGGCATTTAGAAAATTATGTCACTGAAGAAAGCATATCAATATATGATTCCTATGTGTTGCAGGTTGTACGGAAGTGAACAAGAAAATTTATTTGAGGAAGATGGCTTTATATTGTCTACCCATGTGTTTTTGAGGGAAAATATTTAATTGGTCTAACCAGTTAGACCACCATTTGTAGTAGAATGTTACAAAGGAAAAGAGTGCCTCACAAATCGAGCAACCTAATTTTTACATGTCAGGCTACTTGTTAGATGGGCTCTGTGAAAAGAATGAGTTCCCAACTAAAGTGGACCAAGAAATAGTTATTTGAAATGAATGTATTTTTTTTGTGCTAAGTGTCTTTCAGTTTTAAAAACATGTTCCTATTGTCTCATTAGTTTTCATAAGTATTAAGGATTTTTTCCATGATTTATAGATGATATTTAGTGATATAGAAGCATAAAATAAGCATAAATAACACTGAACAATAGCGTAAAATAGAGAAATAAGTCACCACATGAAATTCACACAGCAGGCATGATGAATCAGTTCACCCCTCCTAGGCTACATCTATTGGTCTAGCTCCCATTGGCTTGTCCATCTTTCATTATGCTCAAAATGTTTCTATTACATGTAGTTATAGAGCTGTAATGGATATTTTCTCTGCACCAATGGCTTTATAATGCTCCAATTAGTCAAAAATGACTCTGCATTCACTTAGAATGGTTGAAAATTGAACCTCCTACACTTTTTCCCAATATCTCCTAGGGAAAATCCACTAAACGTGGATAACTCTAGTTAGATGGAGCTAAATTAGGGCTGATTGCCAAAATTGGTGTGCCCCTATCCACTCCACTGAATAAACTGCTCATTAAATGTTATGGTTGGGTCATGGCCACATGCGCACCCCCAAATCGTTAGTTGGTAGGACGGTTAGCGGAACCCCTCCCAGAGCTGCAGTTTAATTTTTGAACCAAGGTTTGATGCTATTAGGTTAGTCTCACTTTGGTAGTTGGGATGGCGTGACTGTGCCATGTGACATTGACAGGGGACCAGTGGTAGGCTCAAACCACTGGCAGTTCCCAATCCCCAATTCTATGTGCAATATACAATAAATTAAGCCTACATCATTATGAGGTTAAGAAACAAGTGTATAGGGCTCCATAAAATATATGCGTGCCCAGAGGGAGGTCAGTGGGTTGAGCCTTGTGACCTCAAACAAAATTTTAATATGAATTTCAGGGCCATGTGGTGCCCCCTGGGATAGCCACGTGGCACCCTTTCATTGTTTCCTCCAACCGTTACCTCTAATATAAGAGTGACACTTGTCAACCAAAGACTGGTCTGGTGGAAGGAATATTTCAAGGAATATTCTCTTTTTTCTGACTGTGCATCCTAGTCAAAGCTGGTCAAACTTTTGTAATTTTAATTGTTTACCATTTCGATTAGAAAATAATATATTCCTCATACAACATCGTTTTTTGAACTGTTCGTGGCACCGTAATAAGGAAGAAGATATCTACGAAACCATCATGGTTTCAACCCAATCCTAAAATTTTGAATTTTGAGCAAAATTTATGATCTCCTAATCATTCCTCCCCATTGGGAAGTTTTTGGACCCAAAAATACTTGATTTCCCATTTAGTAGATGAGGGTACAACTCCCTCACCTTTCCAAACTCCATCCATTTTTCCTTTCTTGGTTTAGTACCTTTGAGCCCAACTCGAAGGTAGTCAACACTTCCCCTCTTTGATGATCTTGTCCTCCAGTCAAGAATTGTATCTTCTTTGAGCTCATCCAAAAATGCTGGTGAGAAATATTCAATAGAAGGTTGCTGAACATCACTTCCTTGACCATCGATCAAAGAAGGCTCATACAAGCATAGGTTTTCAACATTAAATTGAATACATTTCCATGGAAGAAGGAAAATCAAGTTGAAATGCATTGTTAACAACTTTTTTTACGATCTTGAAAGGACCATAGAGAATGGGTTTGGGATTTTTACATTCCCCTTGCATCCTTAATGGTTTTGGGATTTTTACATTCCCCTTGAATGTGAAACCATACCTCATATCCCTCTTGAAACTGGTGATCAACCCGGTGTTTTCATGCCTCTCTTTGTATTTCCTTTGAATTTTATCAAGTTGTTCTTGAACTTCTTGATGCGTCATCTAAATTTTCTCAATGAACTTTCGAGCTTTATAAATATCACTATGCACATCAATTGCAACATCCCTCCCAAAGATGAATTCTAATGGTGATTTTGAAAAATACCCAAATCATGCTTCAAAAGGTGAGGTCTGTGTTGAGGAGTGCTTCGGCCGGTTGTAAGCATGCTGAATATAATGCAGTTGTTCATCCCATAACTTAGGACGTTTGCTGCAATATCCTCTCAATAGATGCACAATTTTTTTGTTCACTACTTTGGTTTGTCTATCTATTTGTGGATAGAAAGAAACACCCTTTTTCAATTTTGTGTTCATCATTCTCCATAGATTTGACCAAAAAATCCCAATGAAACTGGAATCCTTGTCACTAACAATAGAAGTGGGCAATCCAAAATGAACCCAAACATTTTGAAAATAAAGTTCAGAAGTTTTTTCAGCAGTAATGGTTTTCTTACATGGCATAAGTATACACATTTTACTGAATCTATCCACCACTAAGAAAATATAATCATGTTTCTTTCATGACATAGGAATACCTCCAACAAAGTCCATGGAGACGCTCTCCCATGGCCTTCATGGTATTAGTAGTGGCGTGTACAGTCCAAGCTTCCTATTACTAGGATTACTTGTTTCACACATAGAACAACCTCTTACAAAATGTGACACACTATCTATCATGTGAGGCCAATAAAAATACCTATGTAGATGTTCCACTATTTTTCTTACCCCAAATTTTCCAGTAATAAGAGAAGAATGAGCTTCTATCATGATACTTAGCCTCTATCCTTGTGGAATCCATAGCTTTCCCAAATGAAACAGAAATTTTTTATGAATGTGATAATCTTTTTCTTCAACTTGATTCCCTTCAATCAAACTAGCATACACATCTTGAAAATCAATGTCATGTTCATATTGTTCTATGTAAATCTCATGTACAACAGAATCATTTTTGAGTAAAGTAGAAGAAATAATGATTGGTCTCGAAAGCATATCTACAAATTTATTGAATATACCTTTTTTGTACCTTATAACCAGGTGAAATTCTTGAAAAAATCGCATCCACTTGAAATTTCTTGATTGCTGCAATTTTGTTTGTGGATACAAGCACTGTAATGGTTCTTGATCGATGTGTACAATAGTCTCTTTACCCATCAAGTAGTGTTTCCACTTCTTGAAAGTTTGTACCAAATCATGTAGTTCTTTTTCATATGTAGGATAATTAGTCACAGCACCAGTAAAATTTTCTGAATGAAATACGATAGGCTTACCATGCTGCAAAAGGACTACGTCCATAGCATAGTCACTATCATCGGTGTGTATCTCGAATGGCTATCTCAAATTTGGTAGTGCATAGACTAGAGATGAACTGATCTTGTATTTTAAAGCTTCAAAAGCTTGTTTCTGTTTGTGTCCCCATTGGAAGAATTTCATCACACTTGTCACTGCATGCATAGGAGCTGCAATGGAAGAAAAGTTAGCAATAAATTTCCTCCAATATTGAGCTGCACCTAAGAAACTTCTTACCTCAATAACTGTTTGGGGTGTGGGCCAATTCATGATAGCCTCCACTTTAGAAGGATCAATCCTCAATTCTCCTACTTCTACAATATGTCCCAAATAGACCAAAGAAGTCTTGCCAAACTCACATTTTGACATCTTAAGAAACAATTTCTCTTTCTTCAAAATATCAAGCACTCTATTTACATGAAAGACATGATCTTCTCTTCCTTTTCTGAAAATTAAAATTTCCTGTAACTAAACAGTAACAAATTCATCAAGGAATGGTCAAAAAACATTATCGATAACTCGCATAAAATTTGTCGGTGCATTACATAAACCAAAAGGCATAACTAGCAACTCAAAGAGTCCTTGTTTGGTTTTGAATGCAGTTTTTGATATATCACTTTCTGCAATTCTTACTTAATGATATCCACTTCATAAATATAACTTAGTGAAAAAAATTTCTTCTTTCAGCCTATCAATAAAATCATCTATCCTTGGGAGAGGGTAATGAATTTTTATCGTAATTTTGTTCAAAGCTCGAAAATGTACACACATGCGCCAAGTCCCATCTTTCTTTGGTATCAAGACTATGGGTGAACCACATGGCGAGCTGCTTACCCTTATGATACCTTTATCCAACATCTCTTTGATTTTCCTCTTTATTCAAGCATTCTCCATTATCGACATGCGATATGTAACGATGTTTGGAAGAGGACAATCCTGCTGCAGTTGAATCTCATGTTGAATTTCCCTTTTTGGAGCTAATCCAGTTGGCTCCTTAAACATCTCATGATTCCCATTAACCACACCATATAATTCCAATTTCAACTTAAGATCACATCCCTCAAAATATTCATGATTAATGGCATCTTTGGGCTTAATCATAATAAGAAAAAAATTCTTACTTGAATTTACCAGCCTCTTTACCTGTCTAGCATTTACCAAAGAAATGTTTGTCTTCTTGCAGTGTGCTTTAACAATGAACTCCTTTCCATATTTGAATAAATGATACTTGCTCTCATTGAGATAGAAGATCGGTTTTCTATCATAAAGGTAAGGACTCCATAACAAAATACCAGTTATGTCAAGCGAAACCACATCTAATTCAACTGTGTCAACAAAGCTTGCAATGATTGCAAAACTCAATATACATTTCCCTGTAACCTGTAGATTTGCATCCTTACAAATCCAATTGAATGGATATGGTTTTGGATGTGGTATGGTGTTAAGGTTAATGTTTTTGACCAAATATTTAGAGATTAAGTTTTCTTGTGACCCACTGTCAAACATTGTGTCAACCTTGGTATGCTTGGATATGACCCTCACATGAAACAATTCTATTATTTCTTGTTCATTTGGAGTGTTTATGTGACAGTTTGATGTACTGGTACTAGGTTTAGTTTCAATTTATTTTCCATGATGTTCTTCAATACCATGGAACTGATTTTAGTCTCATCACCTGAATCAGATCCTAAATCATGTTCAGTTTTAGCAGCGGGTTTCTGATGTTCGGGCTACCTCAATTTTCCAACATTGTTCATCTCTATGCATATAGAAATAATAAACTTCACTATTTTTCCCCAATAAATTTAAATCTGGGCACTCTATAAACTATGCGGAATTTTTTATCATTTCTCATACATATATGGTTATGAAACCATAATACAATCCTCCCTCCTTAATAGTCCATTCAATAATGCAGAAGCTTCATTTAAAAAGGGTTATAACTTATATTTCAAACCCTCCGCACAAATATTAGGTCAACATTCATTTTCAGGCAAGATCCATTATATAATCACTTATATACATACATAATGGTCATGTTATATGCTCTCCTTTCGCTATTCGACAAACAATTAGATACATTTGGTCCCACAATTACATACCTTCGGTCTGGCATTCCATACAACCTTGAATTTAGTTAAAATGCCAAGGAAAACATATATTAAACTTCAGCAGACCCCATATATGGTGGCACTCTCATTTATGCATATGGTCCAACGTCAATATATGTATATGCTTGTTATGTCAGCAATTTAGCTTTTATTTCGAACACATTTCTTAATACCATAATGCTCGACCATAACAACATTACCCAGCATTGGTTTAGGCCTCACAGTTATACAACCGTCGCATCAAAAGACATCAGGGCCCACCATAAGCCTTCAACTCCCACTTGGTTTAAATGTCGAATGGATCCAACGGCCCCGCCTATGTTGCGCTCCAATCTCAGATCAAATGGGCATAAAAGCATATCATGTTTTTTTGTCGCCCAAGCGTTAATGCTCAAAAGTTACACGATGTGAGTTGTTTTTGAAAACCACCTTTCTCCACTTGTTAAGTGTCGGGATAGATCGCGTTTTTTCACCAAATTTCAATTACCACTTGCACTTGCATGATACCATTGGTATTGAATCTTCAACCCACCTTTACTATTGCTCTAGTTTCTGGTCATACATGGTTCTGTCTCTTGTTAACTCCTCCTTTTGCTTCACGCCTTTGTTATATATTCATCATTGATTTATAACTCTATGCAACCAAATCTTCAATCAACCATCCGCCCTTTATACTTTCAATCCATAACAACCAATGTGTTCAGTAATATACATTAGTGTGGTATAATCGATGGATATGGGCACAATCATTCAACTATGGTTTCATTTCTTGTCCATGGTATCCTACGCCTTCAAACTTAACTTTGTTTTAACTCTCACCACAGTGGTCCTCGCTTCGGCACGGGAGATCTCACCTATCTACACAAGACTTACATTCATTGCAACATCCGCACATGGCTATGTCATATTTAATGTTATTTAATCAACTTTAATCCAAGACTGACTCATGCATTCTCACACAAACTCGAAGTACTCTACGCGCAGGTTTAAATCAGATGACACCCATATGCAACCAATTGTTTCAAAATGCATCCTATCTTGATACCTTTGAATCGCGACATGTAATTAATTACCTTATTGGAATCGATCCTTCCAGTGATCGATTCACCTCATTTTTAAGTCAAATTTAGCCACAATATCGATTAACAAGATCCTTCTATCATATGCAGGGCATCAGTTGGGCTTACAATCCCAAGGTTTCATCACACTTGTTTTTACAATTTTTTAGGGGAAATTCAGTTCATTCACAGAGAATTGAAGCCAATCAAGACACATACATCTGGGAGCAAATTCCTTCATCATATATATAGGGAATTACTTACAACATCTCGGTGCTGGCCTGATCTTCAATTATAGTGGCGCTTCTATCTCTTACTCGGTCTCTCAACAGCTCTCTTCCCTTACTACATATGCTCACATTTTATACAAAAGATGAATGAATCGATTCACCTCCTATAACAGCCCAATAAACTCTTAAGATTCTCAAAAATCCTAAATTTAGACTCAACTCCTAAACAGCTAAAATTGACTCTTCACCTTCATAACTTATCAATTTCTCCTCTCATGTTTTCTACAGTTAGAGAACATTTACAATTCTCACTTTTTATTGAAAAATACTAATAATTACAAGAGTATTTAGAAATATGAGACCCCTATGTCTCATAAAAACACAAAGTGCTTCATTGTGCCTAATGCCCTTGCATCAGACTCCCAAGGTTCAATTTGTTCATGATCTCCTGATCATATGTCTTTAATCTCTGCCTCCTGGATCCCATACTCTGTTTTGTAGCTGTCCAATAGTTGCATCATTCTTTAACTACAATTCCCCAGGTCTCCATACCTTGTTCTGCAAAATGCCTCCAGCTATACTTTCACAATCTGCTTTTCTTTTTCCCTTGATGGAATCCTCCTGCCTTCTTGCTACTATCTGCTGCTTTTGAGACACCTTCAGCGTCAATCTTCTGATGCATTCAATCTCCTTGTCCAACCTATCTTCTGTTTGGAAATTTCCTTGCCTACTACTTTTGTTTTCAATTCCTGCTAATGCCAATACTGCCTTCTTGGGATTATTTGGCCTCAATTGTGGATGTAGTTTCCAACAATGAGTTTCATCATGGCCTTCTTTTGAACAATGTTTACAAGTCACTTTTTCTCACTCTTTCTTAATAGATGCATTATTTTTTTTTACCTTTTGGGGTCTTTTCCTTGGCTTTACCCTTAAAAGGTTTCTTCTTACCCTCTTCAGAAATGTTCTTCCCTCTAGCTTCTAGATGTGTGGCCTCAAAAAAAACTTCATCTAGACTGGTGGGGTTAAACATGATAATATTATCTTTTAGGTAGCTATGTAAGCCTCATGTGTACTTTAAAAAAGTGTCTTGGCTCTACAAATCCACCCCTAATAAAAGAGCTCTTCTCCTAAATTCCTGGGTGTATTCTTGCAAATTTTGTCCCTTTAACTGCATAAAGTTCTGCCAGTTCATGATGGATTTTTTCATATGAGCTAATGGATAAAAATGTTGTTTAATAACAACAATAAAATCTGACCATGATAGAATAATATTACCATGTTTCATGATTTCATCCTATGCCTTGGATTACCACCAAACATGTGCTACATCTTCCATTCTCAAAGAAGCTAATTGAATTTTTGTATCATCATCTTGAAGGTTATGTATTCTTAGATAGACCTCCAATTTTCAAATCCAATTATCTAGATTTTCTGAATTTACTTCACCGCTAAACATCGATAATTTGAAATTAACATCAAGTTTTAATAAAGGAGATTTACTAGTGCTCTTGGACTTGTGTGGTAGATGTACTGAAGAAGAGGTAGAATATGATGGTGATGATGAGGTTGAATATGGTGGCTCTCCATTGCCTTCATTTCTTCCATTTCCAGTATTTGACTTGTCTTCATCATGTTGACCTCTTGAAGATCCTTGTCCTTCCTTTTGGATTTTATATCCTTCTCCTTCCAGTCTCTCATTCCTTTATTTATAGAGAATTCTAACCATCTAAGTCATGTCAAGAAATTCTTTCCTAAACACTCTTTATTCTTCCTTAGGGTCAACTTCTTCATGAATTTCTCCTTCCTCATGAGCCATGCTTAATCGAGCTTCTTCTTCTTTAGGAGGTGAACTAGGTGGTGGAGATTGTGGAAATCTTACTCTCCTTTTCTTTGCCTCCTTTGGAGACCCCCCTACTTCCACTAGTTTTCCTTCTCCTATTTTGAGCTTGAGCCTTGTAAGCATCTAAAACTTGCAAATAGTTAAACTATTATTTGCACTAAATAACACCACAGAAAAAACTTTAGCTCTGATACCATCTGATCTAAAATCACTGTATTAGTTTTGTTGTGCTAAGGGTCTTTTAGTTTTAAAAACATGTGCATATTGGTTCATTAGTTTGCATAAGTATTAAGGAGTTTTTCCATGATTTATAGATGATATTTAGTGAAATAGAAGCATAAAATAATCATAAATAACATTGAATAGATGTATAAAATAGATAAATAATTCACTACATTAAATTTACACAGCAAGCATGATGAAGAAATTCACCCCTCCTCATCTACATATGTTCATCCAGCTCCCAATGGCATGTCCATCTTTCATTATGCTCAAAATTTTGCTATTAAATGTAGTTATAGTGCTATAATGGATTTTTTCTCTCCATTAATGGCTTCATAATTCTCCAATTAGTAAAAAATGACTCTTCATTCACTCAAAATGGTCGAAAATTGAGCCTCCTACACTTTTGCCCGATACCTCGTAGGAAAACTCCATTAAATGTGGAGAACTCCAACTAGATGGAGTTAAATTAGGGCTGAATACCCAAATTTTGTGTGCCCCTATGCAATCCAACAAATAAATGTCTCATTAAATGTTACGGTTGGGTGGTGGCCACATCCGCACCCCTAAACCATTAGTTGGTAGGACGGTTAACGGAACCCCCATCGGAACTGCGGTTTAATTGTTGAACCAAGGTTTGATGCTGTCAGGTTAGTATGACCATGGAAATTGGGTTAGCATGACTGTCACATGTGATATCAACTGGGGACCCCTAGCGGGTTGGCACCGTTGGCGGTTCCCAAGACCCAATTCTGTGTGTAATATACAATAAATAAAAAACGCATCATTATGAGGTTAACAAAAATCTGTAGAGTGGTCGATAAACTGTGTGTGTGCCCGGAGGGAGGTTAGGGGGTCAAGCCCTATTAACTCAAACAAAATTTTAATATGAAGTTTTAGGGCCACGTGGTGGCCTCAGGGCTAGCCACGTGGCACCCTATAATTGGTTCCTCCAACCCTTTCCTCCAATAGAAGAGTGACACTTGTCAATGAAAAAATAGTCTGTTGTAAGTAATATTCTAAGGAATATTCTCTTTTTTGATGAATGTGCATCTATTTTACTAACTGTGCATCCCAGTCAAACTTGGTAAAACTGTCATAATTTTACTTTTTTCATATTTTGATCAAAACACAATATCTTCCTCATACGACATCGGTTTTTCAAACCATTCACGGCTTTGGAATTAGGAAGATGAGATCTAAAAAAACATCCTAGTTTCAACCCAATCCTGTAACCTTGAGTTTTGAGAAAAAGTTATGAACTCCTGATCAAATAGCCTCATATCGAGGCGTAATATAATATATTTTCATAAATTAGCTACACAAGGATGTGTGAAAAAATAAATGAGAAGTTCATTGCTGTGTTATATAATATTATATTTGGATTTGAGGCAACTTACATGACTAACAAGGACATGGAAGTTGTAGCTGAAATCGTAGATTGGCTTACATCTTCTCAGGGCACATTATTTAGAGTGTTTATGGGTTATAAGAGTCCACATCTTATGCCAACATTTGTAGAAAATAAATTATTCATGGGATGTCAAAGAAGTTTCAAATAAATTATTCAGCACTACACAACAATGTCTCAGCAATTCTAGATGTCAAAGAAGTTTCCATGGCCTATTTCCCTCTACGAGTAGGGTCATATGAACTGAAAACTTTTATGGTAGTAGAAGCATAAATTGAAGAAATTAATCACCTAATATTTGGTGAGAGGGGTTTTCATTGATATAGCTGTAGAAGTGTATGTAAGAAACATTGTGCAAAGATGAGGTATACCTGGACATATGCTACTATCTCCTGGGAGGATGAAGAAAGAATCAAAATGTTGGACTAAGTAAACAAGCATGCCCTTCTAACACAATACATGTTCCAGATAAGCATCAAGAACGTACCCAATAGAAAATGTACAATTAGGATAATGTTGACTTGAAGCGTAAGTAGGAACAAGATGTTGAGGTAGAGAAGATGAAGATGTTTAAAGTTAATCCAAATACTAGAGGGGAAATTGAGTCTGAAAGGAGAAGAAAATAAATTGAAGAGACTAGGAAAAAGAGACAAGAAGAGGAGAATAATCAAAAATAAGAGTAGGATAGAAAAAGTAAGAGTATATGCAAAATATAAAATAAGAGGAATCCCTAAAGAGAAACAAGACAAAGCTTTTAGGAAATAGAGGGATTAAGAACAGAAGAAAATATTATAGATAGAAGAAGAAAATGGGAAGAAACATGAAGAGGATTTTTCAAATATGTTATAGTAAAATTTGGAGGCCAAAGGTATGGATGATGAAAAACTGGAAATTTATTATAACCAAGAAACATAAACTGAGTTGAGCATACCAACTCTAAACATTCAAGCTCCAACTCCTTTGAATGGTGAGCACCTTCCTTTAAGTGAGATGGGGATTACACCTCCAAATGAAGACAAAATTATGGGAATATCCAATTTCACATTTCATAATATTAAATACAAGATAAATCAATAAAATTGGATGAAGTACTTCCCAAATGAACGATATCAACCCATTTATATTCATGTTGAAATAGTTATTGTGTCAAACACAAAGACCAGTCCTATAGCAAATGCTTCAGCAAATGTAGCCTCTGGAGTATCCACAAAAAATAAAATTGATTTTTGGATGCGAAAGAATGAAAAATTGAAAAGATAATTGGCTAGTGTAGAGAAACAATTTGATCAAATCATTGTCAAAAATCAAAAGACATATTTTTCCAGTTCTACTATAGAAGCATTTTTGTCATGTATACTCGAATAACTGAAGAAATTTGAAGACAACATGAATGAATTTTATGAAGAGGTGGTCATTTTTCATAATGAAATCGCGCCTTTAATGTATGAAGTATAAATGGAATCACAAGAAAACTTGAGGATCATAAAGTTAGCTCATGCAGTTATAAACATGATCTAGGAATGGGGTGTCAAGTACTTAAATGCATTAGAATAATTAGATAGGAAAGGAAGGTTTGAAGTTAAAATTACCAGAGAAGAGATTATAATGCATATGAATATCTATGATCACCTCAACAATCATATATCCAACATCTTGTTATCTATATATGATTCCATAACCGATTGGAAGTGTTGGTACATATGCACAAAGTGTCATCTATATGTGTGCTTGGGGAGGTGAGACATAAAGATGGTATCATGGAGGAGTTAAAGGAATTATTTAACCACATCATATTGGTGACTTCCCATAATGACTTATAGGTGATTGAAGACATTGTTCTACAATATGTATCTCAGCCTATAAAGTTACATATGAAGCTAGTCATGTTGTGGAACAATGTATAATTAGGCTCCAAAACCATGTGTCCAGACACTTTGGAGGGAAATATAAGATAAAACCCATATATACCACAAAGAGTTGAAGGCATAGAAATGAAGGATAGAGATTGATATCAATACATTACAAAGGAAGTTCATGTCACAATCATCGAATTACAATTTCCCTATATGTGAACAAAAATATGTTTATTTATTTTATGGATTTTTGCCAAAAAATTGTGAAATGTAATTTTTTTACTTAAAAAATGATGAAAAAATAGGTGGAAGCTTAAAATACATGTGTGTAATGTGAAATGTCACAAGGAATTCCAAAGGACATATGGAAGCTCAAGAGTCCTGAGGGATCTCAA
Organism: Pinus albicaulis; assembly: GCA_034641835.2. Taxonomy (NCBI): domain Eukaryota; kingdom Viridiplantae; phylum Streptophyta; class Pinopsida; order Pinales; family Pinaceae; genus Pinus; species Pinus albicaulis. Next base: position 667,077,582 of record CM076573.1, on the reverse strand, counting down.
CAGTCATATGGAAGGTGAAATCTCATCTAATTTGTTATATAGACCCTCATGCCTGAACGAAAGGATTTTTAGGCCTCGCTTCTCTTTCTAGCAGAGGAGAGAGACATCATTATTTTGAGAAGAAAGTTGTGGGTTGCTCCACTATTGGATCAAGTGAGATGCAATTGTAGTTGTGTATTTGGGCACTCTCACTTAATCATTTCAATCTCTCTAAATATGGACAACCTTTTCATGCATATATCGAAAAAATTGTATGGATTTTATTTTCATGGTTGCATTATATGTTTTTTTTATACATGTATTAAGGAGAATGAGATATTTTATTGTCTAGTTTAGTACATATTCTTATTGAAATTGCATGTCCTATTTTCTTTTCATGATCATGGTTATTTGGAAACTACTTTTGAAATGTATGAATTATTCTTTACATGTATGTGTGTCTTAATGAGATTAATTTTATCATTATTCTTCTAGAGGCCCACTTTAATTACTATGTACATGGAAGTTTCTTATATTCATTAGAAGTGTTTGTCTCATAAAACTAAAATTTCTTTCTTTCCTAAAAAGTAATAACATTCAATCTTCCGTTGTGATTCCTTTCCAAGGAATATATTTGATTTCACCACAATGGCAGCCATGTCTATTTCCTGGATGGGAATCCCACACTAAACAATGTAGACTCTAATTTTGAAATTACACCAAGAATATCCCCTTCATCTTGTAATATTTATAGCACCATAAACAAAAAAAATTTAGTTATAAAATAAATTCATCAAGGAAAAAATAATCTATAGAAAATATTATTGAAGCAAGAGAAAAGGACATGGTAGTTATGGAGAAATGCATACTTTTGGAAAAGGAGAATCCAACTTCTAGCACAATAGATGGAACTCAAATGAATATTCCATCAAGAAAAATTGTCGTGGATGATGAAATTATTATGGATTTGGCTAGATATGATTATATTATGGATAAGATTATAGAGGCAACTGGTGAAAAACTTCTTGATGAAGAAGATCAGGTGCTGAAACTTAGTTTTCAACAATGCAACATTTCAGAAACTACCCCTTACGATGTATGGTCCCCTTCCCAGAATGTAGTTCCACAATAGAGAGGTCAAGAGTTCTAGAATGAAGGTCCATCACCACTACCTAGATTGGACATTATTCCATAAAGAAATCCAATTTTCCTTCAAGTGGATGAAAGGGGTTTGTAAATACTTGAAGGTAAGCTACTTGATTGAAATATCCATTAAAATTTTTATAAAATTATCAAGTAAAACTTTGAATCTAAGTCTAATGTAGTGAAATACAAATTGTTTTAATATTTGTTAAAATATAGGAGTTGAATTTTTGTTTAAATAATTCTAAGCATTAAAATAGTGAAACTATAGGAATGAGTAATCATATTTTTAGAAACCTTATAAGTTTTTTCAAAAAATTGAGAAGATAATTTAATCCTAAGACAATCATGTAACCTGTGATGTCTTGTCACAATCAATTATTAACAAGGTCACATGAAAATGTCATATTCTAAAACATGTATCCCATTTCATCAAATGCAATTTCAGAACCAATTAAAATTATTCTATTAGATGATATAGCCTCAACATAGGTGGAGAAAAATATTTATAGGCCTTAATTAGTAGGTTAGCTCATTTTGATATGAAGTTAATTGGAGCAAATAAGGGACTAGTGCATAATTTCTTGCATGAGAAAGCTACACCTTGTAGCAAAAAATATGTATTAAAGTTAATAAGAATTTATAGGGACTATGAACCCCACCTTAAACAATTCCTTGACATAAGACAATTAGAATTTTATTCAATAGATTCAAAAATGGATATTCCACGCTTAACCTAGGCCATCAATAATTAAGAAATCCAAGCCTTGGTATGTTAGAATAAACACAACTAGTAGTACATGTTATTGATACCACATTGAATTTTCTTACACATATCTTTTAATATTCCATGTAATGTATAACACAATTATGTAGTAATGGTCAACTACATTTCATCTAATGTCATCTATATAATGCACTGACAAAATCCTCTATACAAGGCCTAACTGGGGTACATTATATCAAAATTATTTCTTAGATGACACATGTATTAGTTGTGGTGGAATGGAATTAATGAGAAAGTACACCCACACCAGTGTTGTGCATGAATTAGGGAGGAAGTAGGTTAACTTTCAAAGCTTGAAATAAGTCACATAAATCCTCATGGAGGGAATGAATGAAAAAAGATACATTTGGTCACTTCCCATGTTAGAAATGAGTACATAAGTATATTTTTTTCTCAAATTGTAGTTTTATGTTGGTATTTAAACATTGCAACAATGTATTTATCTATGTATTTATTATTATTCTATTGGGTTACATGTATGGGACTCCGTCAAGGAATTCTACTAAATGAACCGAAAATATGTGCAACATGTCCATTTGGATTCATGGAAAGATGAGTGTTTTTTATCATGTAGAGATATGTTTCCCTTGGTACCATATATCTAGGGGTGGATTTTGTAGAGAAATACAACCATAAACAACAAAATGAGATTCAAACCCAATATTATCACTCAAATGTGATCATCATAATGGTCCATATCACATATATGCATGGATCATATAGTATCCAATCCAACAAGGCTATATTTAAGGATTAACATTTCTACATAAGTGATGATAGGTGCCACAACTTACATTATGTTCTCAGTAGGCTCCATGATAAATAAATTTCTTGCAATTCAATATGGTGCTTGTGTTTAGCCTATATTTTGCATTTTTTTCTCAATTTTAAACAAAATTTTAAAATAAACAAACAAAAAGAAAACTATTTTCCATTATAATTCTTAATTGAAATCCAAAGAATATCTACATCATTGAATTTTTGACCGATGTAGATCAGGGATGAAATATTTTTCTTAATATTAACTAAAATCATGTCACAAAATTGTATAATAGTGTAAAAATAAGGTTTCAATTGCACATAAAGTCATCACACTAGAAACCTATGCACATTCCTAAGTATGTATGCACACTCCTACTAATGTTGTTATGCTTATGATCCATCTCAACCTGGCACCCTAGTTAGCATTTAAAATTTTTCCAAGCTCCATGCCTAATAATATGTATGTGCTCTCAAAAATACACAGGCATTGTTGTAGTAACATCTTCTTGATCACCCAATTTCCACTTTTAGGTTTGTCATTAGTGTGTAAGCACCATGAAGAAAATCATGCCAGGTAATTAATGCATAATCAAGGGAATCAATGGTGACAATCTAGTCCCAATTTATATTAACCCTAAGTAAAATGGTTGCAACATGAAGGGTAGATGCAATTTTAGTGGAATCCACATAAGTAAAAACATCCATTTTTCCCATTGCATTTTCAATTTCCATGACATGAAAACCCCTATAAAAATTAACATGTAGCATATAACTTGTACCTCTCTCTATACAGATCTTGGCATTCCAAGTGCAAATTATACTAGTTCCTAAGATTGTAAATGAAATTTGAAAATATTTTCATCTACTTTCTATCTCGACGAGTACCACTTATAAGGTAACCCATCACTAGAGGGTTTTAAGGTCCTTTTAAAACCATCATGTTTTTAAATTTGAACTTGATATACCCAATGAGAAATCCTAAAAAATACTCCCAAATGTACCATCAATCCCAATGTATTATTGAAGAGTAGAATCAACATACCAAGGGTGCTCAAAAGAAAAGGAAACATTTTTTATAGTGGCAATTCCAATTAAAACCTATGACATTTTCTCACAATTTTTAATCAAACCTTAATTGATGTTAGAATAAATCAAATGGGAAAGATAGGTTGAGACACTTATTAAAAATGAATAGGGAAAAAATAGTCCACTCTAATAACATGTAGAAATATAAGACCAACAAAAGTCATAATGGAGCCTAAGCTCCACATAACAAAAAAACAGTAGAAAAAATAAAGCTACATGTGTTGTTTTATATTTAATACAAGAGGATTATCACTATAGATAATAGTGGACGAGACTTAGTATTTTAATAAGATAAATCTCTGAGTAGTTAGGATTGTATGTACAAATACTGATCCAAAAATAGTTAGAAAAACATAAATGACAAGAAAATATGTTCATATTGGAATTAACGCTATTTTGAATCAAAATCTTATTAAAATTACACAAGAAACATATATATTCTCAATCCTTGGTACCTCTACGAGGCGTGGGTATTAAATTTTATACAATCATTGACCACATACACACATTAATTTATATTTTCTTTAATAAAGTAAAAAAGTATTATCATAAGATTCCTTTAGTTTTTCCAATAGATTCGAAATACATAATTGACTTCAAATTTTTTGTGTGTTGGAAAATACTATCTCATATTTTCTTCAACAAGAAAATTTTTCACATAGCATGTGCACTCATGCCATATTAGAAACTACACAAAATTTTATTGTACATTGATACGTATCTGCTAAAATCTGTTTATCCCATTTGTTTACTAGATACCTTTTTATATCCTCAAATCCCTATAAAGCTCCTTATCACTAACATCCCAACTAAATACCTACAACATATTGAATTTATTTTTCACAAGTTAGAAAACCCATTTATGAGAGGCTATGATAAGATATTGGTAAATGAGGTGAAAATCCCATGTGTTATCTTGGTTGTTTTATCTTTGTTCATCTTAATATGAAATGTACAAATACAAATACTGAAATTTAGAAACTATGCTAAGATATATAGCATTTTTATTTATTAAAGCGTTCATACAAAATCAATTTTATAACATCATTGATATATTTTGTAGCTCATTCCAAAATATTTTTTGATTCCAAAATATTTTTTAGTTCCCTACATGAAAGTTCATGTTTTTGAATAACTAATCTGGTTAATTTCTTAGAGTAATTTTTTTAATGAGAAAAATTAGATAGTTCTCTCAAATATCATAATGTTCGAAATAAACAATATTATCATCTAATATTCAATTAAATAATCAAGTGAAGAAGTTATAAATTTAATTAAAAACCCACCTTTTGTGCCACTCTAACCACTACCACTATTTGCTCTAGATTAATGAAAAATATAAATCAATGAAAAGCTAATAGTATTACTGTTAGGTACTTCATTATTCAAATATGATTAAGATGTGTTATTAGCTAGTATATCTCTAATGTTTTTAGTTTCTCCCTAAAAAGTATAGGGGTATTTTGTTCCTTAAAGAGGTGATAAAAGCTAGTGAGTACATTGATTTTGTAAATATTCTTAGGTTTTTCAAATTTAGACTATAAACTTTTGTAGATAGAGACAGAGTAGCCTTAGCCGTAACATAGAGAGTGATGCTTGAAATGCATCGGTAATAACTATAGGATAATTGTGAATCAAATATTTTCCTACGCGCTAATTGAAAAAAAAAGTTTAATATCAATTTCAAGAAATCTCAATAAGAAGTAACAAAAAAATAAAATAACACACTAGTTAATGGATTGAAAGACTTTAACGAGAATTCTACATGGGATTTTGCCTATCTGATTTGACATGTAACAAATAGATATGCCTTAAATATGTGAAAAAAATTAGTGAAAATAAGGTTCTAAGTAATTGTTATCACAAAAATAGAGTAAAAGATAATTCAAAAGAAATGAATTCAAACTAATCCACCTCACTAAAGTGATGTATAAATATATCACTTATTTCCTAACTTTAAAACTAAAATTTTTAAGAAATATTGGTTTTCTTATATATGAAGTAGAATAAAGCTTTATAGGTTTTCATTTACTAAAAAAAAATCTATAACCATTTAATATGTAGAGTAAAAAAAAATATGTTATTGAGAATATCATTCAGATTAATCACATCATTAGTTGTTCATCAATGATTAGAACCATCAAATGTGGTCCATCTTTTTCTAGAGGATGAACTATATTAGATGGTTTGTGTTATGAATAAAATAATATATAAATAATGATGATAATGGTAATGATTATTAGTTAATTAGTAATTACTAAGGAAGAGGCATGTCTGAATGGGACATGACCCTTCATGAAGAGGTACCTGCCTAGTATCTAAGCAGTCCCCTCCCTCTCAATTGTATACTCATTCTTCTTGCACTTTATATATAATAATATTTATATCCTCAATGTATATTCCCCTATTCAAACCCTTATAGAGTATTTAACTTGAGGTATGAACTGTGTTCATTCCATTTGGTATTAGAGAAGTTCGATCCTCTCATCGCTCTATCACTGCACAGAGCCACACTCTCTGATCTAGGCACTTGCCCATCAAGGTTTTTCAACATTGTTGTCATCAAGATTGAAGCGTTCCACTACACTTTGGAGTTTATCCATTGTTGATATTGTCAAAGGCCCCTAGCCATTTAAATAATAATAATAAAATTAAAAAAAAATAAAAAATATAAAAATATAAAAAATAAAAATAACAATCAAGATAAAGAATCATAGAAGAAAATTTAAAAAATAAATAAACAGAAGATAAAAAATAAAAATAATAAGCAAGAACATATATATTATAATAAAATAAGTATATAAAAATTAAAAAAAATTAAAAAACAAAAATTTAATAGAATTAAAAAAAAATCAAGTTCAAACAAAAAAAAGCAGAAAGAAGTGATTGCGACCTCCTAGACACAACTTATATTCAATATATAATCGCCGCCAGTTAGGTCCATATATTACTAGTGTAGTCCCTTATTGTTGTTATTGTAGCCCGCTTATTGTTGTTGTTGTACCCCTATAACCCCAATAATGTTAGTATTGTGCCCTTACATTATTATTGTTAGGTTGACTAGGATTATATTCTGACCCCATGGACTCCTATATATAGAAGGAGGTTTTTTCATTTGTATCATCCAAGAAATTTTCATTTATGTAATGCAAAGGAGGCTTCCCCCTCGAGGTGGCTTATTTCTAAGGCGTTGATCTCTCTTTTCTTCTATTTTTGGAGTTGGTTTCATAACATTTGGTATCATAGCAATTCAAAAGAAAAATACACACCTATTAATGATCATGATCATGCTATTAATTTGATTCCATGAAGTTTTCATCCAAATATCAAGCCTTATAGATATGCTTATGTCCAAAAGAGAAAAAATGAACATATGATTGTAGAAATGTTAGAGGCTGGTATAATTCAACCTAGTCAAAGTTCTTTCTCTGCTCTAGTAGTATTGCTGCACAAGAAGGATGGATCATGATGCATGTATTTGGATTATAGGGAGATAAATAAGCTCACTATTAAATATAAATTTTCAATTCCTGCTATTGATTAATTATTGAATGAATTACATGGAGCAATTTATTTTACCAAGTTGCATCTTCGTTCAGGATATCATCAAATTAGAATGAAGGCTAAAGATATTTTGAAAACAACATTTTGAACTCATGAAGGTCATTATGAATTTTTATTCATGCCTTTTGGTCTTACCAATGCACCTTCTACATTTCAAGGGTTGATGAATTCCATTTTAAAACCCTTCTTTAGAGAATTTGTGCTAGTATTTTTTGATGATATACTAATCTAAAACAAGTATTCGAATGATCATGTTCGACATGTTGACAAGGTGCTAAAACTATTGGAGGAGAAACAATTATATGCAAAAACATAAAAATGCTTCTTTGGAGTACAAGAGGTGGAATATCTGGGTCATATTGTACCTCACAAGGGTGTTAAGGTAGACCCTAACAAAATTAAATCCATTAAGGAGTGGAAATTCCTCACAACCATAAAGAAGTTATGGGTATTTCTCAGATTAGCAGGGTATTATCACAAGTTTGTGAAGAATTATGGGAGAATAACAGCACCTCTAACAAAATTATCGAAGAAAGATGCATTTTCATGGAATCCTAAAGAAACTAAGGCCTTTGAACATCTTAATGAGGCAATGTGCCTAGCACTAGTCTTAGCTATGCCATACTTCACAAAAACCTTTATTGTGGAACGTGATGCCTCAGGAAATGGAATTGGTGTTGTTTTAGTCCAAGAAGGAAGATCCATTTCTTTTGAAGGTCGTCCAATAAAAGGAAATTATTTAGAGAAATCTATTTATGATAAGGAAATGTTTGCAATACTACATGCACTAAAGAAATGTGACCTTACCTAATGGGAAGACACTTCAAGGTAAAAACCAATCATGATAGTCTTAATATTTTTTTGGAAGAAAGACTATCTTTAGAGGAGTAGAAAAAATGGGTCACAAAGACTTTGGGTTATGACTTTCAAATCATCTACAAAAAAGGGAAGCTAAATGTTATTGTAGATGCACTCTCAAGAAGGATGAAGATGTGGAAGCATTGCTTTTTTCCTTTTCTATTATCCAACTAGATTGAATAACCGAAGCAAGGGATGAATGGAGGAAGGATGAAGAAGTGTGGACACTCATTCAAAAGTTGCAGCAATATCCTAGTACATCTGATACATTTAGTTGGAAAAATTATTCCTTATGGTACAAATATCGTTTATATCTTTTTAATAATTCTCAACTAAACCAAAAGATTCTTTTGGAATTTCACACGTATCCTTTAGGAGGACACTTAGGATTTTTAAAAACTTACCACATGGTGAAGATTTTTTTTTTTGGGATGGCCTTAAATCTGAAATTCAAAATTTCGTGGTGGAATGTTTGGTTTTCCAAAAAAATAAATTTAATATGATTAAGAACTCGGGTATTTTACAACCTTTATCCATTCCAAGTCAATGTTGGGACGAGATTTCAGTGGATTTTATCACATGTTTACCTCTGTCCGAAGGAAAGAGTGTCATCATGGTGGTAGTTGATAAACTTAACAAGTATGCACACTTTTGTGCATTATCTCATCCATTTAAAGCAATTAAAGTTGCTACTACATGTATGGAAAAAATTCAAAAGATACATGGAAACCCAAGTATTATTGTAAGTGAGAGAGATCCCATATTTATTGGAAATTTTTGGATGAAATCATTTTCTTTTTTGGGTACTGAACTAGCTCATAATCATCTTATCTTCCTCAATTCGATGGTAAAATTGGGATAGTGAATAAATTTTTGGAAGGATATATTCGTTGCTTTGTATCTAATAAACAAACACAATGGGTCAAGTGGTTACCTCTCACTGAATGGGGGTATAACACTTCCTTCCATACTGCAGCAAAATCACCCCATATCATCCACCATCCATCACATCATCCTTAAGAGAAAATTATAAGGTTAAAGCAGTGGAAGATCACATAGAGCATCAACAAGAAGTTGTCCAAATCCTAAAGGATAACCTAAATTTGGCACAAAATCGAATGAAACAAGCGGAAGATCAACATCACAGTGAGAGAAGTTTTGATGTAGGAGACTGGGTATTTTTACGGCTACAACCATACAAAAAAATTTCCCTCAAGTAACCTAAGAAGGATAATAAATTATGGCCAAAGTACTATGGTCCTTATAAGGTGTTGAAAAATATTGGTACTATGGCATACAAATTGGAGCTTCCTGCTTCATCGCAAGTGTGCCGAATTTTCCATGTTTCATTCTTAAAGAAGGTTATAGGTGAAAAAATTCCAATTCAAACAATATTTCCAGAACTTGATGAGGAAGAAAAAATCATATTGGAACCTCAAGCAGTCCCGGAAACAACAACTGAAAAATACGAAATCGATCAATTTCAGAGTATCTCATCAAGTGGAAGAACTTACCCACTGAATATTCTATATGGGAGGATGAGAATCTTATACATAATCACCCATAGCTACTCAAGAGTTGAGGACACAATGTTTTTGGAGGAGAGGGGCATGTTAGGTCCCTATATTACTAGTGTAGTCCCTTATTGTTGTTAGTGAAGCCCCCTTATCATTATTGTTGTACCCCTCTAACCCCAATATTGTTATTATTGTGCCCTTACATTACTGTTGTTAGGTCGACTAGGATTATATCGTGACCCCATGGACTCCTATATATAGAAGGAGTTTTTTTCATTTATGTCATCCAAGAATTGTTCATTTATGTTTTGTAAAGGAGGTTTCCCCCTCGAAGTGGCCTATTTGTGAGGCGTTGATCTATATTTTCTTCTATTTTTGGAGATGGTTTCATAACACCACCTGAGGTAGCCGACATCACGAGTAAAACTGACATCACAACACCAACACCGCACCACTACCAAGCAGCATATCCACCGCCACTCATATGTAACTTCCCCGAAAACTTGGCACACTGCTCTGACCACGTCGCTTTCCTCGCTAGCCATGATGTACGCAACCACTGTCATCCACCGCAGCTGAATCGTTGTGATTGGTGCTAAGTTTTCATCTAGCTTACCTGGTACCACCGCCTCCTCTCTATTTTCTGCCACTAAAACCTTATATTCATTGCAAGTCTTTCCCTATGATTCTCACCCATTGTCATTGTTTCCTTCCAAATAATCACAGTGCAACCATCTGAACCTCCTTCCACGATATTCACATGATTCTCCCGTCACATCTGCATGATTAGGCATTGTCGTAAGGTAAATTGCTGATCAACATCTAAACATTCGTTGTGTCCTCCCTAAAATCTCTCTTTCGCTTCTTTTAAAACTCCATGTCCTATTCATTGCAGTACATCCACCCTCCTTTCCGCATCCAATTATTGATCACTCTTGTACATATGTTGGCCCAACTCACTTCTCCCATCACCACTGTTAGTCATCCATGTTCATATTCTTCGAGCCAACACACATTGACCATCTTAATCCAATCAATCAAATCCCACGTTTACCCTTGTACCCCAAAACCTATAAAAATTGATTGAAAAATAAAATATATAGTTAAAAACAAAAAAAAAGGTAATTATGGTCCCCTTGAAAAAAATTAAGAAAAAGGGAAAGATTAGGGTTCAAATAAAAAAGTGACATCAAAAGAGAGATATTATAATAATATATTTTTATCCTATTGGGAAATTGTTTAAAGGGGATATTTATATATTTGATAGAAAGGTACATAAACTTATATGAGGATATTTTTATAAAGGGGGGGGGGGTTATTTTTTTATTAAATTACCAAATTAAAGGATTAATATTTTTTATTAGAAGGATATTTTTATAAGAGGTATAAAATGTCATACAAGGAAGTTAATAATATTTTATTATATTGATTAAGAAGTGGTTATCTTCAAAAATATTAAAATTTCATCTCGACGTAAGAAAAATGGCATCTAATTCATAATTGAAGGAAGGAATATTTTTAGAAACCTTACCCAACGATGCTAAATTGCTATTTAAATTTAAAGGAACTCTCATGTGAAAAGATGGCACTATTTCAATATCACCCTCCGAAGATAAAAAATATATAAACCCTAAAATTGCAAACCAGTTGATGATTCCTAAGTTAAATATAATCGAAAAATTAATTTTTTTTAACAAAAAACAATACCACATAAAGTGTATACAACTAAATAATGGGGACCATACCTTTATCTCTCAATTTACTGTGAAATCCTTACTTTTCAATGATAGTGACATTGTGTTGAGCTCACTCTACATGAAAATGCTAGGGTCCTTTATCCTAAATATGAAAAATATGTTTTTGAAATTTTCCAACAAAAAGAAAAAAATAATGGTACAAGAAATTACCTTGAAGCTAAATTTAGTCACACCTGAAGATATACAAGAAATATCAAAAGTAATTATTCAAGAAAGTAAAAAGGCGATAAAAAATATGCAAATAGAAGTTGACAATATCACTACTCACAAAAATGAAGAAGTTTCTCGACTTAAATACCAAAGTGAAAAAATAATGATGCAAATTAAGAATATTCAAAAGCATAAGAGGGCATTAGAAAACAAGGTACAATAAATTATCGAGAAGGAAGCACCAAATATTGATCTAGTTGATGAAAAAACAAAAAATGCCGATCCATGAAAAGTCACAACTCAGGAAGAGGACAAAATAGTTAAAGTAAAGATGTACTCAGAATTTGCAGTTCTCGCAACAAAAGATTCAAGTGAAGATCTAGAAAGTAACCATTCAACTTCTATAACTATAGAAAACCACATAATTCAAATAAATCAAGAAAATCACACGAAAGCAATAATGGAAATCAAATCACTAGAATTATTTATTGACATCTGAATCACGAAAGTAAACAACTCAATAAATCTACGTATTCAGAACATAAACAAAAAATTGATGTTTCAAAGAATAGTGAAGTGCACACAACTCAATCTAGTGATCACAGTTCATCACAAGTTTCGAGTAATCAAAAAATTTGATAGAAGATTAATTTAGGATGGATTAATCCCTTCTAAGTGCGACAATTTTTTTTGTCTCTTAGAGGATCATATCAACTTTTATCAACAAATATTATTGTCCCGAGACAAGAAGATATTCCTAGCAGCAAAAGATATCAAGCCTTTTCATCAACAAGATTTTTGAGGAGGAAGGCGGTGTTATGAATAAAATAATATATAAATAATATAAATATAAATAATGACAATAACTGTAATGATGATTAGTTAATTAGTAATTTGTAAGGAAGAGGGCTGTTTGAATGGGACATGACCCTCCATGAAGAGGCACCTACCTAATATATAAGGAGGCCCATCACTATCCCAAGTCTTCTGGAGTATTTAACTTGAGGTACGAACTTTGTTCATTCTAGTTTGAAATTTCGAGCAAGAAATAATGATATGATTAATCCAAAAAATATTCTCAATAATAATATGGATCATAGAAGTCTAAAATTAATGAGGAAAATATGTTGTTAAAAAATTAAATTAAACAATTTTGTTTTCATTTGTATGTAAAATTGTTTGAAAAATTACAAACCATCTACAAGTCCATGTTTCGTTAACTCACAAAAACACTTATATATCACTTATAGCAAGGTTTTTATTAAAATTTCAACTTTATTGAGCCTAGGAGATTATTCTACTGCCAAGTGTGAGGGGATGTGTAAGTTCATTGAGTTCACATGTGCCCCTGACCCAGGAGGATATTGTTTAGCGGAGATCGGCAGAGAGGTCCAGTCAGCTCCAGAAGTTCGATGTCTGGTTCAGTCTTCAGTATTGCCAGTTCTGTCAGTATCGTCCGAAGAAGATGTCATCAATTTGATCATGGTTCAGTGTCAGGTTCATGGCATGTATTGATGTATTATGTTCATTATGTAATTCAAATTTCGGATGTAAAGGTGGTACAAGTTGGAAACCTAGTGCTAAGACCTAATCCAAAAAATTAAGGTCCAATCCTAGCATAATGCATCTAAATCCTATGTAAAATGTAGTCCTAAATACTAAGGGAAAAAATCCTAGCGCAATGAAAACCTAAGCTAAAACCCACTTTCAGGCCTAAACTATGTGTTAAAACCCAAACAAAAATTAAAACAAATGTTCGAGCTATTAAACAAGGTTCGGGGTCATGGCATGGTTTAAGACATTACAAAATCAAACTTTATAATAAAAATCCACAACACTATGTCCTAACCACCAATATTAAACTGTGTTACAAACCACATCGAAGTTTGTTATAAATATGACAAGTGTTAGACAACATTTATGACCGCAGAGATCGCGTCGGGATTGGAAGACATGTGAACAAACATGCCCAAGCTGTCAGGATAAACCTTGACCGTTGGTGGAAACCATAACCGTTGGGACCAACCTATCTGCCTGCGTGATCACATGTTTCATATTAAATATCTGCCTAGTTAACTAGCACTGTGGCTAAGAAATTTTATCATATAGTTTTTTTTTGGGTTTTTTTTTAACTTAATACAAAGCTAAGGTCATCAACCTTTATCCTAGGAATTAATTAGGAAATAGGGTTCGAGAACTTTATCACCAGATTTTCTCAACCATGCTAAGTTTCTCTTCAAGGAATTTGAGGCTTGAACCTATTTAAATAAACCATTTTTATTCATGAAGGACATTGATACATGGAATTTTTTTGAAATTTAGTTTGAGCAGGACAGAGGCAGTTTTATTTTCAGCATTGCTCGACTGTCAAGAGTTGGAATTGAGTGTAGCGATAGTCATTGGAAAGGCAATCGGCTGTAATTTCTGTTTATACAGTCTAGAAGCACTTAGGAGCACAGTCATTCTAATTCATTTCAGTGTAAATAAATTCCTCACGATCAATCCTAATAAAGCAGACGCCCACTTGAAAGTGGACTTGGAGATGTAGTCCACCAGGGACGAGCTCCATAATCAGTTGTTTGGTGTTGGACCCTTGGTTAAACTGAGAGGGGGGGGGGGGTGAATCAGTTTAATGCAATCATGTTATTATTATTCTTTCTTGTATACTCATTCACATCATCATTTTGTGACCAACTTAATATAGAATGGAACAACAATCTTAATAAAAGAGCAGCAGGTATTAAGCAGAATAAATACAGAGTATCAACACATAATCATCATGCATATAGACAACAGATATAAGTGGAAACCCATAAGGGAGAAAACCACATCTTATTATTGTTGTGATGCAAAGGCAAGCTCCAACTCCCTCTCACCACTGATTTTCGGTAGGTACCAACCTACAGGAGGCTCCTACCTCAATTCTGCAAGCTACAACTTGCAAGGAAGATCAAACTCCCATCTATTTTCTGCAGGGTACAACCTACAGGAGGCTCCTACCTTAGCCAGCTACAACTGACATCTATCAAGCTACAACTTGATATGGAAGCACCAACTTCCTCACTCTTTCAAAAAGCACATGCTGATTTACCTGGATATCAGCTCTGTTATATTCCTTTTTCACTTTTTTCCACTAGCCTTCATATCTGCCTTGTATCATCTCTGAGTCTTCACAGCTTCTCTATCTGCTCTTCCTTTTTCTTACCCTCTCTGCCTCAATTCTACATTCTCTAACTTCTTCAATGCATATCAATGTGATATCATTTATAGAGTTCACCTCATGACTGTTTTTATTCCACAGGGAATTCGAAGTGAACAACCACGACTCTTTGACTTCTGCCTTCTCATTTCTTTGTCCAATTCATTCAAAGGAATATAGCAATTTATACAAATTTCAGTTTTACAGTGGAATTTTTTTTTCCTACCAGAGACTTGCCTTTGCATCACAAACAATATAAAATCAATTAAAACATTTACATTTACATTTGCAACTGATATATTTCATTCAACCCTTCCATTTCTTGGTTCACTGTGTGCTTGTATTTTCTGCTGCTGGCACTGTAACAGTTCTGCATACTCTCTGTTTACTATAACTATGTGTACCTTTGCATATCAGATCTTAGAATCTAATCTTCTTCCATCTCTCATCACACCTTATAACTCTGCATTTTCAAGTTTTAGCCCAAATAATTTTAGAGTCTCATGTATATAAAAAAAGCATTTCTATTAATGCCCAATCTTAGTTCACTTTCTGCCCAGATTCATAAACTCTGCATGAGGAAGATTTAATTTCTTTTCATCTTCAAGCCTATGGCTAAAACCATACATCAACCCTGTTTTTAGTGAGTACTCAAAAGTGATTTCAAAACTCTTGCTTCAAAACCCAAAATGAATCTTTTGTCACAGCATACTAATCCAATATACAATTGCATCACGCGGCAGTTCAATTCCCTGAAGGTGTAACCTTAGTAACAAAACAATGCAATATATAATGGTTGGGGTTGGACCCACCAATTCATACAACTCCAACTAGATTTACGTTGAAACTCTTGTTATAATTCAACCTTGGAATAAACCATGGTTACTGACATAAAAATTTGGTACCTTGTTAACTTCGGTTAATCACTTTAAAATATCTTTCCAGGGCCACATATATTTCAACATATCCTATCATCCAATGCCATTAACTCGCATTCGAATTAATATTTGAATAAAACATATAAACCCAAAGTAATGAACTTTGGCTTTCACTTTATAGACTCTGAATGTAATTGTACTTTGGAATAAACTCAAATTGTGATATGGTCTGGCAACATATATCATAAAGTCTTCACTCTCACTTTCTGTGTGAATTTCCATTGAACGTTTTCCTTTATAAAGTTTGATTAGAGACAAGATACTAATGACTCACGACACTTATATAACCATAATACATCAATATCTTAGGTTCTCCAATCAAGGGTTTGAAACATTATATAAGACCCTTGACGCTAGGTTTTTAAACCCAAGAACTAACATATATGAAAGTTGGGACCCACAACAACCGTAACTCACCCCAACCATATTAATATATATTATGCTCTCTATTCAAATGTTAAGAGTCTTTATAAATAAACCCTTGTCTTTGGATTTATATCCCAACACTAATACATATGATCCCATGTGACCATAGCATTTTAAAGTTTGATTTCAGCACATGTTAAAACGACTTTCTCAGGCCCACTAACCAACTTACCTTGTTTAACTTCCCTGCAACTTCAGTTATGATCCAATGGTCAATCCACTCTTGCGCTCCAACTGAACCTTGGGTGCAGATCCAACAGATTTCACACAATATCGTCCAAATTAGATGTGTGGTGCTTAATTCTAAAAAGTTACGTGATGAAACTGGTAATTGAATACCACTTTAGGACACGTGTCGAGCGACGACCCTAATCGCATTTTTTTCACAAAATCCCCTTAACACTTTTTAACTCCACGACACTTCCGGTTTTGAATTTTGAAACAGTCGTTACTGTTCAGGTCACTGTTCCACCTTTCCTATTAATTTTTAGGCCCAATTATCAAACAAAATCCCCGCTTCTGTAACTTACCAACCTTTGACTTTAGCGTGTCCAATGCACGCATGCATGTATTAACACTGACTTTGATTTAAACCCAAACACCAGCATGTAATATTATTCGAGCCCACAATCTCTATTAACATACCTCTCATTCTCCATCCATCAAATCGATGGCATTCGCACCATCACTCTACCAATTGAATGATCTAATGGATATCGCACTTTTTAAAGAACCGAACTTTAGCACGAAAATAAAATGCGAAATGGGTGGTAAATGAATACCACTTAAGCCACGTGTCAAGAAAAGAGAATTATCAAATTATTTTTTAGAATTCCACTTACCACTTTTTAAAAGTTCAAATACCACCGGTTTTTTTCTCCGAACCTGTCTTTACTGTCCTGCTGATTCCATTTCTCAAGGTTCCATCACTATTATTAACACTCTCCATATATTAACGTTTGTTCCTCAAAATTTTAACATGACATTTTCGCATGTTATAACGCATCGCTCCATCAGACTTATGCTACGCATTCAAGGTTCGATCAACCCCAGAATTACCAAGCTTCAAGCTTCGGCTCTGACCTTTTTCAGTTTGGATTCCGCTATGCCTTAGTTCTCATTGGACTCCTCTTAATTGGGCTACGCCTTCAACATTCTGGACAGGTTTTATCAAACCCCAACCATCTACACAACGCATGTATAGATCGCTATGTTCGAGCTCTTAATTGATTATACAAGATAAAATAGCTAGTAAACCCCTGCATTCGTATTCAGCTGTGCCATTAACTTTAGTAAGGGATCTTCACCCATTTCCATCCAACCCCATCTTTGGTGATTAGTTCCACACACATTGTCACGACATATGTATGTTCGTTCATATATAACCCCAAATTCATTAAAAATCGAATGCCAACAATAAACAACACTTTAGGGAATCGATACACATATAGGTACAGATTCTTTCATATATACAATGAATTTACTTACAAAGCCTCCTCCTTTCTGGCCCTTTCAACCTCACTACTTTTCCTCTAGTTCCTTTGCTACTTCTATTTCCTGGGCTGCCTCTTTCCTGTCTCCTTTGCCTATTTGTTGGTTCTTCTTTCTTCTCTTTTGCCATAGTGATAGTTCAGGTGCTGCTCCTTTCTTACTGCTACCTTTCTTACTTTGCTTCTCTCTTTGCCATCAATGACAATATTTCCAGCATTTGTTCTTCTTCTCTCTGTTCTATGATGTGATTTAATCATTTATTTGCTGCTAGTTTATGTTGTCTTTCACTTAAAACCTTTCATCAGTTAACAATCAATCTTAAGGACAAACTAGTCAAACTACCTAGGCACTCAATTCTATCACATTCAGATCATATTTTATATCAAATTTGGTTGTTCTTTGTAGTTTACTTGTTAGTGGATGTTAACCAGGTTTGTATTGCAACGTGGAAAAGCTGAGCTTAAGGAATTCAATCTAGAGATCGAAAAGTGGAAAGTTGTTCATCAATCAACAATGACAAGAACTGGGACTGTTGAGACTCCTCAAGCTACTAATCAAAACCCATGGATGAGAATCAAATCCATCAGATTTTTTAAAAATGAAACAGATGTTGGAAGAATTATATGAAGAGAAGAAGACGAGAGATGCAACCTCATCTTTGAAGGCATTAAATAAGGACAAAGGTAAAGGCAAGGAAAATAAAACTACTCCTCCATCATCTCCATCATCTTCTTCTTCCTCTTCTACTTCTAGTTCTGAATCAGAAAAAGTAAAGAAACCTAAGAGTCCATTTTTAAAACTTGATGTTAAGTTTGAATTACCTGTGTATGATGGTGAAATAAGCCTTGAGAAACTAGATAATTAGGTAAAATAGTTAGAATTCTATTGTCATATTCAATATATTACTGATGATAAGACAAATATCCAATTATATACTCTTAGAATGGGGGTTACGGCTTTGATCTGATGGGAAAGTAAGACACAGATAGATTTAAAGCGTAAAGGAAAATTTATCACCTCATGGACTAAGTTTATAAAATTTTTAAAGAAAAAATTTTATTCGTTGGGTCACACATAGCAAGTTGTTATTGATTGGCAGCTCTTGTGACAGGGTAAGGGATATAATGTTCAAGAGTTCACAAAGGAATTCAAAAAGGAAGCGTTAGCACTTGGTATTTCTTTGGACACAAAAGAAACTTTGTTGAAGTATATTGGCAGTTTGCATTCATATTTGTAGCATACATTATTAATGCTCAATCCTAATGAATTTGATGAAGTTTGTGCTCAAGCTATTCATGTTGAATCAGGTGGTATACCTTTCACGTTTACACCAAAGACATCCAAGCAGATGGAAACCGAAGATAGAAAAAAGAAGGGCAAGTCAAAGGGAAATAAGTCTACCACAACTCATAAGGAAAATGAGAGACCTAGCTGTACACATTGCCAAAGGATCAGCCATGATGAAGCTAGATATTGGAAACTTCATCCAGAACTAAAGCCAAAGAAGTTGCAAGTGAAGAAGGGTGAAAAGAAGGCTGAAACAACAATCTGACAAGGCTTGGACTTGGGATCCGATTTAGGTGATGAAGGCAAAATCACTTCTATGGTTACAATAGGTAAAGTTTTTGAAGCTAGTACTTCTGCTTCTTTAAACATCAAACAATGGAATGAAGATAAAAGAATCGAGTTATTTCATATAGGGTAACTTCAAAGCATGCTAAGATAGATACATTGTTTGATACAGTATCACCAGCAAATTTGATTTGTGAGTCATTGGTTAAAAAATTGGGTTTGAAAACACATAATCATCCAAAACCATATCCTTTACGATGGTTAAAGGAACAAACTCCAATTCATGTTAGCAAATAGTGTCAGCTAAAATTTGAAATCATAGCTAACTATATCGACGAAGTGGAGCTATATGTGATACCGTTAGACATATGTGGAATTTTCTTAGGAAACCCTTATCTCTATGACTGTGGTGCGGTATTTTATAGGGAGGAACATATGTATCGTCTCAATAAATATGGGATTAAGTACATCATTCGGGCACATAAAACTCAAAATCACTTGAATTTAATCAATGCTAATCAGATGAAGTGCTTAATTATTTCAAGTAAGAGATGCATACTCATGCTGATAAAAGAGAAACATAAGGATCTTAATGATAATTTTTCAGGTTGTGAATTTCAGTATGAAGGTAATTTGGTTAAAAAGGTAGATTCATTTCAAGATCTAGTTAAAGAACTAGAACATCTACTTCATAAAAATGAAATATCACATGAGATGCAATTGATGTCTGATGCCCCTAATAATGGAATGTGTCACAAGTTAGCTATAGAGTGTAAAGAAATAAAGAAACGAATTCTAGGAATGGAATCCATGCGACCCAGTTCAACTCCATACAGTTCACCCATAATTTTGGCTCATAAAAAAATGGGACATGGGGAATGTGTGTCGACTTTAAAGTTTTTGATTCATTAAAGCAGAAAAATTCACAGCATTATTATATCATCAACAACCATTTGAACTTAAAACAGATGCTAGTGGTTATGCAATGGAAGCAATGATTCACATAGATAATCAGCAGCTTCAATACATTCAGTCACATGCTAAGTTGCAACAATCTCACCACTACAGTTGGATGATATTTACTCAACAAATTCACTTAGTAATTAAGGACAAGAAAGGTGTAACAAATGAAGCAGTTGATATGCTATCTAGACTGTCTTTGAATACTTCAGTAGTACTGCATAATATTTCATTGAAACACGAAAGCTATGTAGAACAGTATAGCACTAATGATGATTTCAAAGATATTTATGAATCACTAACTCATGATACTTAGATAAACAAAAACAATTATCATATTTATGACAACTTGTTATATTATTTGGGTAAGTTGTGCATACTACAGAAAGGAAAAGCGAAAGTTATTTAGAGAGGTCATTCTTCTCGAATATAAAAGATACGTAAGGCAGTATGGAATCAATTGAAAGAGAGTCAGGGCAAGTCCAAATTGCACCACGAGAAGCATCAAGTCAATTATCGTTTTCAGGTCAGTAAACAGGTATGGCTATATATATCAGCAGAGACAGGTTAAAAGGGGAAGGTAAGAAACTGAAGTTAATCACGCATGGTCCCTTCAAAATTGTTTAGAATATTGGAAATAATGCATTCCAATTATATTTACTGCCTTATAAGCATATTTAATTAGTTATGAATGTTGAAAGTTTGAAGTTGTATGAACCTCCAATGATTATGGATTCTGAGAATGATATATAGATCCCTTCTATTGGCGACTTATCACCTGAGTATATGACAGAGTTGCAAGAAGATACCATTTTGGACAGAAGAGTTTGTACGTCTAAGCGAAGAGATGTGGAATATCCTCGAGTAGGACTGAAGGGAATGAATTTGAGTAAATGGATAGAGATCAGAAAAGTGAGGGAGTTGTATCCTCACTTATTGTCTACTTAAAATCAAAATTATGTGGTCCAAAAACTTTCAAGCGGAGAGGATTGATTAGGAGGATCTTGTTCAGTGCAGATCGACAGAGACGTCCAGTCAACTCCAGAAGTCTGATGTTTGGTTTAGTCTTCAGTATCGCCACTTCCGTCAATATCATTCGAAGAAGATGTCATCAAGTTCATCATGGTTCAGTTCCAGGTTCATGGCATGTATTGATGTGTTATGCTCTTAGGCTGATGGTCTTTAGAGGGTAAAGTAAAAGGTCCCTCCCTTCAACTCTCAGGCATATGCAGTTCGTGACGATTCTAGTTCTCTAAGGTAGGGGCTAATGACAACCCATCCCAATACCAACCAATGCCCATTCCCATCTCTCCTAAGGTCTGACAGCTATCCCTCAAAAGACCTCATGTTCTAGGGCCTATAAAGAAGACCTCATGATCTACTGCCTCTAAAGATATAGTTCATAATCCCCGATCCATAATATGCATAAGTATAAGCACCAAAGCAAGCAGTTCCTGAACCAGGGACAAGGGAGCAAGCAGTAAAGGAACTCGCGGTTTCATTATTAGTTTACCTTACATCCTTTCCAGTCCTAGAGCCAGAGCTTCTAGCTTCTCTTCGCTAAGTTCCAAAGCTAGTTAGTTGATGACCCAGTTGTTGTTCCACCAGCGGCATATATATTTCCAGGTTCAGTTTATCTCGTTTACTTCGCAGCAACTGACCCAGCATTCGAGCCAATTCGAGTACCGGAGCCAACATTTGAGTCAGTATCTCTTCCAAGTCGAAAGCCATAATCACCCGTTCAAGCTCCATATCGAGACCGAGTTGTGGTTTAAGCAAAACCAATTTTAGATCCTCCAGCTTTATATTCTCCAGTTCCAGAACCAGAATTTTACCTCGCAGAGGCAAAGCTAGTAGATCCTTCACTATATATATGTATTTATGCACGTATAAAGGCCTAGGATGCGCAAGTAAAGGTGGAAGATAACTAGTGGGTAGTAGAGACCCTGTAAAAGAAGCAGTTCGATATCCAGCATTAACTCGCCCAGATCCGTAGCTAGCAGCAAATTGAGATGGAGACACGGCCCCTTGAAGAAGCAATTAATCGAGAACCACCAACAGAAGCAAGGGTGAAGCATGCATCCTCGCCAAGAGAAGGAGCAACAGTGGCAAAGACATAAGAAAGGGAAAGGGGCATCAGCTGCTCATGATCCCATCCCTGTTCTGACTTGCCACCCCACGTATATCCTACCATGTTCTATTTTTCTGCACATACCATTGTGTTCTGACTTCTTTTCACATCCTAAGCTGTTCCGACCATCAAAGCCAACAGCTAGCCAAGCACCAAAGCAAAGAAAGCATCTGAACCAGGAGCAGCAGTAGCAGGAAAGGCAGTAGCCATACCAGCTAGACCATATTCATATCCATATATAGATGCGAAACTATCAGTAGCAGTAGATCTAGCGGTGGATCCCACAGCCGCTTACGACTATGATTGTAAAGAACGAGATCCAGCAGATTCTAACCTTCATGATCGTGATCCAGTTCGTGCCTTATATCTAGAACCTTTAGATCCATAGCCCTCAGCATTCCTTCTGTATCGAGATCGATAGCCAGCATCCGAGCAAATAATAACATCCCTCCTAGTTTTATAGCCAGCACCTTGCCTAGCATCTCTGCCAACCCCAACTTACCCTATTGATCCAGTAGAAGTACCAGTATATATAGCACCATCACCAGGAGCAGCAGTTGCAGTGGTTGATTCTAGAGATTCAATTGATCGAGATCGAGATAGAGAGTCAGAGACAACAGCACCAACAACAGTAGTGCCTGTAACTTACCCAGTAGACCTAGTAGCATCAGTAGCACAGGTAGCATAGCTAGGTACAGAGGTCTAGG
This sequence comes from Pinus albicaulis, assembly GCA_034641835.2. Classification (NCBI taxonomy): domain Eukaryota; kingdom Viridiplantae; phylum Streptophyta; class Pinopsida; order Pinales; family Pinaceae; genus Pinus; species Pinus albicaulis. The sequence continues at coordinate 667,054,555 of CM076573.1, read as the reverse complement.
CTAAAGTACCAGGAGAAAAGGTGGGAAGGGCAGGAACAGGAGCACCGAGAAAGGAAATAGTTTATGTTAAAGATAGATCCCCAGTTCCAGGTCCTTAACCAAGTCCACCAGATCGAGATTGATACCTATAATAAGTAGGAGCAAAGCCAGTAGTAGATCCATACCCATAGACAGCACCAGGTGGTCCATTAGCATAAGTAGATCCAGTACCAGCAGCATATCCAATTCCAGTAGCATCGGTGTAGATAAAATATCCACTTAGACCTTCCATTTCTGTCCCATATACCGGATCGAGATCCATATTGAGATCCAGTTCCAGCGGTTGATGCGGTAGATCCAGAAGTAGATGTTGTTGATCCACCAGTTGGTTCAGAATCACAAGGAGCAGATTGAGTTACAGGTGCAGTTATAGATCCTGAAGCAGTAGAGCCAGTAGTTCCACTGGTTCCATATACAAGTGCGGCGATGGAGGCAGCGGATTCAGTTTTAGATCCTATTGATTCACCATCAGCACCATAAGTAGCACGAGTTGATCCTGTTGTCGACTGAGTTTCTCAAATTGACCCAGAGCCAGTGATAAATTGGTATTTAGTCATAGTTATAAGGTAAGTTATTGATCCAACGCTTTAAGCAGCACCCGTTTTAGTAATATAAATCGCAGAGGATGCAGCAGATAGAGTTCCATTGCTAGCAATGCCCCTTCGCTCGGTTTCAGATCCTACAGCACCAGCAGATAAAGATGTTGTTAGAGAGCCAGCATCTAAGCCAGCAGCATCAATTGTAGTTGTATCCGTTGATCCAGTTTATTCACCGCCAGCACACAGTGGAGGAGCCTGAAGCCCTAAGTTTCCCTCAAGCCCACAGTGAACCTACCTGATCGATAAATCTCTTGCTGCTGCCTTTGACCTGAGATCAACCCTGCTGCCTGACTTACTGCTTTTCTCTTGACTACTGGAACACCCCTGGCCACCCTCACAGTACACCAATCACTATCACAGCAAGCCCACCACCAACAAAGCTGGTAGCAGCAGCCGCAGCAGTTCCAGGTCCTGTAGTTGTTCCAGTTCTTGCCTCCGTAGCTTATCCAGATCTTGCTCCTGCGGTTTCCTTTATAGATTGAAACCCACTTCACTAAATGTTGAAAATGGAATGGATGCGACCCCACCCCAGCGAATAAGCTTATTCCTCCGCTACTCGTGATATCATAATGGAGCCAACCATAAAGGAAAATAAATATGCATGCCTATTATTTATGGATGGGATAAAGTCTTGTTGGTCATCGATCGAATTTGGACTGCCCCTTTATCATACTCCATGTAATAATTCCTATAAATACTGATAACCCTATAGCTGTTAATATATATACCCAGTCAGTTTGCATTAGATTACCCAGTCCGCTTTCATTTCAATCCTCATTCTCCCATTCTGTTTCATCTGTATTCCCCAGTACGCTTTACCCAGCCCACCGTCACCCAGTCGATCATCCAGTACATGTAAGCAAGGGGGATACCGCCCAGGACATGTATTGTCGAAGAAGGAAGGACATACCAATAAATGGATTACATTTTATACTTTCACCCGACAGGACTAAGATGGATGCCAGGGGTAGGGAGGTCTTCGAGCGAGATGAGTGGGCCAATGAATGGAAAGATCCAGAATGAACCGAGAATTGTGTTTGTGTGGGGTGGTCACCAATTAGGAGTAGTAATTTATTAGTAGATTGACAGACAACATCTTTAAGGGGTGAGGCGGGGACGATAACAGCCAACATAGTTTGAGGTAAGGCGGTCCAACGGCTACGGCACTAGCATTCAGTTCAAGCCAGAAAAAATACCAAGAGTGTTAGTGAGGTAACCAATACTTATTTTATTCTGATGCTCAGGATGGCTGGGAAGAGTGGCCAAAAGCGACAGAAGTTAAGGAAGAACTAGTGTGAGGTGGGCGGTGATTATGCACGGGTGTATATTCACATATATAACGCTATCATTGCTTGTGCTCTAGGTGAACGACAGGCAAATGCTACTAGATAGGAGGTGGTTCAAGCAGACATGCCACCTTATGTTCTAGCCATTCCAGACATGAAAGAAAGACGTTCAGTTCAGTCTATGTGAAATCTATATACATTCAATCCATACCTCAGTTCATACCCGAGAGTGTTTGTGAGGTCACCGATTACCCTTACAACTGCTTATACACCCATGCAACATGATGTGTTCCCACCAGACCTCTACAGATACACAGCCCTCGAACTCGACCCTCCATGGAGGAACCATAGCCCTTGAACTAGACCTCTAACCTATACCTCGAACTCACTTAACGCTACGGAACAATGCTATGTTTCTACCTCAATGGTATGGAATGAATTAATGAATGATGTGTGTTACATACGATGATTCGCTGGTTGAGGTTCATACAACATTCTGACATAGCCCCACATAGCTGAGGAACCTTCAACACAGACCCGAGACAGTAGTATGCCTAGCAAGGGGGGAATAAAAAGTAAATTGATCGATTGCTTTATGTTTATGTGTTGGAAAGAAGGGCTTACACTGAATTCACTAGAGAGATTATGGGAACATCCCACTTATGGGGCATTTTCATTGGTCGTGCTACCACTGATGGGGAGAGGTAGGTGGTTTTTTCACTGGACGAGAAAGGACTGGAAAGCAATGGATAATAACCACTGGAGAGGAGAGGAACCACTAGACTGAAGAGAGCCACTAGACTGAAGCACTGGAGAAGACGCACTGGACTGAAGCAGAGGTGATGGTGGTCACTGGTGGCAGAGTAAAAGAGGTGGTTGTTCGCGGGACTGGACTGGACTACAACCACTGACAGCACTGCAGAGGTTGTTGTTGACTTTGAGGGGCTTACCCACCTAGGTAGATGTGGAATCGCTGGCAAGGAAGGGAATCTCTACCAACACTGCTGGGCTCACCCCACCAATAATAGGCTGGGATCGCTTGCAAGGGATGGAAGGATCTAGAAAGACAGCACTGTATCCCGCATTCCCACTCTGTTAGCTTATTGAAGTTAAGGGCTGGCAAGAAAGGGCTTGAGATAAGGGCTTTCATGAAGAATGGAAGGAAGGCGAAGCCAGTACCTCCATTCCCTTCTATTCCCTGGTTCAGTCTCAATGGTAGGAAGGCGAATTTCACTAACGACTCTAGCGAAGTTTGTACGTCATTCTAAGTTGCGTTACAAACTCTACGTATACCTGCCTATAGATACTCTACTGTATACTGCTAGATAATAAGTAGGTTATTGGGGCACGAAAACGATGCCATACACTTAGGTGCCACTTTCAACGCTTCGAAGGTTGGACCAAGCGTCTTAACTAAATCCTTCCATCCACCACCCACCACCCATTCTCTTTAGGCTAGGTAGGCTAGGCAGTCAGCTGATCCAAGTGACCCTCAAGTTAGGTCAGCCCTCCCCCAACCGCCCCGTAAATGCCATTTCCCGGTCATCTTGCGCATTCCCGGGTCTAGGGTTAAGCCTTGTAGTATCCAGTGGTGTTTTGGTGTGTGTGGAAAGGCTGTAATAAAGGTAAGGGAAGTATAAAGGGTTCATAGATGCCATACCCTCCTATTTTTGGCGTGGCTGAAGCAAGAGGTTATAACTCTTGGTAGTTCGGCACTGTCCCTTCCTAACGTCTCAAATCTCCTTCCTAAATACGCTCGGCATCGAAGATTATATTCTATCGTTATTTCTACCAGATGTGTTTCATTCGCATCTCGTACGCGTGTATCGTACGGAGGAACAACGTACTAACGGGAACGGGATGGGATTTTTCTAGGCAGGCAGTGAGTGAATGAAAATGAAGCAACCTTTGTGAAAACTACACCCACCTGCTGATACATCCTTTGTGACAACTGTATATCACTTGCAGGCAGATATGATACATTCATTCCATTCGAGCAGCACGTTCTTTTCTTAACGCCTTTATCTTCTAGCTTGAAGCCAAATGGAGCACCTAACCACGATCTTCACAGAGAACTACGAGATCACCCTTTTCATTCAGGTAGGGGAAACAGATCGTACCATTCGAGCCTTTTCATGTCCTGGAGGTCCAGAGAAAGCAACCATAAACTAGTGAAATGATACGAGTCATGAGAAAAAAACAATGCTTCGTTACAAGGAGAACTTCGTTACATAACTACAATGCTTCGTTACAAAGCCCGAGCCAGTCAAATCAAAATATCTTATCCAGGAGACGGTGTGTCAATATCCTTGATCAACAATCTATCCAAGCAAGAAGAGAATCAATCTATCCAGGTAAGAAGAACGTCCTTATAGGAAGGATTCATAGCACGAGTGATTGGCCTTTCAGTTCATTTACTCTTTCTATGAAAGGTAACATCTCATTTCCTGCCAGTCAAATAAATATATCTTATCAAGTTGGTAGGCCCTTCAAATTCACGTTGAGATACCGGATGCCTAATCATACCAGTTGATCCATAAACATATCTTTATTTCACCTAATTCGCCGTCCGCTCCCTCGTTATCCTGCCCCCCGGGCCTTTATTTATTGGAAGGAACAACCATGCATTAAATAAGCTATTTGCCTATAGACAATTGAGAGTTCGGGAACCCAGATTTCATATGCCTACCCCCCACATAGATTTTCTTTATAAAATACACGTTTGGCGAAGGCTTTTCGGATCGACCGGACCCACCTGGAAAGATAAGGATCTTCTCTTCGATCCTCACCGCTTTAGATCTGGGGCCCTTATATTATATATGTATTTTATCCATTATTTGGATACAGACAAATGCAATTTAAAGACCTAATTTGATGGTTATTATGCCTTAAACCCTCTTAACATGAAGGTTTTATAGAGGAGCGGAGCGGCATCTCAGAAGCTTTTTCAAATTGCCAGACAGACAAACCGGCATGGCTGCCATATATTGCTTTAGAGACAAAGTGGTCATATATTTATTGCCCTTATTGGACGAGGATCAACATCGGGGGACCAGTTTCTAATGGCCCAGGGCAGGGAATTCAGGCACAGAGTGAGCGAGTTACCTCTCCCCCTAGTCGAGAGTTCGTTTCCTCACCCTAAAGAAAACACAGAGTTCAATACCCCAGTGAAGCTTACTTAGACTTATAGTGCATCGGACATATGGAAGGATGGAAGGATGGAAAGAGCTTGACATAGAAATAGAAATAGCTGTACAGGCTTCAAATAGAAAAGCGTTGGTGACGGACTTAAGACTACATCGCTAGGAGATGGCGCTCACACTTATGAAGAGCGCTTAGGAAAAACTGCTATAGAATAACATGGATGGGAGGGATGGGTGAGTAGCTCACATAAGATAGGGTGGGGTGGTGCTTTACCTTTAGCTTAGATCGTGGAACTGCCGGATGACTTGGATTATGGTCCATTATAACAGAGCAACCTTATTATATTATGGGGGGACGAGCTTCAGACTGCTAGGAGATGCTTTATCACACTCGCCTTCTTGCCTTTAGGAATATTAGGTAGGAGGTATTGCATCTATGAACCTTTTATTTCCTTTCACCCAACAACCCATGGAGTGGGGTGGGATGGGAGTGTTTCCCAACCTCTTATGAAGCCAGGAAATAATCAAAATAGGGGACGTCATCAATATACCTTACTTTATAACCCACCCACCTGCAATAACTAGACTAGGACTATACTGGCTTTATTTAATTGCTTCATGGCTACTGCACTATACCTGATGGTATCGGGTTATCAGGATTAGACCGGCTAACCTAACCTTTTCTTATTGCCTGAGAGAAACCTAGGGGAGCGTGGAGTGAGTGGAGGGCTAATCACAACCTAGTCTTTAGACCTTAAACAAATGTAGAGGAGGATGACATGCTATGAAACCCTTGGCTTGGCTTGCTTGGCTTGGTTTACCATTTAAAGGGCTTTACCTACACGAACTTGTAAAGGAGATCTGGAGTGATGGAGGCCTTTAGTCGAGAGTTCGGCAAGCTCACCCTAGACCAGAAATGCACGTAGTGAGTTGGTACTTTTACTTACCTTCGATTATAAGCACCGGATTGGACTCGATGGGATGGATTTTTTGGTTTGCCCTTTTAGATATAGACCCGTCAGGCACTTACATTTGACATATATTGCCCTTATTGGTGGGGTATTTACCTTACTGCCCTTCAACCTAGGACGATGAACTGATGATGCCTCGGGCACCACCCATTAGCTTTTAAGCAGCACTAGATGAGATGGATGATGGTCAATTAGCCAAGGACCTTTGAGTGAGTAGCATGCTCCCTAACTCTGGCGAGGGAGCCACAATATCTCACAGTAATACATATTTTGGGGTTCCGGGATAACCCAAACAACCTAAACTTGATAATAAAAAACGAGTTATAGAGCCTTTTTACTTCGTAATATTGGTTTGTGGGATGTAAAGGTGGTACAAGTTGTAAACCTAGTGCTAAGACCTAATTGAAAAAACTAAGGTCTAATCCTAGCACTATGCATCTAAATCCTATGTCAAATCTATTCCTAAACCGTAAGGGAAAAAAATCCTAGTGTAATGAAAACCTAAGCCAAAACCCACTTTCGGGCCTAAAATATGTATTAAAACCCAAACACAAATTAAAACATTACAAAATAAAAATTTATAATAAAAGTCCACAATGCTAAGTCCTAACCTCCAGTCTTAAACCATGTTACAAACTATGTTGGAGTTTTTTATAAATATGACAAGTGTTAGACAACAGTTATGACCGCAAATACTGTGTCGGGATTGGAAGACAAGTGAACAAATGCGCCCAAGCTACTAGGTTAAACCTTGACCGCCAATGGAAATCGTAACCGCTGGGGCCAACCTGTCTGCCCATGTGATCACATGTTCCATATTAAATCTCTGCCTGGTTAACTAGTGCTATGGCTAAGAAATTTTATCATATAGTTTATTTTTGGGTTTTTTTATTTAATACAATGCTAAGGTCATCAACCTTTATCCTAGGAATTAATTAGGAGATAGGGTTCGAGAAATTTATCACCAAATTTTCTCAACCATGCTAAGTTTGGCTTCAAGTAATTCGAGGCCTGGACCTATTTAAATCAACCATTTTTCTCGATGAAGGACATTCAGACATGGAATGTTTTTGAACTTCAGTTTCCGTAGGACAGAGGCAGTTTTGTTTTCAGCATTGCTTGACCGTCGGGAGTCGGAATTGAGCACAGAGATAGGCGTTGAAAAGGCGAGAGGGTGTTCTTTTTGTTTATCGAGTCCAAAAGTGACTGTGAACACATTAATTCTAATTCATTTATGTGTAAATAAATTCCTCGCGATCAATCCTAATAAAGTAGACCCCCACTTGAAAGCAGACCCAGAGATGTGGTCCGCTAGAGACGGACTCCTTAATCAACTATTTTATTCTTCTTCTCTCTGTTCTACTTTGTAATTTAATCATTTATTTGTTGCTGGTTTATGTCATCTTTCACTTAAAAGCTTTCTTCAGTTGACAATCAATCTTAAGGACAAACTAATCAAACTACCTAAGCACTTAATTCAATCACATTCAGATCAGCCCCTTTGGAAGAAAAATAATTTTTTCTCTGAATAAAATATAAATGTTGGCTATAATAATACAAAAAATTTGTTTTTAATCAATTAGAAGTAAAAAAAAATGTGTGATTAAGATGTTGAAACCTTATACTTTTCAAAAAAAAACTATTTAAAGATATATGTTAACTAATTTATGTCCATGTCAACTTCATATATATATATATAGAAAAAAAGTTGTTAACGTAAAATATTTTAATGTTGTATATATTAAAATATTCAATGTGGCTTATCAATCAAATATTTTAATACAAATTAATATTCGCATATTATACTTAAAAATATATTAATAATAAAAAAGAACAATTTAATTTTCCATTGATAAATTGTCTCGAATAGAAATTATGTATATATTATATATCATTTTAAAAAAATTATGGTTAAAAAATTTATTTGGTCATATATATATATATATATATATATATATATATAGGCTTCAAAAATACAATTAGAATAATGAAAAATTACACATTATATTTTGCACTTTAAAAAAATTTGCACATGAAGAAATTTGCCCTCTAAATTAATGTTAAATGAATACTTAAAATGGATCTATTTTGTCAAATATTTAATTACTAAATATAATTTGTTATTTTAACAAACCTTTTATAATAAAAAGAAATATTGATAATTTATGTAAAGTATACAAATAATTTTAATAAGATATAATAGTTATTTTTTAACACGGGCTTAAAAAAATATTTATTTTTTGAGAATAGTATAGGAAGAATAGGTATGGGTGAGAAACATGGTTGAAATTTGAGAGTTTACATTTTTGAAAACTCAATTACTCATTGAAGAAATGGAGCGGTTTTTGTATATTCTCAATCGTATTGGCAAACAAATAACTTTTTGGGCAATTGTGCTATTAAATTCCATCCGTAGGCTAGAACGATGAGCATGGCTTCAACGGAGAAGACCAGAAGTGACCGGAGGTTTTTGTATGAGCAGGGGAAAAATACAAACACATTAAGAGATTTGGATGTACTTGTCTTATGCTAATTAATGTGGGATGAGCATGGCTTCAACGGAGAAGACCAGAAGTGACCGGAGGCTTTTGTACGAGCAGGGGAAAAATGCAAAGGGATTTGGATGTACTTGTTTTATGCTAATTAATATGGGAATCACTTTAGTTCGTGGCTCTGTTTGAGCAGTGACAAAAAAAACACACACATTAAGATATTTGGATGTCCTTGTCTTCTTTTAATGTGGCGGAGGGGACAGTGGAAATCACATGTTATTCGGTGGACTTGCAAAGCCACCGACTACATGACGGCCCGACCTACATTCAATCGGTGAATGTACTTGACGTAAGTAGTCATGTCTAATTAGCGGTCGTCCTTTGGCATCCCATAGTCCATAAGTTGGGCGATTAAGTGATCATGGTATTATACCGTTCTCATTTTAGGTAGAGATATATGTATTATAATATTTTCAATATAACTATTTTGCAAACTTGAATTGATGCTATCTAAAACTTTGAATCTAACCCAGATTATAAATAACCCTACACACCATTTAAGAAAAGTGTGTATACGTTACAATATATCTAATACTAGAGGATTCCGAGCGTGCATATATAAACTTACAACTAGCAATACTTGATTCCATGAAAAAGAGACACTAAGAACTCTTTTGTTTATACGTAAAAATAACGATCCATAACTAGTTAGAAAATCAAAATGACAAAATAATGTGTCTCTTGGAATTAAGTCTCCTCCAAATACATCCCTATTCAACGTCCATGGTCTCTTTTGTTACTTATTTCGATAAAAATAAATATATGTTCCATGCTCCGTATGTTTATTAGAAGTCGATATTAAATTTTGCAGTATATTAACACAATATATATTACTAGCATTTGCCCCTAAGGGTGCAAAGGTACACCGAAGGAGTAGACTTTGTACTAACTCTTGTGCCTATCAAAGAGTTCGGCCTAGTCGTGCGTGTTTTGTTTGAGATTAACAATTAACATTTTCGAATAAATTAAATGTTAAGAATAATGGAATACTATTTAGAGTTTAAATAGTATTCACATAATTATATTAACCCATTCGATTATTACTATGACATCAAGCTTTAATTAAACACTATGGCTTCGTTCAAAAGGCTATATTAAGGTTATTCACATAATTATATTAATCCATTCCATTATTACTATGGCATCAAGCTTTAATTAAAAAAATTTAAATATTAATTTTAAAAACAATTATTGAAAAAACAAATAAATGTTAAATATAAAAATTAAATTAAAGAATATATATACTAAACTTTATTAAATTAAAAAAAAATCATTAATATTAACATTAAAAATAAATGAATTAAAAATAAAAAATATTAAATTTTAATAAATAAATAAATTGATAAATAAATTTTAAAATAGAAGAAAAAAAAATTAGAGTTAAAATTAAAAAAAAAAAGGAATACAAATTAATTTAAAATAAAAAAGGGGGAAAATTAAATAAATTTAAAAAATAAAATAAAAAAGAAAATTAATTTTTAATATAAAACTGAAAATTTAAAAAAAAAATTTAAAAAGCTAAATTTTAAATGTTAAATTTTATTTAATTAAAAAAAGGGAAATTAAAAAAAATATTTAAAAACACATATTTAATTTAAATTAATTAAAAAAAGTAATTAAATAAAATATTAAAATTTATCAAATAAAATTAAAAAAAATTAAATTAGTTTAAATTAAGGTGAGTCCGATGCATTTAAAGTAACAATTTTCTAAATGTGTGAGTTTTGTAAACTTCGCACGTCTTTGTAAAGTAACGGGTTTTTTTAATAAACTTCGCACGTCTTCGTGAAGCGTCAGCCGTGCGATGGTGAGACTCTAGATTGACGGTCTGTACACATTTCGCGCGGCATCTTCAACCGATGTACAACGTCCGAAGGTGCGTTTTACCTGGCGGTTTTGAAACAATGGTCTAGCCACGTGTCATTTAATCAATGGAATCGCTGTGATTTATTCAATACCGCCTGTCCCGGAAAAGCGGTGTGGAATGGCAACCGCCCCTTCGACATTAATTCTCCGTATTCACTACCAGATTCCGATTCTGTTCAGAGCCTCCGTCACATCTGGCCGCTCCCACAACGCATCCGAGTTAATGGAGGAAGGGAGTGGGTGGAGGTTATTCGAATTCATTGAAACCGCGCGCAGACCTCCATGCGAAACCGGTAGTTTACCCACTCAAAACCGCTTTTCAAAACTTAAAATTTTTGATTGCTTTGAACGCCGGGTTTCAACACAATTTTAATTCGATTCCATTCAGAATTCCATCGCTCCTCTCTAACACGTCTTCCTCTGCATCCAAGCTTGGAATCGACTTCAATTTGCGTTGAAATCGGAATTACTCCACCGCCTTAAGTCAAATAGCAGCGTTTAGTTTGACAAAAAACATAGTTCTTCAATGATTAAAATATATTCGATCTCAAAGGCTATTGCTTCCTTTCTACAGCAGAAGGATCAAAACATGTTTTGATTTCTATCGAACCTCCATACAAGATTAACACGCAGATAATTGAAATGATTCAATTTAACACATGCGCATATAAAGATGAATCGATCTTGTGAATTCCAACAAATAAATCGGATTGAATACTACCCCTCTCATGCAGAGCCTTAGTATGTCTAAACAAACAGAGATTTGTTCTGCTATGCTCAATTAACAGAATAAATCTCTTTGACTTCCTCTAAATTTCACTGAATCGATCCCGGTTGGAGTAGATATGTACTCTGTCGTTGAATTCCTCCGCAGACAGCCAATTTCAGCATATTTTGTGTCAAGACGGCTATTCCGAGCCCAAATTTGATCAATTTGACCTGTAATTGTTCAAAATCGAGCCAGGTTGCGAATTCTGACGAGTTTGCGATAATGTTCGCTAGTTCTGAGCTTAAATTCACTGTACCGAGGTTGAATTTCTGGTATTTTTAGCAATTTTCCCCTGCATTTTCTATGAAGGCCAAATTCATCAAGTTCAAAGGCAAATTCGTGATATTTTGAAAGAATTTTGCCTTGAATTCCCTGTAAAGATGAGCATTGTCGGGGTCGACATTGGAAATGAGAACTGCGTTGGAGCTGTCACAAAGCAGCGCGGCATCGACGTGATTCTCAGTGATGATTCCAAGCGGGAAACCCCGACAATGGTGTGCTTCGGCGATAAGTAGCGGTTCCTCAGCACGGCAGCGGCGGCCTTTGCAACGCTGAATCCGAGAACCACTATTACGCAGATCGCCCATATCGATCCTCACGACACGTGTCAGATATTGTGTCGAAGACGACTAATCTCTACAGTGTCGCTACGAAAAGCTCCACAATAGAACACCTTCGGTGTAATTATAAGAATTTTTTACATGTTAATGAATTTTAAGTAGAAAATTGATTTAAATTTTATATGTACATGGGAAAATGTTATTTAATAATATTCTCACTATGTAAATGTGTAACTTTTTATTTATGAAATATTAAAAACTATTTATAATTTTATTAGATATTAATAAATACTTAGCAAAATACTTTTGTTTAACTTGTTTATGAATACATATTTCTTATTAAAGGCTCTATTTTTACTTGGTGTCTTATATGTTTATTATACACCTTTTGTTATACTCCTTACTAATCTCCTAGTGACTCCTATTCCCCCTAAATATTTAGGATTTATTAACTTTATTTTTCTTAATTTCAAAAATCTCATTATGAGTGAATTTGATAAGATATTGATGAACAAGATGAAAACCATATACGTTATTTATTTATTTTTCCATTTTTATGCATCTTAGTATGAAATCTAAAAAAACAAAAAATTAAGAAGCCATTTTTTGAATGATTGTTTAGATGTTGATGAATTTTAAGTAGAAAAATGATTTAAAATATATATGTATGTGAGAAAATGTTATCTAATAATATTCTCACTATGTAAATTTGTGATTGTGTATTTATGGAATATTAAAAACTATCTATAATTTCATTAGAAATTGATAAATACATAGCAAAATACTTTGTTTTATCTTCTTATGAATACATATTTACTATTAAAGACCCTATTTTTACTTGGTGTCACATATTCTTACTAGATACTTTTTTTATACCCCTCACTAACCTCTTAGTCACTCCCATTCCCCCTAAATACTTACGATTTATTAACTTTATTTTTCTCAATTTTAAAAATCCCTTTATGAGTGAATGTGATAAGAGAGTGATGAAAAAGATGAATACCATATATGTTATCTATTTTTTTGTTCCATTTTTATGCATATTTCTACAAAGTCTAAGAAAATAATTTTAAGAAACCCTTTTTAGAATGATTGTGATATGACCTCAGTCAACTAGGTGAAGACCCCAAGTGTTTTCAAGCCCCAAGTGTTTTCAAGGTTTGTATTCTATATTTGTTTATTTTAGTGTGACATCTAACAAAAAAATAAAGTAATAATATTGAAATTTAAAATCTACTTTAAAATGAGCAACTTCTTTTATTGATTGAAGTATTTGAACCAAATCAAGTTTATAACATCATAGATATACTCTCCACTTGATCCGAGAATAATTTTCGACTTCCAACTTCACAGAAAAACATGTTTTTGAATAAATAAATTTAGTTAATTTCACAATCTAATTTGTGTTATGAGGATAGTTAGATGGTTCTCTCATGTTATTCCAACTTCAAAATAAAAAATATTATCATCTAATTTTCAGTTTCATATTACTAAGATAAGAGAATCCCCACCATATCTGCTATTACAATTCTACTCATTTCAGGTTAATTACAATTATTCAAGGATGATCAAGATGTGGCTTTATTTAGTCCATCTCGATTGTTTTTCAATGCTGCTTCAAAATTTGGGGTATCATGTGCTCCTCATAGGGGTGATGCAAATTACATAATATATTGATTATGTCAATATTCTCAAGATGTAATTTAGACTATAATTTTTTTTAGATAGAGACAACATATCCTTGGACCTGACCTAAATTATGCACTCACTAGTGCATCGCTCATGACTATCACCATACTCATCAATCAAAAAAATTAGTAGAGTGTTATCAAGTCCAAACAAGTTTGATACAAATTAACAAGGAAGTGAAAGAGAGAATAAAAAATCTATATCAGACTCGACCTTGTCATTGGGCACGTAACAAATAATATGTCCTAAATATGTGAGAAACATCAGCTAAGCATAAACATTCTAGGGAACTACTGTCTCACAAGTAAGATACTAAGGGAAATAATAAACTAGCAATTGCACCAAATGTTGCGAAGGAAACTCCCCAAGGTGATAGCGTATAACACTAACTTGCCATCTTTGACAACTATTCAAAGATAGAAAAATATCAACAAAGGGAAAGGACCATGCTACGATGAAATCTTACAATATTGCTTTCTTGAGCCTTACAAATCATGATTCCTATGTTCAATTTAAATACATTGTCTAATTATGCCAACATGAATGTCTCGTAAATAAATAAATAGATCATGATTTTCTACCTCTGAAATTAGTGGGCGTTTTGATACAATTCTCCATATTTCTTCTTGATCACTACCATTATTAATTTTATTTTATATTTTTAGTGTTTTTAGCAAGTCTCATCTTATGAAAATGAGGTATTTCATTCACATTTAATAATCTAAGAATATTGTTCTCAGAGAATGAGAAAAATAATATATATGAAAAAGAAAATAGTTATGAACATGCCTTTGTGTTGAAGCACAAGGGAAAAGGAATGAAAATTTTTCATGATCAAAGAGACAAGACAAGAAGCCAAAGAGATCACAACATCAAATCATACGGGAGAGGAAACTTCAGCCTAGGTATCAAATGAAACTGCTACTATTGTGAGAAACATAATGATTATGAAAAGGATTGTAGAAATGAATATGAATTTTCTCATCTAAAGAGTGAAGAGAAGAGAGATTCATGAAATGAAAATAATGAGTGGTTTTCCAAATTTAATGATGATAAAAGTTACCAAGAGACAATTTATTCAAGAGATAAGAAGGTAGACATGGTCAAAGGTGAAGGAACAAACCCAATGAAAGTGCCTAGTGGAGGTGTTAAAGATGTGGGGTATGTGTGTACTTGGCCTAAATAAGAAAATGTAGACAACAACTACTAAAGCATAATTGCAAGATTAAATATTATGGAAAGGGTTTGAAGAGGGACAAATACAAAGTGGTTGCAAAATTTGTTGAAAGAGACCTTGAGAGGTATACAGATACACGAATACGACAACAAGCATTGGTGGCTGAAAAAACATCCAAAAATCAATTATGGCATGAAAGCTAAAAAACCAACTATGACATGAAAGAAGGAAATGTAGAAAACAGCTTCTAAAGCATCATTCTAAGATTAAATCTGATGGAAAGGGTTTGAAGAGGGAAAAATAAAAAGTGGTTGCAAAATTTGTTGAAATTTCTAATTGGCTGTGATTGACCCACTACCCAACAACTCCTTTTTCTCCTTTGCGAGAATATTAGCTAGTGATAGAAGGGTTCTTCTTCAGGTTCTATGCTATAGGGAATTCTTGAATGGAATCAAGAAATTGATTCTTTAATAGAAGAAATATGACTTTAATGAGGGTTAGTGTTTTAGTGGATCTGCAATTTTTGAAACCCCGAAGCTAGTGGAATTTTTTTTTTCCAAGGCGAGACTTTGGTTGTGCCAATCAAAAAATGGAGCACAGGAAGATAAAGATCAATAAAATAAAGAATAAGGTTCAAAGTTAGGTGACCTTCGACAGTTTGATAAACAAATCTCACGAGCTTTTGATGTTGTGCAATGTAGAAGTGGTGCCACAATTTCTCTAACTCATTCGTTACAATATTTTGCTTTAGTTCCCAATGCATTTAATGAATTTTTCTCCTGAGTGAAATTTCATGCTTTTGAGTAAAACTAAATTTTTTAAAGAAATTTAATCTAAATATTTTCATAATTTTATTAAAGAAAAACTTGCAACCTAATTTATGATTAGAGTTATGTATATGTTTGTAATTTTTTGCTTAAATATATAAAAATTTTCCACCAACATATAATAGGTTTTTTTTATATTTCCTAATCAAAATTGGGTCTCAAATTTTTGGAGCTATTAACTATATATGAGGAATTATTTAGTATAAATGACTCATTAAAAAACCATTAATTTTTAATTAAAATAATGTAAATTGATGTAAGAAAAGAAAAAAATATTTACTACCTCTATAATATTTTCTCACTTTTTGCATTATTTTGTAAATTAATATATTAATTACTTGTAGAAAAACTATAATTTTTCAATTGAGAAATTCTAAATTTATGTAAACTTTAAAATATATATAAAGCTATTTTCAATTGAAATATTGTAAATTTATGTAAAAAAGTTTCAAAGACTTCTATTCTTTTTTCGAATATTTAAATTTATAAAAATTTAAACTGATATTACTAATCCCGTCAAATTACTTTTTCCAAAATATTATTAATGTATTATTAAAATAATTTCAATAAATAACAATCCGGTAGTAGGTTTACCCATTTCTTTATTGGTTCTCTTTAATCTCGCGGTTTAACTTTAAGCTTGTGCATTGGAAATCTATATATGAATGGGAACACTTTTTTTTATGATTTCATAGAAAATCTGTATTTACAACTCTATATGTATATGTATCGTTCTATTCACATATATTGACATACATGGACATCGCATGTTTCAAATTATCTTTGGTTGTCCATGTATGTACACGCCTTTTCAAGTTGTCTTTGTGTTGTACATTGTTGCTTCTATAAACTTCAACGTAGGATTTACTCTGCTAATGGAATATTGCTCTCCATCCAGTAATAAACCGTCGCTGCTCTGACTCCCGTCTCTAATCACTAAATCCGACGTCCTCACCATCGCCCCATTGAGAACACCCAACATCTCCTCCATTTCTGCTCTACAGGTTACACAAATTCATAAAAATTGAAAACTGAGAACGTTTACGCAAAACTTCTACTAAATGCCGGCAGATGAATACAACCCTTCGAATTTTCAGTGTCATTGAAGAATCTGAAAAGAAAAATAAACATCAGAACCGAATATAGTAACAAAGAATCGGAACTGAATAAAGAGTGATCAGGAATTATGAAATGTAAAATCATTAAAAAAAAATTGAAGGTACGTCGAAAAAGTATTTTTTTGGAGACTATACAATAATTTTAGTGTTTCGTGTACAACGCCATCAATGATATCTGAATAGAAAAAATGAAACAAATGAAACGAAAGTGACTAAACTAACTAAGAATTGAGTAAAATAGCAACCTGATTTTTTTTGGAAAAAAGTGACGAAATAACTTTTCGCCGTCTTTGCTACATCATTTTAGTGATTACTGTATAAGTCTTTAATGGTCGATGAAGGGAAAACTAAAGAAAATACAGTCACTACATTCATAAAAAATACATCGGTTATTAGGGATAGGTTGGCTATCTTTCCAATTTTGGGCTATTATGAAATGCTTCAACCAATACGCTGCAACTCTCTTATATGCCGAGGTAGAAGTTGATATGAAGTGGCTTCCATAGACACGTTAGGAACTGTAGCAGATGCTATGGAAATTAACAGAATTATAAGTTTGTTTCCGTAGCTGAATGAATGAAGACAATGAGATTTCAGAAATACATAAATATATTGAACTGTTGAATAGTTTCAACTATCTTCACATAGCTGAATAAATAAAGACAATGAGATTTCAGAAATACATAAATATATTGAACTGTTGAATGGTTTCAATACATAAATATATTGAACTGTTGAATAGTTTCAACTACCTTCACAGGCTCAAACCTAATAGTTTCGAATCGCTCCAAATTTTCCAATCGTCTAACATACAATCTAATTAATAATGACAAATGGACTATAGAGAAATTGTTTAAAAAAAAAACGCCTTGCAACACTTCAAACCTAAACCTTAATATACCTCATCATAATACACAGTGGGAATATCACTTGTTTTATAACTTTCAAAATAAAAATTTCACGAAAAAAACCAATTTTTTTTCTCAATATAAAGTAAAAAAAAATTTCAAAAAAAAATTAAAGAACTTAAAAAATATATATTATAAAATTTTAATACGTCCAAGGTAACCATACATATATGGTTAACACATTGAATTAAACACATTTATTTCTGTTTGTACTTAAAGGGCAAGCCATCGATTTTCTCAAATTTCAACTTCATATTTTTTTTCAAGTACTTGATAATTGAATATAGTTTATTATTTTCACAAACATGTTACCGTATAAAAATAATTTTAATAAGATATAAAAGTAAATTTTTAACAAACTATAAAAACGGTTTAGTTAATGGGAATAATATAAGAAGAATGTATAAAATACATGTGTAAACAAAGTTTAAATATGAGTCTAAATTTTTGAAAATTCCATTATTTATATATTTATTTTTTATTGGTTTTTGTAAATTTTTATTTGTATTTGATAGATAGGGTGGTAGGAGTGGTGGGTGTAATATTTTGTTTTAAAAATTTAGAAGAATATAGATATGTTTGAGGTTTAGGCTTGTCTTCCAACAACGGTGTTGAAGCCTATGCCTTATATTAGAGTTTGAGACAAATTGTGAACTTGGGAATTGAGGAGCCGATTGTTTTTGGTGATTCCTTGAATATAATTCAAAATTTTTATTTAGTATCTCTCACATTAGATACAAAATTAAGTCATATTTTCAAGTAGATTGATCACTTGTATCAATATATGTCTCTAAGAAAAAGTTTCATATTCACATATCGAAGAGCTCTAATGCTAATCACATAGATAATTTGGGGTCAAGGCTAAACCAACGTGAAATTATATGGAAAGAGAAAAAGGGGAATGTTACCCTTTATTAATGGTTAATCATGAGACTTAAAAATCAAAGAGAAAGAATAACTACTCATGGTTCAATGTAACATTTTAATGATTTGTAAAATTTTGTTTTTTTAGGTCAGTATTGACGAATGTACAAGTGGAACATTGTATATATTGTAGCATTTTTCTCAAAATATTCAAGATCGGAATTATGTAGATGGTCATTGACACATAGTCAATCCCAACCATATTCATTGGTTTCCACTTGGTTATGTAAATCATGTATTTGTGTTGAGCTTTAGCTCAATGTATTTTAATAAAAAAGCTATACTCAATTCTTATTTTAAAAAAGTTGTATTTCATAGAAAAATAACTCTTGGAAAAAAATTCCATGAAATTTAATAGAGAGGAAAGAACAGTAGGAATCTCTTCCAAAGAGAAAATGAAAAGTGACTAGAGGTTTGTGTATGAAAAGTGAAAAAAATATAAACACATTAAGAGATTTGTATGTACTTATATTTGATTAATGTGGAGGAGAGGGCAATGGAAATAACATGTTAATAGGTGGTGTTGCAAAGTGATCAAATAGTCGAAAACCAATCCTACATTTAGTCAGTTAGTGTACTTGATATTATAGGTCATGTCTAATTAGTGGTTTCCTTGTGGCATAACATCATCCATAAGTTGAGATATCAAATGGTTATGGTATTATACCATTCTTTTCTACGACCCATACTAAGGTAAATGTGTTATTCATCCTAATTGAAATTAAACAAAAAAAAAAAACACAAAAGAAACTGATAAACAAAATTTTATTTAATAATGAAGGTCAGGACCTTCCTTACATGCCCCAACATATGCATTACATCCCTATTTATTTTGGAGGAAGGAAAGATCTCCATATTTCAAGAGGCAATTCCTATTTTATAAACTCAAAGGAGATTTATAAAAATCTTCTAAAACTTAGGGTCTTATCTAAACAAATTCTAAATAATTGAGATGTTTTAGATCAAGGTATTTTTTAAGCATTTAATATATATATATATATATATATATATATATATATATATATATATATATATATATTATTATTATTATTATTATTGTAGGCTACTAGTTTGGTTTGAAATTTCATATATATATAATATATGAGAATGTTGAATGAAAAACATGCAATTTACTATAAAAAATGGAAATTTTTTGGTTGCAAAATTCCACCCCTAAAATCATCTCTTCTAGAATTTTACATAATCTAGGATTTTTAAATCTTCTTAGAATTAGAAAAATTAAATATTGTTCGATGTTTTTCTGAACAACGTTCAAAAAAATGACTTATTGCATAGGTTTCAAGTAATCCAACAAAAAATAATGTGATCTATGTCTAAACCTTAAGAGGTGATATATATATATATATATATATATATATATATATATATGCAGAAAAAGAGTAGAGCATTATAAAAAATAAAAGACATAAAATAAAACCATCATTATATATGCAACACACCAATATACTTAAGTGAATACTTTTTTAATGTTTCATCTATGAGACCATCCACTTGAATATGGTCCAACATACCTCCTCCTTGGGAGGGTCATAGGAAGTCCTAATTGTAGTATATGATTCGGTCTCTTTAAAGAGAGAAATGATTGAAAAGAAAAAAATAGAAAAATGGTATATAACTTCTAGGGGAGAAAACTCAAATGTTGAGGAATTATAATTTTAATGAGGAAAATGAATTATAGAAAATGAGGAGGAAAACCTCTCTATTGATGATAAAATTCTAGTCACATTTGATGAGGTCAAATATAAGAAATTACTTGGTGGCCCAAATAAAATATCTAACTAATTTCAATTTTTATTATTATTTATAAGAATAAAAAGGTCAAAAGTAGTTCTTAATGACCTTTATTTAGGAAACTAAGTTAAAAATAATGATTTTTTTTGTCAATTAATGAAGAGTAGGTTAAATAGTTAGAAACTATTATTAAATAATGGATTTATTAAATTAACTCTAGGTGAGAGGGTAAAATAGGTAGAAATAATTCATAAATAATGATTTAATAAATGATTTCCATGAGAATGTTTAAAAGGTTAAGAAATAATTCATAAATAAATCATTTACTAAATTATTCGCATGAAAGTGGATAATGTGAGTGAAAATATATTAAATTATTTTCCTTTGAATGGGAAAGGTAATGAGAACAAGAAAAAAATAATGAATTTATGAGTTATTCTCATGCGAGTGGGTTAATTAATTGAAATAACTTAGAAAAATGGTTCCTTAGTGTATTTCCTAAGGTAAAAGTGGTTTTTAATGTGTAAAACCCAGAGCAATATGGTTTATTTCGATCCATTTAATGAATTTGGCTAGGTGATGACCTTTTGTCTAAAAATGAACACACACACACACAAACATAATGACAATATCTTCCTACATAAGCCTCCTCAAGAGGAAAAGATACATTCATGACTTTGATTTTAGAACTCTACAAAGTGGGTAGCAAATTTGGAAAATTTTCTCCCTATCATCCATGTGGGATATTTGGTTGTTGATTCTTCCACCTTATTAAGTATTGAAAGTGCTCCTTTTTCCTGGTATTTTTAACCACCTTTTTGTCTAGTATAAAATGAATTTTCTTTTCTGGTGTTGGAGGGAGCTATTTTCCCCATTTAATGATCTAAACTCCACCACTAAAAAGTGTAACTACTGAAAAAATTGATTGTGTCCTTAAAGGGGTGCATATATTAAACATTAAAGATTATACAGATTCCAATATATTTAGGATGTCCTATTTCATAATAATTTAAGCACATTTTCCTCAAGGCTTTCCATGTTACAATATTTTTTAGTTTCAATTCATTATACTCCCCCTTATAAAATATTTCTTTTCGAAGGTATGCCATAGCCATATCCTTGAATTTAAAATATAGCTATATTATATTTTAGTCTCCTCTGTATTTGTACCTACTTGTAGTTTTGGTAACAACTTCTTCACCTTGTCCTATAATTCTTGCATACTAACTAAAAATATCTTTATCGTTAGCACATATCAGATATTGTTTCCAAACATTTATTAGCTTATAAATTCCCCTTGGATGGATTCCATACAAAATTGGAAGTGGACTTAATCCTGTACTTCTATTAGGTGAGTCATTATCTGTAAATTTGACTGGATCAAGTACTTGACCTTAACTGCTTGGGGTGTTCACTTACCAAAATATTCATGATATTTCCCAAACTCCTAGTTACCACTTTTGTTTTCCAATTAGTGTGAGGATAATATATTGAATGAAAGATAAGTTTCACTTCTAAATTTTTCCAAAATCCTCTAAAAATGGCCCACAAATTTGGTATATGTATAAAAAAAATACTTCTTCACAATCCATTTAATATAACTACTTGTTTGAATAATAAATTTGTAATATTAGTTGCATCATTCATTTTATTTCAAATTATAGAGTGTGTCATTTTTTAGAATCTATTAACAACAACTTATATTGAGTCAAGACCTCTTGGAGCTTTTAGGAATCCTAGCACGAAGTCCATGCTTACAAAGTCCCGTGTTGTATTTGGAATTGGTAATGGTTGATATAATCTAGTTTTATATCTTATTTCTTTTTCATATTGACATATTCTAGATCTCTTGATAAATCCTTGACATCTATGTGCATACCTAGACAAAAATAGAATGCATGTAATTATGCAAAAAAAAAATCTTGTACAAAATTCCTTGCTAATCCTCCATTGTAATTTTCTTTCAACAAAACTTCCCTCAATGAACATTTTAGAATGAATGATATAACACCTTTAAAAAACAATCCTTCTTGTATCATATACCCATGGGGTTCTATCTCCACTTGGTTTCACAAGCTAGACGAGCTTCTTTGAATTTTGTATCATTTTTATAAATGTATTTTAAATCATTGAACCCTAAAAAATTTACTTAGAATTCATGCAATATTATACTAACTCTACTCAATGCATCTTCTACCACGTTTTATTTCCCACTTCTATGTTTGATAAAAAAATGTATTTTTTTTCAAATACTCCATCCATTATCATGCTTATGATTCAATTTTTTCACGTTGTTGATAAAGTGCAAATCATGATTCTCAATGTAAAGAATAAATTATTTAGGTTTGGGGTAGTTTCTTCATTTCATTAGTGTTTGGATAATGACATAAAACACCTTATCGTATGTGTTGGGGAAAAATAATTTCCTGTCATTTAATTTGTCAACCAGGGGGTTTCGTAAACTTGTGAAGCATGCATGCACTATATGTGCTACAAATTGTCTTTCAGTTTAGATCAATCTAACTACAAAATAATGAAAAAAAATTCACCTAATCTATGAAATCAAGTAATGGAAATTAAATTCAACTAACCTATGAAATCAAGTAATGAAAAGAAAGAAAACAAATTCAAAAGAAAATATACTGCACAATCACACTCGCAACAATTGAAATTTTAATCTGAGAAAGCATTTCAAAATATGTAAAGGAAAACAAGTAAGGTACATTCAATCACTTCAACATCCAATATTATGAAATCACCCTCTTGAGATGATTCACAAGTAAATGATTATACTTTAGTCTTTAAATCTAGGAAAGCAATTAAAGCATGCAAAGGGGAAACACAATAATTGCATAAATTAGGTATTCAAGTATTCAGTTTAAAAATATGATAAAATCACCTTCTTGAAATGATCTTTAAGAACACCCAATTATACAATTGAATGAGGATATAAAAGGCAATGTAAAAGCATGTAAAAGTAAACCTCAATGATTATATAGGTTGAAAATTCAATCACCCAATTTGGAACATCTTCTTAGACTGATCTTTTAGGAACATTCAACTATACAATGAATTGATAGTTTGATCTAAGAAAGTAAATAACAGAACATGAAAGGAAACTAAATAACTATGAGCTCTATTGCTTCAAACTTAATCCAAATGGAAAATAGATAAATATATCCTTTGGAAATGTTTTTAGAAAAGAAAATATTACACAGTCATTCTAAAACTAATACTAAGAAAGAAAATTATCTTTAATCTATAAAAGCAAGTGAATCTCACACATTCTAGGTAGCTGATCTAAAATTATGAGAGATAGTAAATAGAGATGCTCTATATGTAAGAAAAACCAAGTCAAATGAAGGAACATTCATGAGTAAGGTGACACAATCTAATTCTCTATTCAAAGGTTGAGCATGACTCCAATTTTACACATGATTTGATATGAGAAATCTTCCCCTATTTATACAAAAGATGATAAGTTATCTCAT
Source organism: Pinus albicaulis (assembly GCA_034641835.2). Taxonomy (NCBI): domain Eukaryota; kingdom Viridiplantae; phylum Streptophyta; class Pinopsida; order Pinales; family Pinaceae; genus Pinus; species Pinus albicaulis. The sequence goes on along the minus strand of CM076573.1, from coordinate 667,030,884 downwards.
TAATGAGTGTCCATGAATCCATCCCTATATATCTATAATTACAATTGAAATAGGAAGTTATAAGGCACATGTTTTCTTGAAGTTACAATACAAATAGGAAATGAGACACGTATTCTTATGATCCCATGATCTTCTCCATCCAAATTCGAATTTGGCCTTAGGAGGCCACATAAGGGTCTTCTAGAAGATTCTTTTTTACCTACACATGGCAAAAAACTCGTTCCACTTGTTAGGTATAAGTATGGGCATATTATTTTCTAATTTGTAACCATAAATTCACTTAAAAATACTAGTAATTCATAAAGTTTGGAAAAACATAAATGTAACCCAATCGTGGAAATGGTAAGGTAAATGTAATGAAATGGAGGTGGAGTGAAGGTGATAATATGGAAATATAAGTAAAAATGTAATGGAAGTAAATTCCTATTTCAAGGCCCAACATACACCCCAACTAAAGCTATTGCATGTCCTCATGCAATCTATTACATCAATTTTTTTTTATCCTTTGAGCTTTGGCTTAACTTTGCATGATATCATTTGATAACTTCATACTTTTGCAAAGTCTTTTAGTTGAATTGAAACATGGTTGGTTCTTTTGTTTCAACCATATTTGGTTGTTGCATTCAATTTTATCTTTAAAGTTTTCATAATGATAATTTGTTGCAAACTATATTTCTATTGGATTACATCATGGTTGGTTATTGTGTGACAATCATGATTGTGTTTGTACCCAATTATCTTTTTGAGTAATTTTGAAAAGTCATTGTATGCTCATAATAATAATGTAATAGTTAATATATTTTGAAAGTATGTGGGCTTTTGAATGTGATATGAATGTGGCAAAATGTGAATATCAATGTACCCCCCCCCAACTGATGGTATTGGAAATTTATGAAATGAGGAAAACAAGTGTTTTTTCCAAAAATTATCATTCTAGATTTTCAAGGAATTCTATGGTAAAAGGTTATAAAATGACATACCTTAACTTACCCTTTGAAAATGGATGAGATGCATGTGTGATGGCTGCAAAATTCTGATCATAATCTTCTTCATGTGGTTGTACAAGTTATGGATAGAAGAGTGAATATATATTTTTATCGCTTCTACTAAAAATGTTGAATTTGTTGTGAAATGATGTTGATTATGTAGTTGTCCTCTGATTTTGTAGCTTCCATCTAATTCTGCAATTGCCATCTGATTCTGTTGTTACCCTATGATTCTGCGGCTGTCATCAGTTTCTGTTGTTGTCATCTTATTCTGCAGCTGCCATATGATTTTGTTGTTGTCATCTGATTCTGAAGCTGCCATCTGATTCTGCAACTGCATAGTGGTGCTAATCCTTTGTAGCGCATATCTTCTTCGTTTGATTCAAAATGATGAAAATGATAATCTTCATGTCTACAAAAGGCATTGGCATAGTTCCTGCTATGTGAATAAATGTCCTGATGTCAAACATAGCAGTAAATTTTTGACTTAGTGGCCATTAATGGATTCCACTAGTCAACACAAGAACTCTCACCATTGATGAAAATGAGAGTCAAGATGCCCAAACACATCTTGCTAGGTACGAATAATTTTGTTGTTGTCGAGTACCTAGAAGATCCGATGAACAAGAGACATTAATGTGTTCCCATTGTTTGTCAACAAGAAGACTTTCCATTAAGAAATGCAAGCCTCAAGGTGTTTTTGTAAATATTTTAGACTCAAAGGACTATGGACTCAATAATTTTCATTGAAGCATGTTTTATTTGCGAAATTAAAAGGATAGGAGAAGGAAAATAGAAATGGAAGATGATGATGGAAAATGAAAATGGGAAATAAGTATGCAAGTGAGCTTCTTGCTTTTATTTCTGGGTTAGGAGTAGGAAAAATGTAATGGAAATTGTATGTAAATAAAGGAAAATGAACATCAGACTCTTGCTGGGAAAATAGTTGTGGCTTACTTTGAATTGATTAGTTGGATTTATAATTCAAAAGGGAGGAAAGGTCTTGATGGATATGGACATGGTATTGTTCTTATGTTTCTCATGAAATCGGTCTTTTGAAGACCAATTGTGCACATAATTGGTTTCCTTCAATGTTCATTCGATCATCCCAAACCTGCAAAAAAAACTTGGCATAAAGAACATAAGTGTGTTCAAGCAGAAATGGCCAATTCCTTCCTCATTCTTACGCAAGAATTGAATGGAAAATAAAACAGATTAAGGAAAATCAAAAGTGTTATATTTAGTCCAATTCATGATATCGATAACATTCATTTTTTAGAAAAAACCATAAAAATTAAATCAACTCCCTGTTGTTGGATGACTTCATGCAATGTGCTCACTAAAATGATTGGCATCACAAATATTCATTGTGTTCTGCAAGTTAAAGCTTCATAGAAAAATACACTGCAACTAAACTTTTAATGACAAATATTGAGAAATCATCTAAATAATCTTCCAATTGTTCTGCAAGTCATTATTAAATTTGTCAAATTTAATAATCATTTGTGTTGCAAAAGCATGTTGTCAAAAATATTTGAAGCGGTAAAAAAAAGCACTTGCACGAAAAATTATTTCAATCAAATTTTACAAGTGTTTTTCGCCTTATAAATTTCTTTAGTATTTATTGTATATGAAAAAAAAATATATATTATTTTTTTTTTATATTATTTATTTATTATTATTATTATTATCATTATTTAATGATGAGACAAATATGTGTCTAAAATCAAATTTATTAAATCAAATTGCACTTTTAGACCACTTGCCATGTGGAGCAGAGTTTGTTATTAACTTGGATTCTTTTGCTTTCAACTTGCCATGTTTAAACAGTTCAAATCAAAGCGATATTTCCTCACGCAATCTGCAAAATGGTGCTTCAAAGAACCCTGAATTTCTCCCAAATGGTAGCCAAATCCAGCAAATCGCTCGTGAGTTACCTAATTGTCCATTTTCTCGAAAAAACCCATGTTTAATGTTTTCCTAATTTGCCTCGGTTTGCTCAAAAAATGCGTTTTAAAATCATATTTGTTTAACAGTTATGCATTTCTGGCAATTTCATTTTCTTGCAATTACTTCTACAATAAAATAAAATTGTTATGGTTTTTTTTTTTATTTGCAGGTTTTTATGTGTAATGGCTTGTCTCTCACAGAGAAGTTTAGATCAATCACCCTCATTCCAATTACCTACAATGGAATCTGCAATATTCTCTTCATCAATAGTCTGCAATCTACTCTTCATCAACAGTTTCTTCATCTGATACACTTTTATTGTCTGTCTCTGCAATTTAATCTGCAAACTTCCCTTCATCAACAACTTGCAATCTTCTTGTCATCAACATTTTTTTCATCCGACACTTATTCATTGTCTATCTCTGCGACTTTTAAAATCAATTTCTAATAACTACTGCTTGAGGAAGACCAAATATGGAAAAGAGAAGGTTCCTTTTTTATTGCAGTGCATGGGTCTTTGCGTAGCTTGGAGGCCTAGACATATGCGTAAGGCCAAGCCAAAGGCTGGCCTCATGCATATGTGTGGGCCTCCATTCCATGGGTCATTTTTTGTTTTGAATTTTTTATTTTATTTTATTTTATTTTATTTTTATTTTTTTTCATATAAAAATGTTTTATTTATTTTTCTTAAATTGATATATGTTACATTTAATATATATATATTAATTTAAACAATTTTTTTTTAAAAGAAAAATTGTGCACATGTAATTCAATAAATTAGAAAAATATTGAGAGGGTGAAAAACATTAAAATTTTCAGAACCGATAAAAAAAAGGATCATGACTCAAACGAAAATTTTGAATAGAATTGTAGATCAATTTCTAACAAAATTTTTAACGAATTTTTGAATTTTAATTTTAATTGACTGATTTGATTTTCTGATCTTCCAAGTCGCAACGAGGCGCGGGAAGAGAGCATACTAGTCAGCGTCTTCAAATATATTCATGTTTTCACACACAAATTTTATTTCTGATGGTGATAAAAAAATGAAGTGATTCTTACTGCGTCACTAAAATTTATTCAAAATGAATTAATCGACGTTGATTATTATTTTTTTGAAAACAAAATTAAAAATTCTAAAATCCTATCCAAGCTTGGTTTTATTTTTATTTTTCCTATATATATATATATATATATTTATTTATTTTTAAGTATATTCATGCTTTCAGTGAAGCCATTTACGGATTAGAATCTTTGAAATACTCATATCCAAACTTGAAAAATGTACCTGATTGTTTGTAATGATATGCGAAATCAACTTGACCTTTCGATTTTCTGCAAGGATCTCTTGAAGAATTGATGAATGTTGTGGCACAATCATTTTTTGATACCATTCCTCAATGTAATCTTTAGGCTGCATTCTAGATCCTCTGTCCATAAATGGCTAATAAAAACAAAAATAAATAAAATACACTCTAGAATAAAATCTAGTTCCTATGCACACTTCCCCGGTAACGATGCCAAAATGTTGCGGCAAAATAATTTCCTGTAATTTAATTTGTCCACCCGGGGGTTTCATAAACTTGTGAAGCATGCGTGCACTATATGTGCTAGAAATTGTCTTTCATTTTAGATCAATCTAACTACAAAATAATGAAAAACAATTCATCTAATATATGAAATCAAATAATGAAAATTAAATTCAACTACCCTATGAAATCAAGTAACGAAGAAAGAAAACAAATTCAAAATAAAATATAACATGCAACCACACTTGCATGAATTGAAATTTTAATCTAAGAAATCATTTCAAAGCATGTAAAGGAAAACAACTAAGGTACGTTCAATCACTTCAACATCCAATATGATATAATCACCCTCTTGAGATGATCTACAAGCAATCGATTATACTTTAGTCTTTAAATCTAGGAAAGCAATTAAAGCATGTAAAGGGAAAACTCAAGAATTACATAAGTTAGGTATTCAAGTATTCAGTTTAAAAATATGATAAAATCACCTGCTTGAAATGATCTTTAAGAACACCCAATTATATAATTAAATGAGGATCTAAAAATAAATGTAAAATCATCTAAAAGTAAAGATCAATGATTGAATAGGTTTAACATTCAATCACCCAATTTGGAATGCCTTCTTAGCCTGATCTTTTAGGAGCATTCAATTATACAATGAATTGATAGTTTGATCTAAGAAAGTAAATAACAGAACATGAAAGGAAACTAAATAACTGTGAGCTCTATTGCCTCAAACTTAATCCAAATGGAAAATAGATAAATATATCCTTTTGAAATGTTTTTAGAAAAGAAAATATTACAGAGTCATTCTAAAACTAATACTAAGAAAGAAAATAAACATTAATTTATAAAATAAAGTGAATCTCACACATTTTAGGTAGCTGATCTAAAAGTATGAGAGATGGTAAATCTAGATGCTCCATATGTAATCAAAACTAAGTCAAAATGAAGGAACATTCATGAGTAAGGTGATGTGGTATATAATGTTAAATGTTTCTATTGGATCTAGTTGAACTATAATTGGCATGGCATGTGAAGTAACGTTGCACGATATATATAATCAAAAAGTTTTTACAACTCAAGTTTTGAATGGTTTCAACCTACATTTCATATCTGATATTTAATGTTTTAAATGTTTAATGTTTTAATGTTGCACGATATATTATCAAATTTTTTTAAAATTTTAAAGTTTTGGATGGTTTCAATCTACATTTGGCACATGTGGTATATAATGTTAAATGTTTCTATTGGATAGTTGTTCACTATAATTGGCATGGCATGTCAAGTAATGTTGCACAAATCCCTTTTGGATGGTTGAAGTACATTTGGAATTTTAAGATTTCTTTTGATCTCTACATGTAGTCTTGTTTGAATGAAAAATTTTCCAATAGGAAAAACATAGCTTTTCAATGCAACTAACCATGTATCAATTGAGCTCTAATTGAAAAAAGAGTTTAAAGAAGTAGATATATCTACAAATTATCCCTTTAATTTTGATTGGAAATATAAGTCTAGTACGTATATATGTTTGTTGAATTTTGGTCAATGTAGTTAATGCACTCAAATAGGTAGCCTTGTTGATTTATTTACATTGTGGAAACTTTTTACAAGAAAATCCAACTAGTTTTTCATCAATGCACATAGAAAAGCTAGTTCCAGATAATTGCATTCTAGAACATATATATATATATATATATATAACATTTTTCATCAATGCACATGTATAGAAAAGCTACTTTCAGTTGATACTAGAGCACGTGCTTGTACCAAAACAATTTGTACATGTGCAAAAAATTGCACAAATAACATAAGCAACTCAATTTTTAGTTGAGTACTGGAAGTTATAAAACATATTTAATCCAAAGAGAATAAATTTTTGGAAAATTCAATCAAAAAAATTCTAATGGAATTCCATCTTCAATAATCTGTTCATGATCGGATTTTGACATTTTCCATCTCTTAATTTCGATTTTTTCTTTGATTGAACTTCTATCAACTTTATGCGTGTTGCACACATCAAGTGACTATATTGAAAACTTATGGAATCAGGTTCATAGTCTTCAAAGTAAACAAATTCTCCACTTTGATGAGTTTGTCTGGAAAAATAACCTTTTAGTATAATAGACCCTTTGTCATATTGAAATCCATGATCATTATAGTTTTGTAATAATTTCATTTTTCGTTTAGTGCAACGCATTAAATAATACTTCACATTTTCATCGTTGTCAATAGGTGCAATTACAGCAAAAACATCTCTTGCACAATAAAGTAAACTTAACAAAATTATACATATTTAAATTTATTTCTATATCTTTAAATCATTAGAAAGTAATTCAAATGTTACCTTCTCTAACAAGATCAGAAACTCAATCACCATCAGATGATATTGTATTTTCCTCTGATTTCATTTCTTCAAACATTGCAACAGACATTTTCCCCTTTTTATTTAGCTCTGTATGTTTCCAATTGTTCACATGCATTTTGTTTTCACAAACGCCATTGGATTTTGTGTTGTCTATGCAAACATCACAAAAGCAAGAATATTTTCTTTTATCCAATGCAAACACATTTCTGGATGACTTTGTTTTAATTGAATTCAATTTTCGAGTCCCTTTTATTGTTTCAACATCACTTCCAATTGATCTATCTATGTCTTTGATCCCAATATGCCAGAAAAACCTTTATATGGAAAATTAGAAGAAGAATTTGTAAATATGATATTAAAATACAATCAAAGATAATCATTGCATGATAAATGTACAATGTTTAAAATTAGATTTCTAATATAAATTAAATTGAATGTACCTTCGCACTTCCCTTGATGGGTTAGTCTCATGGCTTAGAGCAGCGATGCACCATTGAACAAATTCTTTAGCGTTCACAAGTCGGCTTGCAGAGTGGTTCATTTGATATCTTCGAAGTGCTTGTTTTATGCATGCTCCTGCACCATCATGTTCTCCTTTTCCATGGCCAGTCTCAAAGAAATTCCAACAATGTTTAATGTAGGTTTTCTTATGAAGACAACACAGCCAAAAGAATGATCGTGCAGATTTGAATTGACCTACAGATTCGTCTGACCATATCCAATGTTCATTTAATGTTATTCCATGATTTTTCAAGGAATCATAATTTTTTTCCAAAACAATGTTGTACAAAACATGTATCATGTGTACGATCGTCACTGATATAAAAGTGATATTCTTTAATGATATGTCAATTTTCACTCGTGCTTTCTATATGATCGACATTTTTTTCAGCATGTCTATGTAGAATATGGACGAGCATGGAGACTTGGTTAGAATGATAGTATTCACTCTGAATTTCTTTTTATGGAACAAATGTGTAGTTTTCTGCAAAATCAATCACTGAAAAAATGGTCCCTGGTGGAAAAAATTCACGAGATTTTTGGAATTGCAAGTCTTGCCATCGAGCTCTATGGGAATGCTTGGTGTATTTGTAAATTTCTGCCTCAAACTTTCTCAAAAGGTTTATGAGAGAAATTTTGTCTTCTAGTAATTCAATTCTTTTAACACTATTTGCACCTTGAATCGATGTATCGATATATTCATATCTCTTCCATTTCACTTTCATGTTGGAAAATGATTGATCATTTATATCAATATGATATTTTTTTTGAAATTTAGTCAAATTTCCACAATCATCGCATTTTTTACCACCAACACATTTCTTTTTGTAAAATAGTTCATCGCTTTCTCTTTCACATAGAATTTGAGATATAAAATCACGGATAGTGGAAGGAGGAGGTTAATCCTTCCATAATTTTCTACCGAAATCAAGGAATGTATCATAATATAACTCAAATTCCACATGATAACGGCAACAACAAGTGTCGCGTACGGTGATAGGTTTTACATACCATGGTTTTTGTTGAACAAAAGCACTGAGTGATACATGAATTTGATGATTATCTTCTTTGAACTTTTTGAATAACTCTATCTGAGTGGTTTCCAAGAAATATTTTTCACGTTTTTCGTACTAATTTCGTGCTATTCTTCTTCACATCACATGCCTTGCAGTTGGCGAAACACGCGAATTGTTCTTCCAATATTCATATATTATTTTTTTAACATTTTCTCCAAGTATATCTTTGTATGGTTGCCTAAAAATAGCTCCCCAAAAAGCGAGTTCATCATTTACATCTATTTGTAGCAGAAATTTCCGATGTTTGTGCAAATTTTTTCACGAGGTTCCCAGTGCTCGTGCCATAGATGTTACCAAACAATTCTCTTGAGTACTTGATGAAACCATTGTGATCTGTATTCCTCTATGTACAATTGAAACATATTTCTCTCTAGATCTCTTAATTGAATTTATAACACTACTCATATTTTTTATCATATCTTCCTTCATTTTTTATCTTTGGTTGATTTTCGAATTCCCAGTAGTGTCGTAGCTTCTTTTAATTTCCTTAATGATAGGAGACCTTTCAACATTTCAGCCTGAACTGTCACCTGCTCATTTAAGAAATAATTTTCAAAAATGCAGTTAACAGGATATCATATAGCATGGTCAGGTTTTTTATCTCCATATGTGTGAGTGTCAACATTTTCTAACATCTCATTACCGATAGTGATTTCATCTATACATATTCGAAAAAATAGTACACATTCAATAAATAACTAAATTAATAAATATATCTATAATTTCAATAATATGTGCATGTGTTTAATATATATATATATATATATATATATATATATATATATACCTTGTGATTCAATTTCTTTATTTGGATTTCTTTCAATATTTTCACCATCTTCAATCATTGGTTCAATACCTCTTTCACTTTCTCTTTAAAAATTTTGTATTTCATCATCAATGTTTTGAGGAATATCTCTGTCTGTTTACATTAAACAAAATATTTTTCAAATTAGTTCATCAAATAAAAATTAAGCTTCACATTTTACATTAGGAAAATTTTAAATATATCAATAGATCATAATATTTACATTTACATACCTTCTTCAATTTCTGCTTGAGGTTTATTTTCCTATTCAATACTTGAGAGGACTTCTAACTTGCTTTTGTGAGATTGTCTCGTCTCTTCTCTACGTTCCTCAGGGTCTCTTTTTCGATCATATTTTCTTGCACAAGTCCTTCGATTTCCCATGATAATAGGGTATGAAGTTCAAAAAAATTCCTTCTAAAAATTAGGCAATAACTCAATTAGAAAAAACATCACAAAAGATTTAATTTAAAAATAATAATTTTAAATTTTTTGCAAAAAATACATACTCCAATCCAAAACACTTACTTTAAAAAAATCGAGAAAAAAATGTCTTATAAAAATGAAACGAAGCTCAAAAGATTTAATTCAACTCAAAACATGTACATACCTCCAAGAAATGTCCTTTGAATGTACATCCAAGAAAATTCCTTAAGTCGAAAACAATTTTTTGCAAAATCAGACCGCTTCCAAGAAATGTCCTCCAAGAAAATTATTTAAACCCAAAACAATTCTTTGCAAAATCAGTCTGCTTCCAAGAAATTCTCTTAAATCCAAACTTTGAAGAAAAGTTTTTAAACCCAAATCAATAACTTTGTAAAATCAAATGAAACATATGTGCCAAATGTAGATTGAAACCATCCAAAAATTTTAACTTTTAATTTAACAAAAAACTATAGATCACAACATTACTTCACATGCCAAATGTACTCCAAGCATCCAAAACTTAAATTTTAAAAACAAAACAAATTATAACACATGTCATTACATAACATGCGAAATGTAGTTCATATGACAACATTAATTTATAGATGACAACATTACTTCATATTCACATGCCAAAAGTACTAAAACCATCCAAAAATTAAATAAAACAAATTATATTAACAATGTAATAAAATATGTCCAAAAATTGTAGATCTCAGAAGTATCAAACTGTATCAAGTTTAACAAATTTTAAGACCATCTAAATCTTGAAATCAAATCTACAAATCATGTCCATCAAATAGAGACGGATCTAGCATGTTTCCAATCAGGGTCCCATTCCGTGCCCTATCATGTGAGGCATCATGGGAAACCTACATACACAATGCACATGTACTTGAACATTAAAATTTGATGTTTTAAAAATGAATGAGAATATATATATCTAGAACTTCATGTAAAAAAAAAATATAACAAAAAAATCATGCAATACCTCATGAGGTTCCCTCTCCATTTGATGAACAAGTTCTGCCCCCATAGGAACATCTGCAGCGGTAAACTGTACAATATACATGTACAGTTATATATATATATATATATATATATATATATATTAAAAACTTTCAAATGAAAATGCACATGTACATATATAAACTTATTTTCAATAATATTAAAAAAAGGAACTAAAGACAACTTGTTCAAATGTTGTGGATGTTCCTATCTCCGTCGCTAGAGTCCCCGGATTAAAGAAATCTTCTATAGGAACCTAAATTCAAAATTTTTTAAATAACTCAAAATATAGATCTCTCTCTCTCTCTCTCTCTCTCTATATATATATATATATATCTCAATTTTTAATGGAACTTTTTGAGGTAGAATATATATATAACTTTTAAACATAAATTTTAAACTTGTGAAAAATTGTCCATACTTGTGGCTCATCTCCCAAGGAAGTAGAAGGTACATCTCCCAAGGAAGAAGAAGGTACCGCCATCCCAAAAACATCAGACGAAATTGGTACCTATTAAAACATTTTATCAAATTATATACATACATACATGTACATGTGTGGCAACAATTATTTATTTTAAAGTCACTTAAAAAACACTAACATTTGCCAACATATCTTGATGGTCAGACCCATCTGCATTGTTTGAACCAGAGGTCCCGAACGTGATATTAACATTTTCGTCATGCATCATGTGTGAGAACTGCAAATGGTGTTTTAACATATAATCATACATTTTTTTTAGATTAATGTACATAAAAATAAATGTATACATGTACATACACATGTATTTATTACAAATTGTACACATGTATATGTATGTTAAAATAATTTCAAACCCTAAGGTCATTAACACATATTGTTCCGGTGCCCTCTTCCTCATGAAGAATTAGGTCTTGCAAACCATTGCGACAATTTTTTGCATATATTCGGAGATCTTCAACATTCATGTTGTCAATCTCCTCATCTGTACAATACACAAAATTGGCACGTGCATTTTCATGTGCTCTTTGTCGATTTAAACAAACATCGACTCCACCCAATCCGCTATAAACATTGTCGATCATAACATCCCTTGCTTCTAGACTTATTTGAGAAGTTGCATCCATCTCTGACCACAGAGTTTCGACCCGAAACGGTCGACTCACCAATGGAGACTCAGGGCAAGGCAACTCCACATCTCGCTTAGCACCCTTACGGTCATATAATCGACCTTTCCCGGGGCCAAAAAATTCTTACGAAAGGTCATTGCAGTTGGGTTTCATACCCAAAAAAAATTCTGCATAAAACATTTGTGCAAAATAAACAGGAACCTCATCATTCCATGGAAGCCTTCCATAGGCCGCAAGGTGCCTATCATACAAATAACGAGCTATGTCTAGGTGCTTGAAATACTGCACCTTCAACATTTTTCTTTTTGGCCCTTCCTTGTAATTAAACATTGACTTGGCCACTTCTTTTGTAACTTTTTGTTTTACATCCTCCCATTTATCTGGACCCATTACTGTTTCTTTTCTATTTCTCATCACTTCTACAAATGTATCAGTCGTTGGCCCAAGATTTCTGTACAAATTTATAATTTCGCCCAATGAATGTGTAACTATTTCAAGGCTTTGTCGACTCTCAGCAGGTAGAGACAAAGCCACGAGATCTCTTTGCAATTTTGCATAAAGTCTTTCACACCTTTGTAAGGTGCATTGCACCATGTTGGTTTCCCATGGTATATCAGTAATCTCATCCGGATAAGTTGTGCTAGGTAGACAACCTTCTTCTTGAATGTAGCGGTCTGCCATGCGTCTATTTTGACCACTAGTTGGAACATTTTCGGCCTCTGCATCAATATATATAAAATTTCGTATATTAGAAAAAACACATGTAAAAAAAGTTGTACAAATTTAATGAAAAAAATATTGAAATTGATGGCAACCTTGACGTTGTTGGTTAGCATCTTCTCCAACATGACCCTGCTGAGAACCAGACCCAGAATGACCCTGCTGAGAACCAGACCCAAAATGACCCTGCTGAGAACCAGCAGCCGTTGATTGGCCTTCGGGGGAATAAATATCACCCCCTTCACGCAACCTGCTACCACTCATTGATGGCCCTCTAGGTGGATTTGAACCACCACCAACCTCTCGAGACGAGGGAGAAGCTTCATAAACAAATATGAATTTATAATCAATTGAAAAATACATTCATGTGTACATATAAATACATATACATATTCATTGATTAAATTGCGTGAACCATACCACGACTAGTTGTACCATGGGCATGCTCCATGGATGGAGTAGAAACCATTCTCCTCTTACCTCCTAAAATTTAAAAAATGAAACTTATTAACAACTAATTTAACTCACAAAGTTAATAAAAAATCAATTCCATATATACACAGATGTATGGAGATTTAAGATTATATTTAAATACCGTGAACATCCCCCAATCCCTGAACCTCCATATGGGATTCGGTTGATCTTCGTCGTTCATCCTCCATGATATATATATCTATTGGTGGAAATTTACACAAAATAGATTTCAGAAAATCAATTTGTAATTTAGTGTAGACAAATTATGTAGAACACAACTTTTAAAGCAATATTTGATGTGTGAAACTCAATTTAATCAAAAAAGAAATTATAAAAATGACAAGTTCACCAAATTGCGCTTTACATGGTGGGAGCACACTTGGTATAAAATTTACCACTTACACACTTTATTTTGTGGGATAAATGACACATGTACATAGTTTACCTTAAATTTGTTGTGTTTTATGGATATTAAAATGCATAACTTCTATTTAGATCCATTCCAGAGATTGATTGTAGGGGCATTTACTAGATATTTCACCTTTCATAAAAGGTGAGATCCAGAGGCTACCTAGCCCTTTATAGACTCTGCCTATAGAACTTGTATAAGTAAACACTAGAGGCATTAACAATATCAAAGAACGTTTTCATGCTCAGACATGGGAATGTGTCTCTTTCCCTACGCAGAAAAATAGTTCAAGGTAGTTAATATTCATAGACATGTCATCAAGCAGGTCAATGTGATCATCCCCAACTTATTTTTCATGAAATTAGGCTTGGAATCCTCTACAACCTGGTGGATGGACTTGAATGGGAACTAGGTCAAGGCCTTTACAAAATACATGCTAGTGAATAACACTTACTAGGTTATGCCAACAAATAAGGTGGGAGAAATGTTTTCTCCTTGAGGTTATCGAATTGGGTGTGTAATAACAACCTCACCCATTTCCTAACCGGCTTCTCTCTCAGCTTACAAAGTGTCTGAGGCCATTAACTTCCATAGACCTCGATAGATTATTAGAGATGGAATTATATTTCTCAAGTGTGTAAGAGAAGAAATAATTCTTGTTTAGATTTTAACAATGGCTAAGATGGTCAAATTTTTATTTCAGAAAAAAAATAAACTACATATGCAAGACTTCATTATTTAGATGCAAATTTTTTTCAAATTCAAAAGTTAGTAGGATGTGCAATATCTATGCCAATTGCAAGAATATTTAGGGGATCTCTTTGCACTATGAGCAGGAAACAATTTATTGGTTCTCATACTCCCAAGCTGCTTTCTCTATGGAATCACAAAATTCTAGTAGAAGGCCAAGTCATGAATCTAATTTTGTTGATTGCTAAAGGCAAGAATCACCATAGCTAATCCATGTAGTCCTCCACCACTACCCCAGATGGATAAGTTGTTAACAATTTTCCTCATTATTTCAAAGAATAAGAAGCCAACCAAATATTTTTATCATGTTAATGATGTTTGAATTTACATTATCACAATTTTTTAGGGAAATAATAATGGTTGTGGTCCATTCCTAAAGAAAAATAAGACCTACCCCTTTAATTGCAAGTTTCATCATGATAGTTAGTGAATTGTTTGGAAATCTATGAAAACTGCTTTTGTGCCTTTATGGAAATAATTTTGGTTTTCCCCCCTCTTATTTCAAGTAGATTTAAAGAAATGATGCTTCTAAAATTTATGTCCATGTGTCAATTTTGATAGGCTTTATGTTGTTGGACGAATTTTTATAGATACAAGGGATTTTCACATGACTTTTTCAATCATTGAGACTTCTCAACTGGGAACCATTTTGTGTGACATTACTAACATGTAATATATTATATTGATAGTTAAAGGAAGCATTTTATATTGAAATTGAATTAGAAAAAAACTTTCAACATTGAAACTAGGATTCATCATGTTCAAACATTCTTCCATAGAACATCCATCGCATTAGAACTATAGAAATGAATAGGAAGAAAGCTATGGTAGGACATGATGTCATGATCCTCATGATGATTGAACACTGAAATTGATGCACACTAACTACCCATTACTAACAATATTCATGATGTTAAGCACAAAATGTGTACAGTATTATGCCAGATGTCATCTATTATCCGGGTAGCAACTCAATGGCACAAATTATTTCCTATCTTGTGAAATTTTAGTTTGATCTTATTCAAAACCTGATTAGTTATATATTTTTCAATTGCCCGTGGATTCCTTGAATTTTTTCTCCTACCATCTCCCTCTCTCACTCCCCAAATCATTTTCATCAAACATGCCCCATTGAGGATCTGGAGCAATGTTTGCACCATACTTAGAACTGTCATTGCTGCTAACTGAAATTGGAGAGTCATGTATACTAGATTGCTTGCTTAAGTGGTTCTTAGTTGGAAAATATCCTGAGATGAGTTTGACATGATGGTCATATGAGGCTGGAAGCTACTTGGTGTAATTTTCCTTAAATATTGAAAAAAATAGAGCGAAAATTTCATTTTTGATAATTTTTTATTAAAGCTTCTGCATACAGCAAATGTTATCACAATTGAAACACAATCATGTTCCATGAGCATGAATTATGAATGTTGCAAGCCAAATTGAAAGGAAATTTTCATTCATTTTAGGAAAGAGAAGGCTATGACATTAAGGTCCATGCTAGAAACAATTATGCAAATAAGGTTGCTAAGTCTTGATACTTACCATGTGTTTCAAAGCCATAACGAAGGTTGGCTTTGAGAGTGTCCTCCCAAAGCCCTGTCTTGAGATGAAATTTAATTCAATGTATCTTAGATTTGCAAGGTGGAATTGATAGAACTATTTGATTTCCTTACAATAGATGGATATCTCCTTTCATCTATACCTTTCTCTACCATCTTATTTCCAAGTGAAATGGGAATTTTCACATTTTGAATGCCATTACCATGTAGTTTGGTAGTCTGCTAGCTAGACCTATCACAAGTAAGGTTGTCATAAAAAACTATTTCTCTTGCTCAACTCAGTGACCATGACTCTCTTCTCACACTTCTTACCATAAGATCTTCAATTGTAAATGTCACACAAAGTTGGGGGTTCTAGGTCTACACCTATTAGGTAAAGTTGTATTTTATGGCATTGTGGTCCTTAAATTTGGAGGTGTTCCACCTGAAAAGGTAGGCTTTAAATATGGATGAAAAGGATTTGTTTTAACTTTGATAGAATTTCTTTGTGGAATTACTGAATTTCTCAATGACATCATGCTAGCTTTTCTCAGAGAAGAAGATTTTGGAGGAGAAATTGAATTCTTTTGACTTATTTTTGGCATTGAAGTTTGAAATAATAGTTTTGATGACTCCATTGATGACCTTGCTGAGGAATTTGATGCACACAATATTGACTTTGAAGATGGTTTAGAAGGCGTTGAAGAAGTTGTAGATTTTGGTGTTTTCACTGAATGTTTCTTTTTTTTTGGACTTGATCAAGACACAATTTAACTTTACGAGTAGATTGAAGACCTTGAAGAGGTTTTAGATTTTTTTGTTCTCACTAAAGGTTTTTGTTTGGTTTTGTTTCTTAAACCATCATTTCCATAGGACATTTTTGGTGAATAGATTCTTGACCTTGATGAGAGGATATGATACCTTGAAGAGGCTACATCTTTTGGTGACGTCACTAATTGTTTCTCTATTATTGTGTTTGTTAAACTTTTTTATCCCAGAGGAGGGTGTTATCCAATGTGAATTTGAAACCCCCCTCACATTTTTCAATGAAGGTTCTCTCTGAATGTTAGGGAGCTACACAAATTATAGAAATTCAATATGATGTGCTAAAAAATTTACAGACATCCCAAAAACAAAAACCACCTATTATATGTTAATTAAATCTACATGGAACCAGCAAGCAATATGGTAAAATATAGAATTATGAATCCCTTCAATTAGTAAAAAAAAGAAAAAAAAATATGAAGAAAGCACCCAGAGGACTAGAAATAACAATATAGTAGAGAAAAATAATAGTATCTCAGCAGCTATAATTGCAAGTCATAAATTAATATCATATATTCCAATTTCAGCACTAAAATCAAACTCAAAATAACATAAAAGCAGAGACAACATTGTTTTACATGTAAGTAAACATTGTTAATGGAAATATGCAACATGGATTGGCATAATCATGCCTTTATCAACAAAATTTCATTAGACCATTGAACAATTGTGCGCTAACAATATTTAAATAATTTAAAGGAAAAAATTGACCTATATTGTATAGTTTATGGGACAGAAATCAATATGTAGAAATACTCACTTGGTTTTTATAATTGGATAGAGGAATGACTTAAAATGACCTTGTATGTCTTCTCGTTTTAGAGCTCAAATTTTTAGGAAGGATTTAAGTATCCACTTTTCAAGAATCACTAGAAGAGGTTGATAAAGAATATAGGAAGACAAAAAACTAACCAGTGGCGTAATAAATGGATTTCTTGGGAGGTAGATTGGCATATGGACTTTTGGTAGCTAGAACTTTTCAAAATAAGTTAATGTATTTGAAAACCGAACCTCTAGTTTATTTTGTTTTAGACAAGGTCTAGAATTTGAAAAGTGAATTCCCTCTTTCTTCCTCTTACATGTCCAATGATCGAAATCCGGATTGAGGGAAAAAAATTTCCAAAATAAAAATTTTGCATTTTATTTGTTGTACACATGAGTTTTTAAAAGCTAATTAACTCATAAATTTCTCACAAAATACACTTAAATATTGACACATAAACCCCTTCCCAATTGGCTAACTTTAGACGATCCTAAACACATTTTTATTTAACTGATGAGGGAGATAGCCTAACAAAACTAGTTTTTCCATATTCAAATCAAGTTGGTATCAAAGTACAATTTAGCTCATTTTAGTCAAGTTTAGTTAGAATAATTAGCTATTGGTTTATCTCTTCAATTTCCTCTCAAAATGAATGTGTATGTGCTTTTGAGAGACACACTAGAGGAATAAGGTCCAAATTTTTGATGAAAATGGGCTATGAAAGTAAAGGGTTAAAGGAAAACATGTACAAGGCATAGTTGAGCCAAATGTTGTTGAGGAAAGGCCTAACTATTTGGGTCTTGGTTATGGAAAACATGATGGAGAATGCTTCAAAGCCAAGGAGGCACATGAAGCTGTTCCAAGAAGGAATTTCATTTCATGTTCATTACCTCAAGCTTGTGAAGTTTATGTTCATGATGAATGGAAAATTTTGACACCCACTTTCCAAGAAGACGTTAATAATCATGCAGATAATGAGAATGTCAAAGAAGAGGATGTTGAAAGCTCTAGATTCATTGAATTCATTTCTAGTATTCAGAGGAGAGCCACTACCTCATCAAATTCACCTCCTCAAGAAGGCGACAAAGGTGAATGTTCACGGTATAAAATTGCCTTTAATCAAAATTCTTTTGATTATGATAAACATGGTAAATATTAACATAATATTTGGAAAATTTTGCATGTTCCTTTTGTGGTTTCAATAATCATAATGTTTATAGATGTTGGAAGAAGGTATGCATGCACATGAAACTTACTAAATAAATGAGGCAAAAATTAAAGGCCCATTGGACAAGGAAAATGATGTTGAAAATAAAATGCAATTGTTTTGCACTCATTTCCATAAGAAAGGTCACCTTGTAGACAAGTGTTGGACTTTGTATCCAACAAGTCATCCATGACATTTGAAGAAGGTGGAAAATGATATTGAAAAGAATGGAAAAGAGGATTCCATAATCGATGAGGGTCAGGATGATTCACATGATGATGAAGTGCAGCTGAAAGAAGCTCCACTGAAATGGTTTGGTAAGGGATGGTTAGATTTCTTATCCAATTAAGGCCTTGGATGTATTTTGATGTTTCATGAATTTCTTTGCAAATTCAAAGTATGGTGCATGTTGCATGAAGCAAGATGTTGAAAGTAGAGCTATGTTGACACACTTAAATGCAACAAATATGGAATTTTGTACATGAGCTATTATTTGACTTGAGAGTCAGTTGTTTGAAGAGGCATGTTTTGTCGACTTGTGTTTGGTTGAGGGTTTTGTACACTAATATGTAAGAGTACATGGAGATATTCACATGATGTGATTTTTTTTTCTTTGAAGGATAAAAATGATATGTCAGCGAGCTATATTTCTTGCATGATGTGTTTTTCAGTTTGATGGTTTTGTTTGTGACAATACGTCACAAGATTTTGGGAAGGTCTACTCTTGAGCGAGAGCTTCATGATTACAACCTAATCATGAGAATCAAATGGGAGTGCATCCTTATTTTGAAAACAAACCTCTAGATAGGATTCTAAACTACCTAGGACTCAACCCATTATTTTTAAATTTGAAATATCATGGTGTGTTGTTTCAATCCCTAAATCCACAACCCTAACATAAATTTTTTTATTCTTTTTTTGTAGGATTTAGTTGGTTATATTAAAATTCAGTTTAATTTAAAATTCTTGGCTTAGTGGCAAGAACCGAACATATTGTGTATTAAATGAGGAATTTCTCTCTCCCAATCATTTCTAAATAACCCATATCACCAAGAAAACATGTTTTAAAAGAACATACTTTGGTATGGGAAAGACCTTAGGTCCTTTGACTGTGCACATGTGGTGTGAAAAATTGAAATTGAAAATTTGCAAAAAAGTGAAATTATGAATGAAACCACGAAAACGAAAAACCCAAAAGTGGTAAATGATTTAAATAGTCCTAATTAATTATTTACCAACATAAATTCTTCAACTTTTAGCAACTAAATGATAAGTAAAAAAATAAATATAAATTTGTAATTATGGTTCGAAAGTTACATAATCTTAAGAAGCATTTTAAATTAATTCTATCTCATAAAAAGTATCCCTCCTAACTTAAAAAATGCTATCTCTTCTCCTAAGGTTCACGACCTCCCTTCCTTAGCACACAAGACATAAATACAATTAATATTTCAATATGTTAATTCCTATCGAAACAAATGAAAAGTTGTATATAGATGGTTTCAAATATTATAAGAAGGTTTTTGATATGGTTGAGAGAATGTGTAAAATAGAATCCATAAAAAATTATTTTTCAAAACGTATTACTTTCAAAGTATCAACAAGGAATGTACAAGGGTGTTCAATGAATTAACACTATTTATTTAAATTCTATGATGTATATCTTACTCATAATTTTAACAAATTATTAAATAATGATTTAGATTGTATAATTATATTATTTGTCATATATTTTGATGCTTATCGAGTGAAAAAACTGAAAGAATCAACTTGTAGGGTCATTTTAATGGTGGGTGGAGAATTGGGGTCTAAAACCTTTTGGAGTCATTTTGAGGTATTAAATGACATTTCTGGGGGTCAAACGATTGTCCCTTGTGCCAAAATTTTGACCATAATTCTACACTTAAAGACATATCCAATGGTGGAAGAAAAACATCAAATGAAGTTCATTCAAAATTTATGCCTTTAGTAAGTTGACCTATCATGTTGACCACCATGGTACGAGAGAATGTAATTTTAGCCCCATTACTCATGCGTAGCAAGCTAGCTACATGTGGAATTTTAACAAGACTCTAAAAGGTGTAAAATCACAAACCTCGTTAATGGTTGACGGAGTCAAATCTTACACCTAGTTGGCTATCATGCTATGTTAAATACTTGGCCACTAGGAGGAATAAGAGTTCCATTTTGTGTTATTGTATTTTGTTCCATAGTTGAAAATACAACTAGGAGTGTGAAGTTAGAGAGAAAAATGTATGAAGTTAAATTTTTATAGCAACCTTAAACGCCAAAAATGTTAGCTAACTCTAGAGAGATTACCTCTTTCTTTTTACTTACATATTTTCCATACCAGAAAAGAGAGAGTAGAGCATGTTTACATTTTAATGTTGTTTTTCTCCAATAAGGATTTCCTAGGGAAAAAAGAGTAGAGCATCATTACTTTTTAGGGTTGCTTGTCTCCCATAAGGATTTCCTAGGAAGATAATTGTGTTGATTGTCTAGATATGTATGTGTGTGTTTCATTATGTTCTCTATTTCTTACATTGTGTTTCATTATGTTTTATATTTATTACATTTGATTGTTTTATTTATTTAAATAGAAATTTAGTTATTAAAAGATCTAAAACTTGAATACAAATTAATCTTCATTATATAGATTTCACTTCTTTTATCAAATTTGTTGTGAGAAACTATTTCATTATAATAACTATAAAACTTGACTATTAAAAAACAAAATTTTTTATTGATAAAATTCTACACTTCTCCAACCTAAAAAAAATATATGTATAACTCTTAGATACATTTAGACATGTGTTTTATTTTGGGCGTTCAAGTCCAGTTTGTAAGCAATAACCTTTAACACTTTGGGAGTTCAAGTCCACTTTATAAGAAATAACCTAACACTTTGGAAGTTCAAAGTAGGTTTGTTTAAGTAATAACCTACCATTTTCTATTAGGTTATGCTAAATACTTTAGAAAATAGAAGTTTCATTATCACTTGAGGTTATTCATTATTCTAAATACAAATATGAATCCATGACTAATTATGGCATTATTCTTACTTTTTAGTTTATACATCTAATTTGATATTTTAAAATGTATTATGTCCCATTTTGTTTTTTTTTTTTTTTTTTCTTTCAAGATTTTGACCAAACTAAAGAATTAGTGAATGATAGCAGTTGCATATAGAAGACATATATTGTAATACTTTTGTTTTGATTCTCATATTTTGTAGAGACAAGTCCAGCTGAGCTGTGAAAGATCTATGTAATTGTACTTTCTTTTCTAATAAATATGAAAGACTATTTTTTCTATTTGAAAAAAAAAAAACTAACACTTCTTGTATTAGGTTTTCTGAAATTATTGAAATAATGAAGCCTATTACAGCAGCACCGGTTAATGGTGTTAAGGAGCAGCACCGGTTATTGCAGGTTATGTGGAATTTTTATACTAAAAAAACAACTAGAAATAAACCAATAAACAACTAAAAAAACAATCTGAAGCATAAAGACTCAATGCAACTGAATGCAACTAAGATCCCTACTATTAATTAGTAGTTTCAATTGAATTATTAGTTTTCTATGAAGTTTTTTAATGAAGTTAAAAGCTAACTGTAAATTAATAGCGCTAACTTACAGTTAACATTAAATGAAATATGGAACTATTAAATATCAATTGAAACTAAACCATGGGGTGGATAACATAAAACTTTCTATGTTAAGCTAAGTTAACTTCAACAGAAACTACTATAGCTCCCAATCAAAAAACAGTCATACAAAAACATAGCATATTTTGGCTGCCTCTAAGTAAATAACAAGCAAAATAGTTAGCTTTACAGTAAATTACCTATATGTTTAGTTTTAACTCTAATATCACTTTTCGTGGGTACTCTTTTCCTTGCAGGATTTTCCCTTAATGAGATTGATATTACTTCTTATCTAGTATTCTTCTGGTTATTTTCATACTTTCATGGCCTACCAGGAGGTCAAGTCTAATTTCATAGTTCTTTTCATACATCATGGATAGCCTCAATAGAGACTGTGCTACTAAAAAGCATAAGAGAGACTGAGGTGGTACTAAATTCAACTAAAAAAATGCAAACATTATTGTCAAATCAAATTGGACAAGTGATATTGCATAATATGAGATTATGCCATATTGTCAAATCTATCCAATAATATGAAATCTGCACTACGAAAGTCTGTCCCAATGCTATGCCACATAATTACAAGTTGATCTGAAGAGTTGAAGGTTTCATACATCAATTAAAAAAAATTCAGAGTTTGAGGTTCAGGAGGAGAAGCAGTGTAGTGAAGGGGAGCAGTAGTGTAGAGGGAATTCATGGAATGATAAAGAGTAAACTCATCCTATTTTTTTTTTCACAAGAGAAAAAACGTTCTTTTGATTATATAATATGAAGAAAATAGTCCATGAACCAATACATTCTCACATCTAATGATTGGGACCCAATTTTTCCATCCAGAGAAAAAGGTTGTCGCACCCCAGACATTGATAAGTATCCCCATGTCACATACAGAGATAGGATATAAAAAATAGTAATGAACCTCATGATAATGCCAAAATCTGAGTAGTATCCAAGTTTTCCCAAGGCATTTTAAACAAAGTGAAATAGCAACAAGTAAAATAGAAAAGAAAAGTATAGTGTACCGACGTCCATTTGATATCCAATACATATCAAGTACCCACTAGCAGATCGTATCAAGAACCCAAACAACATTGACCATCATCTCTTAATATGAGAGCAGTGTGAAAAGCCAAAAAACATTGACCAGTAGACCATATCAAGAAACCAACAACATTGACCAGCATCTCTTAATATGAAGGCAGTGTGATAACCTATCTACATGGAAAAAAAAGTATCATATTGTGGATTCAGGTTTATTGTGTGATAAATTGCAGTGTTAAATACACCCCCCACTCATCCTATGTTAAGATAGACCAGCATTACAGAGCTGGTAAAATTCAACAGACACCTAATTATGGTGTGCCCAGATAGAGAGGACTATCGTAACAGAAATTGTTTTGTTTCTCAGTAGAGTGTTGTTAAAAAGAGGTTGTTCTTGTTAAGAAGAGACCTTTCTTGGGAGAGGTGCACTAGTTGTGAATTGTCATGCAAAAATTTCACAAGAAAAATCTAGAATATCTACAGCCCACGAGTGAAAATTCTACTTCATGCTTATTTCCATTATCAACGAGCTTCTCACATGATTGATGTGGAGAATTGAATAATTGTCTAGGAAGTGAGATGACACAAAAAACAACCTGAAGAAGAGAGATTAAGGCATTGAAATGTGTTTAAAGTCTACATTGGACCTACAAGTGTTATTTTAATTGTCAGAAGGTGTGAAGATCATTTGTGAGATCGAAAGCCAAAAGGAAAACATCGTGATACAATGCCAGCTTAGGAGGATATTCAAGGCTTGAATTCATTGCCCATCCATTGTGAATAAGATGGTTTTCTATCAAAGGAGTTTTTTAAAACTATTTTATGAATGATAACTACACATACTATGTGTATATGTGGTGAACCCGACGTGAAACAAACACACAAAATTTTTATTATAGTCTTGGAATTTCAATCACGCGGAGCTTTTGGTGCATTATGGATACCCAGGAGTTGGACAACATTGTTGGAGTATTGTTCGAATTACATGCAACATGCAGTATACTGGAAAAATTTTAAAGGTATGTGTGCGGAGCAATATTGGAGTGTGTGAAACAGATCACACAACTTTCATGTGAACAATTCATAACAACTAGCGTGGTAGAATTTGTGTGCAGCTGCTAACCCTGGTGGAAGTCAACTGTGCTAGGACTAGAGCTAGAGTGGAGCCATAAAATTCACAAAAAATGCCATAAAATTCAACAGACACCTAATGATGGTGTATCCAGACATATAGAAATATCTTAACAGAAATGTCTATCACACTCATTCACAAAAAATGCCATAACAAGAGGACCATACACCATTTGCAGTAGACCATACGGTGAGGATAGGAGGAGCAACATACCTTGCAATAGACGAACAACGATGATGAAAGGAACAACAAAATGGATGAGAGGAGCAACAACGCGGATGGGAGGAGCGAAAATGCACGAAAATACCAGCAGAAACAGTGACAAAAATACGTGCAAATAATGAGACCGGTAAACAAATCAACTTCATGGGTGATTTATTTATAGAAACTAGTTCGGTCGAACTATTTTAAAAGTAAAAGTTCGGCCGAACTTTTGCTGCTAGTTTTCCCATCTCCGGAAAAATTTTTGTTTTCCCACGTCGTCAGTGTGCCATAAATATAAACAGAATCACAAATGTTCGGCCGAACTATTGCCGGAAAAATTTTTTGGCCCCTGATTCTCAAAAAAGTGTAACCTAGCTTCACGTTTCTACCCTCCCATGATCTTCTCC